>OZ037775.1:60488216-60495716 GCA_964035525.1 Porites cylindrica
TTTCCTTAATAATTACTTCGCTTAAAGGAATGAAAGTTAGATTGACCTTCATTCTGAAAGCGAATATCGAAGAATAATCCTGAACATCCGTTCGAGTTCGAGTTCGAGTTTCCGGGATGAGTTGAAAATATTCTGAACATCTATTGATACTCCGGGGGAGGGAACAGAGTGTGGGATTACTGCATTTTAGACAGAATGATAATGTAATTTTTCTCGCTTTTAACAATAACAAAAGCGAACGTAGTCGGTGAGAAAAGGAACAGAGAAGAAACTCTTTGACATATTTCGAAATATTTCCAACCACAAGAAAAGAGCGTCTCAATGCTGTAAAAATTCTTCACTGAGGCAGATGTCCGGTGTTCTTTTAGTTTTCCAAAACACAAAACAATACATCTCTATACCACAGTTTATTTCTCTCTGTAAAATTTCCTCTAGATTTTCTTCTTTAAAAAAGCAACATCCCTCATCAACGAATGTTAATTAGTGCATGGTATGATATAAAAATCCGGAGACGTCAGCCACATCGCTGAATTCACTCTGTTAGACGAACTATAGCTGCACGTTATTTGTTCTATTGATTTAACTTTCCGGAATAAAATCCAGAAAGAATTTCTCTTCTAGACTAAGGTCAATCGAAAGCACCTTTAGTATCAAAGATTATTTCAAGAATGAAATACACTGCATGTATTTTTGCAAACTCCTGGCTATATAGCGCGCTATATAATATTCCACTCAATTGGTTTCTAGGAAAATAGCATGTATAAAACTAAGCAATGTTTTGCCCGTTTACTTGATTGAGTTGTTTAGAAATAAATTAAGTCTTATCCTTTCAAGTGAGAACTACGATAGTCAGTGTTTTTCAAAATAAAACGGGTCATTTCCCAATTCATAAAGATAGCGGTAAAAACCGAGTAATGCTTTAATATGCTCGGATAAACCTTGTCTAAATAAGTTCATCTGGGCAAAATAAATAAAAAATTTCGCTGCACATGTTATAAATTCATCTACTTCTGAGGAAAGGAAAATATATTGCTCAATCTTTCATAGCTCGGAAAATATATCTACATGTGAATATGCTGAACAGACTCAGTCAGTGAGAATTCTGTGATAATTAAGAGTAACTAATGTGCATTTTGGTATAGTAATTGCACGCACGTTTCGTAAGTTATAGTTCACTTGGAATTTTCCTGAAAATTTGGCTCAAAATCTCGTCTGCAATTTGGCCAAGAATTTGGCGAGCAATGGGACCGCCACAAAACGGACAGGTAGATCTGAAAAGTAAAAAAGTAGGAGTACAGTAAAAACCCGCATACAAGAACATGTGGATTAAGAACACCTAGGCTGAAATTAGGTAAAAAAGGAGCATATATATAAGAACACATTCAGCCTGAAAATTGAAAATTGTTCTTATATATAAAACTCTTCCCTTTTCAGTTTTATAGAACAGTGTCCGTAGCTTTACTGTGGTATTGCACTAAGATCTCTGTATGACTGCTAGTAATTTAACTTGCTGTGTATAGCAAATGTACAACAACTTACATTTTTTTAGAAGTAAAAAATTAAGAACACTTAAGAACACTTTCAGGCTGATTTCACCTAAAATACCCGAAATATAAGAACCCAATCAGCCTGAACCCCGAAAATGGGTGTTCTTGTATGCGGGTTTTTACTGTAGTCAGTTTTGACAAGGTGACAGTAAAATCAGTATTAAATTGCTCCATAATTGAAGTGCTATTATCCTTTCGCTGTAGATTAATAGAGGAAAAAGGTGTTTTAGTCTCAGACCCTAAGTTAATAATACTTTATTATAAAATTGCTGTTTATGCACTCGAGCTAAATGTAACAAAGAACTAAATGCAATTTTAAAAATGTACAAAACAAACAACTTTATAAAATATGCTTTTTTAGAAAAGATTAGTTGGCGGAAGGAGTTTAAAGGGAGGCTCCAATCGGTATGTGGAACTGCGTTAGCTCCAAAGGAATTGACTGACAAACAGCCATTGAAAGTTACCCTGTCTTCGGGATCTAAGGACCTCTATATGGAGCTTAATTATTTTCTGTTATTGAGCCTTTTTACTCCTATACTCAGTTATTACACCCTATTGACTATCTACAGCGGTATCTACAGGAAGATGAAGACAATAGAATCGTAGATAAAAGTAAAAACTAATCGCCTGTCTGGCCTAGAATAAGAATTTCAGAATCGAGAAGACCGGGTCCAGGGGATTGTCAACTGAACGAGCGTGGAAAAAAGTCAGGAAAAATGTTTGAACATTTATGATTAAGTACACTACTGACTCACGTCGAATTTGCACGGTATTCCAAAGAGAAGTGGTTTGCTTGTTGTTCCCATGCTTGTACGCCTGTTTCCATATTTATATTCTGAGGATACAGAAAAAAATGTTTACTTACGTACAGATTTGCTCCCAATATGTTGTACTGAATCTGAGCAAAATTAATTTGTCTGGAATATTTACGATCGAGAACATTTTTCTGCCGTTCAGAAATTTAATAGTTGCCTGTGTTTTTTTTTTTTTCAATTCAGACCATGTGATGTTCTTAAAGGAGTCACAGTTGTCTTTTCAAAGTTATGAACTCTTACGTGCGTGGATATAACTAATTAAAAGAAACAGTTCTCTGGGGATACAGCAAGTGGTCTGAAATGGGAAAGAAAAACAGACAAAATAAGGTCTATTCCTGAACAGCAAAAGAACTACAAGAATTACATACCGTTCTGAATGTATACTGTCAACTGATTTATGTTAATTTGGATCTATTTGACCCCCAAGCAGGGGCTTTTAAACAGGGAGAGTAGCTCAAAATGAACTGAAAATCGTCTAAATCTTGGCTAAGAGTTAAGGAAAGCCCCATCAAGTAAGGTAGTTTTTTTTCATATTTTGTATAAAGGAACAGTATAACAGTAGTTCTACGTTGTCCAGTGTTGTTTCTCTCACAATGCCTCGGATTTAATTGTCCAATTCCACCCACCTCTGTTTGGTTAGTAACTTGGTTGAAATTCCATGAAGACTCCTGATCTAGAACAGGCCCTCCTTGCGCCGAAATGCAGAAGTTTCTTGTCATAACAGAAGCATTTCTTCTCACTGCCGTATTCATGATCGGAGAGTCAACATCAACTGGCAATTGAACGTCTCTGTATATCTCAATGTACAGCTGGCTTACTGAAAATTACAAAAGAGATCCAAGCGAAGACTTAGCAAGCTTTCCCTTGCTTGTGCTTTTCAAACTTGTAAATGAAATTTGCGAAGAAAATATGCCATCGATTCCGCTAAGAGATTACAATGAAAAACGTGTTAATCAAGAAGTCATAAGCTTTAACTGTACTTGAGAATTGGGGAATCATCGATGAGATCTAGAATCTTTAACATTTACACAGTAAGTCATTTGTACATGTGTAGACAAGACAAGACTTAACTATGTAGTGATGCAACAAAAGTTGTGAGGTCGTTACTTCAATGAATTTTGATTCTGTCAGTAGCTATGGCCACACCAGATTTTGAGTGTCTCAGGACATTTAAACTTTCTTTGTTGTTGTTGTTTTTTTCTTTGTTATATATCAAACTAATGATGACCATATCTATCGACAACTCGCCAGAAATATCGTGGGCAAACGAGTTGCCTGATTGATCCACAGGCCTCAACTTTGTTAAACCTTATTATATATACTGCTCTCAAAGAGTTTTGACTTGGTAGAGCTCAACAACCCGTTTTATACGCGAATAAAATGAGCGCCTAAAGTCAGACAAATCAAAGAGATAGCTAAGAGATCTACCAAGAAGTACCTTCTGCAAACCAAATTTCAAGCCATTTGAGTAAGAATGGCATAAACTGAGTTCCGTTCTATGTTCTAACAGTTCAGGAGTGATACCCGCTGATAACTCTGTTATTCGGCTTTACTTTTCCTCTTTGTGCGCGTCGAAGAAGAGAAACATGAATTTTTGTAGTAAGCAGGAAGGATATCAAATCTCCTGTGGCTTTTAGTGAAGCAAGAGACTCTATGATACAATGCTGAGCAGGCCTCATACATGTATGTAAGGCATGGGAACAGCCTCCGCGCTGTTAGTTCTCCAATTAGAAGCGTGCTTCGAACCTTCAAATATCGTTGATAAAATAGAGCGAGATATAGCTAGATCACTTGAATTGTTATCAAAACGTGCTTGTGCTTTGCGCAATTCAGCACCTTGTTAAATCTCGTTTAACAGTGTTACAGTTAACGGAAGATGAAGTAAATATTAAATCAACTCAGCAAAGAGGCTTTTAGGAGCACCGTTATAGCGTGCCTTTCGAGTCAAAGCCAGGTAAATTTCATTAAATTGTACCACAAATCTAAGTCTTCAAAAGCTGTGAAAGTACTCTTCACTGTTTGAGTCTCAGAAGAAAGCGCCTTAAAGGAATCCACAAGCTTGCTTAGTGCTAAACTGCTTTAAATGTTGAGCCTTTTAAAATTTTAACCTTAATGATGGCTCAATTTAGAAGTCTTACAAAAATCGATTATTCAAGAATGTATATACCAATATACATCGACACCTGTGGAAAAATACTCTTATTTTCGTGTTATGATATCGTAAGATAAACACGGAAAATGACAAAAGAATAAAAGATATGCAGTATATAAAGCTTACGGATCCAAGCTTACTTGCTGAAACGAGTGCTGGATATTGTTGTTGCACATGGCCTTGTTTTGCGCAGTCAAGCCTTCAAAGTTACATTACCTGCTCAACTGGTTTTGTTGACAAGTTATAATATTCAGATAAAAAGAGAGCAAATGAATGAGCATGTTAAACCAGATTAGTTTTCACCAACCCCGCTGACGTATCCTTACAGCCGTCTGCAATTCAAGAGCATTGCCTGTTCAAATATAACACAGCTCGTGGAATTGTTATTCCCATTTACCTTTTTTCTTCTTAAATTATCGCCAATTTTCAGCGAGTTTTTATTTTCCAACTCATCGAGCCTGTTTGTCTTATGCGGGATCGTGTCATAACGTTACAGGCCACCCTGCAGGCGCACCCAACGACGATTTTTGGAAAATATCTGTTCGGAAGATGATTTGAGATCTAGAATTTTCGGAACATTTGTTGTTAAATTTCTTGCCTGCCTGCCTCTGCTAGAATTTTCGAACCCCTCAGAAATGGTATAATTGCCCATTTTTTAATGGATTTTTACCCTAAAAAGGTCACCTAGAATTTTCGGGAGCCTTTTTTCTGTCTGAAATTTTCGAAAAGGTAAGTTTTGATCTATACATTTGGGATCGCCAGACTTTCATGCTCAGCTAGGAAATCCGAACAGATGAAAAATTTCTAGGGGATAAAAATATGCCTATATCTACCGTTTAAATACTAAAATGCGTTCAACAATGCTAGTTTAAGTGGTTTTGAACTATATTCTCGTTGGGTGCCCCTGACCCTGATGCTACTTTCGGCTGTAAACTCTACAAAACTAAAACATGCATGTTTAATTCAATCGGCTTTACTTGTTTAACACTCCCTCGCAACACTTGCGCAACATTGGAAGCCTTCCATTGCGCGTGGGTGGGATGTAATCTTGCAAGGCAATTCTCACGATATTTCAACTGTAGGCTGGTGTAAAGCATGATTTAGTATAATTTTAAACTTTACCTAACTGGTTAATTTGGAGCTGCGATGTATCATTACTTAGTCCAATGCGGCCCCTGGGGAAGGTAGATCGGAAAGAGACGGGAAGGTCGGTGAGTGGAAGGTGCTTAAACAGCGAAAATTGCCTCCTATCAAAGTGAATAAGTCGAGCAGCTGTGATAAGCAGTTCGACCGTCCGGAAAAAAACTGCCTTACAAGCCACCTTTCAACATAACTATAACTACTATAACTACTATATAGCTGGTATTTCCTCTTTACATCCGAGGCAGTAGCCTGCGAACGGCAGACGTATTTCCGGTCGTCGGGGGGGGGGGGGGGGGGGGGGGGAGAAGCGACGACCGGAAATACGTCTGCG
This sequence comes from Porites cylindrica, assembly GCA_964035525.1. Lineage (NCBI taxonomy): Eukaryota > Metazoa > Cnidaria > Anthozoa > Scleractinia > Poritidae > Porites > Porites cylindrica. Next base: position 60,494,205 of record OZ037775.1, read on the forward strand.
GTTCGCAGGCTAAGACAATAACTACTAGTAAAAGGAGTACCCACTTAACCAGATTACCTAATATTCCGAAACTCAATGTTAAGAGTCTGTTAACTTAACTCATCAATTATGCTTGGGTTGCAAACCAGATAATTAAAAAAAAAAAAAATAAGTGAGACTCGTACCTGTCGTAACTGAATCTTTAAAAAACAGGGCAGCACACAGTAAGTCACAGAAGTCAATCAAACCGCTCTTGTGGCAAACCTTACGTTGCTCAATTTACTTAAACCTAGGTGATGGATATCTTTATATTGTAAGTCATTAATCAGTTTTAATAACAGGATTGTTTAGAAGGTTTAATTTACTGACTACGTCATAGTCAGAATTTCTAAGAAGCTTGTTAATACATATAAATATATTTTCTAGAAGATGAATTTATCACATTAGTGCCGAAGTATTACTATGTCTAATTAAAATAAATTACTCAATTACTCTTGTCTAGTTGGCACAATTATTTAAAATTACGAAACTAACCGGAAATTTTTCCCGCTGAAGGGAAATATAAAACATGACAGTTTGACCTTTATACAGTGTTGCGAAATACACTGTTCTTTTAGTCTTGTGCAATCACTTAAAACAAAGTTATGTATCGGTCAAATCGAAGCTTCAACATGCCCCCCCCGGGCAACCCCCCGGGCATTTGACTTTTCTGAATATTATTGTTCAAATTCCCCCCTACCAGGGCCAAAATGCCGTTCAAATGCCCCACACTAAGGTCCATTCAGGTGATCAAATGCCCCCACCCTGGGGATATTTCACAGGCACAAAAATGACAGAGGAACGGCGGAAACGCCTTCAGTTGTCGAACAAAATCTTTATAAATATAACAAAAACTGAGAAACACTGTTAGCGTATTTACTACGAACAAAAGTCTCGTGCAAAGCGGCGGAAATCGCTGCTACAAGGTCACTGAATGCTCAGCTTTTCTTCGTCATGCAACATACAAAGCGTTCTATAAAAAAAGATTCCACCTATTGAGATTACTACATCATGACCATTTCACTGACATGCATCATCGCTCACCTTATTAATTAACATACTTGCAGAAGGTCAAAGTATTTGACCTGAGCTTTTAATTTTATTTTATTTTATGTTGTTGTATTGAATCGCCAGTATAGGTATTGTATTTCAATGTAAACACAGCAATAAAATACATTCATACATTCAAAGTCTGAATCCAATTAAAAATTTTAAAATTTAAATAATTCAAATACGGCACAAAGCTTGCTTAAGCCCTTTCCTCGTAATCAATTGGTCACAAAGGCACAATCTTTTCCACGAAAATCCTCTAACACCGCGTCCCCAATGATAGCTCACCACGCCAAAGATTTTACATGAAATCGAGGGTGCAGTTCAAATTCCCCACCCCTAAAGCATGGGGATCAAATTCCCCACCCCCTGGAAGACTCTGATAATCAAATTCCCTCCTCCCCGGGACGGCAAAGGTGTCAAATGCCCGGGGTATGCCCGGGG
>OZ037775.1:60500716-60543216 GCA_964035525.1 Porites cylindrica
TCCGTTTAAATAACTGGCCCTTTGAGTTGCGTATTTAATGCGACATCTTTTTCGTTACTGGTCCACCGTGCTGTCACTTTCTGTTGTAAACTCTATAAAGAGTTTTTTTTCAAAACTATCAAAATTAAATCATCTTAATCGAGCCCACGGTCGGTTTAAGCGGTGTTGCGAAACACCGGATAAACAGTCTTGCGCAAATCTTTGGAACAAATTAAATACCCTCTTAAATCATGGCGCGGGGACGGATTGTACTATTGCCAGCCCTTGTGATGCTTTCAGACTACAGCTTAAAGCATGTTTTAATATGATTATCTGATGAACGCTGGCCGATTGCTTAATTCGCACGACACTGCGACATCAGCACTTCAATCTTACCCATAAGTCTTAGGCGGGTGAGTAGAGAGGGTGGGAGGCGGGGGCGATACAAGATCAGCCAATCGAGGGTTTCTCTCTGAATATTCACCTGAATATTCCTACTCTGAATATTCACATATTAAAGTAGTCGAATAGCATGGACTATGTGGAAAAAAAAATGCGTTCTAAGCCACCTGGCTTCTGATTGGATAAATTTACACGAGAATCACGCCACACACGGGAGTTACGTCACTTGCTATAAAACAAGTTTGCCTTAGGTCGGTAAAACGCGCGACAAGTACAACTGATTTTGTTGCAAAAAGTAGAGCTGCTGTCTACTTTCTTCTACGAAATTTGCGCAACCTGCAACAAACTAAATTGTTGCAAGACAGGTTTGAAAGTGACTAGTAAAACGTGCAATATCGCTATTCAACTCGTTTGGCAGCAATGTTGCAAAACAAGTTGCAAGTTTTTGTTGCCCCCATTACCGTATACCTTCACGCAATGCTAGTTTTTTTTCAAGGGACAGTCGCCTGCGCATGCCTGAGAGAGAACAATCATAATAACTCAAACCCCAGAAAAACACACGACAAATTCAGAGAAGCCTAAAAGGAGCACGAATGGAAGAAATCAAGGGAGATAACTAGTAAAAGGATTTGCATTTGTGTGGCGAACGGTGTCTTCAGTTTTCACGCAAGTTTTCTTGATTTGTTGTGTATGAAGACGGAACTTTAATGCCCGGAGATCGTCAATATTCTTTGAGTGTTTACTGATTTGTCAATAAAAGGCGTTCGTTTCACCAAATAGTAGCTTAAAGCTTTTATTTAACGAAAACACATTAAAAATACAGTGATCTGATCACTTAAATCTGGAAGTAAAATAATACGATAAAAAGATTCTCTTGTATTTAATTTAGAACTATCTATACAAAGTCCTGGATAAAATTTTTTTCCAAATATAAATATTTGTTTTACCTATGAAAACTATACAAATGTAAAATACTAGTGTTCCTCATCAAAAACATGGCACATCTATCTTCATAAAATCTCGCGCATATTTTACCGCTCATTGCAAACGATAGAGGTTTCCAGCGCTGTGTGTAATTGTGATCACTTCTAAGAAGTCGTGAATGATCCACGGTGTTCCTGGACCTCTAATGCTTTCATTTCACAAAAGGAGGGAAAAAGCAAGCAGTTCTGAACGGATTGAGTTGAGAAGTGAATTCGTGAAGAGCACCTCAGTGTTGATGCTACAATGCGGGAATTCTGCCACAATATGAACAGATGAATCTGAAACAGAAATGATACTGTTACAACACTGAGGATTGACAGAAAAGTGACTAGGAGTCTCGTTTTTCGAACCAAAACTCGCTTTCGTTTCGCAGCCAGAACATTGTTACCTTTCCTCTGGATTTTCCAACTCTCTCTTGTTTGAACTAATTCCTGACGGGGCGGGGGCAGTTAGCAGTATGGAGAGAAGAAAATGCGTCTGTATGGCCATTTTCACTTTAGAGAAGAATTATTCATCTGAGACGGGTTATCCGTTGGATAATTCGCGTCAGATAGATAAAACGTCTTGATTTGAAAATATGATACGTTTCTTGCATCAAATGGAAACTCGGCAAAAAATCCGAGCCCCATATGGGATTCGAACCCACGATCCGCCACGGAGTTTCGTAGGTTCGAATCCCATCTGGGCCTCGGATGTTTTCCCGAGTTTCTGTTGATGCAAAAAACGTATCATGTTCTACTTCTTATTTTATTGGTGTTGCAAAAAAGAGTTAGTCGTTCATACATAATCACTATTTGAAATGGTCACATTCTATTTTCATCTTATTGCCACATGAATCAAGTAGAGACCCGGAGGGATACTCCCTGTGATAGACCATGCAATAGGAGGAGGCTCCGCCCCAAAGGGGTACCTTTATTAAGCTGCAGGTATGTGAAAGCGTAGGGATTTTACAACTTAAGGCGTATGAAAGGGTACGAAATTGATGTGACATTTCAGTCTGTTAAAGGACTCAGAAGGGCTGACAGATACATTTTAAGGCTGTAAAAAAGTGGAGAAAACTTTCTGGTTTTGTGATTGATTCCTATTTAAAAGACAGTGCCCTCAGTACAGCAGTTAAAAGGGATGCAAAGTTCTAAACAAGGTATGTGAAAGGGGTACCATCTGTCAATAGAAGGTATACGAAAGAGGTAGGTCTTCTCTGTCAAAAATGGTATATAAAAGAGCAAGGGGTGTGAATATCTGGGTAGTTCCTTCCAGTCTAAAACTTTGTCGAGTAGCCCTCCCCCCTCTCCCAACCGGGGTAAAGAAGTTGTAAAGTCTCTTGCATACATTTAAAAATGTATTCAATTCTTTGGTGAAACCGCATTTCACTCACCAGGCTGTCCCTTGAATCTATTCATTGTCGCATGTCTACATACGTTTAGTTTGCTAATCTTCAATATAATATTGTATTGATTCTCTTTGTTTGTTTGTTTGTTTCGTTTTGTTTTTACAGGAATCTGTTTGAATTAGCTTCTTTACATGCTAAACCAGATGTTCCTTTATAAATTAATAAATATTTAAGTAAATAAATAAATAAATAAACTTTTCCTTTCCATGCAAGTCACGGTTATTTCAACTCACCTTGAAGGCTTCGATCCTGTAAGTTGTGGATTGTTATTCTGGGGAAAACAAAAAGAGAGGAAAAAGTTATGACTATAATTCCGAAACTGAAGTTCATCACTCTATTTTTAGCAGGATTTCAAGCAAACCTTTCCTTGTAAATGAACTGAGCATCGAAAGTCTTAGAACAAGGTGTAAGAATCCGAGAGTCAAGAAAACTTTCGTTCGTACGTAGAAACACTTAATAGTTGGATATAACAGTCGGAACTTAGATTCTTCATCGCACAAAGAAGTGTATATGTACAAAGAACTAGCCTGATCGACCCTCTATATCTCTGTAGAGATCGTTTATAGCGGTTGAAACTAAGGCTGTGTCCATACTGTACTGGATAGTTTTACGGGGCACTACAAAATGCTATTTGGTATAGTAAGAACAGCAAATTAAAGGCCCAGGTCGGCACAAGTCGTTCACCACACATCGAACATCGTGCCGGAGCGGTGGGCCGAGGAGGGCTTGGTGCACTAAATTCCAGTCCTCACTCCTAAATGTTTACTTCCGCCTCCGCGGGTTTCAGGCCTCGTTCCTGTTTATTAATTTGGGAGCTTTAGCAACGACGACGGCGACGGCAACCAGGACGTCAAAAAAGCAATAGGTTTACTACGCAAGACAACAACTTCGCAAGTGCATCACGCTTTTTTGTACATTTCTTTACCGTCCTTGCACGACTACGACGTGAAAATGCCTAATTGCAAATTTTATGGAGGACGTAAACAAGCGACGACGAATCTCTTTTTCTCTCTCTAACCTTGAGTACGATCCTCAAGAAATCAACTCCAGGGAAATTCGCGTGCACTTGCCATTCTCAGCGAATTGGAATAAACGCGACAAAGATTGAAAAACGGGAATTCATGTTAAAAGTGACGTTTTCGCTGCCGTTGCCGTCGTTGAGTGTAAGGGGGTGGAGGTGGGGAAAGAAGAAAATTGAGTTTTTTTTTCTCGCGCTCGCTTGGCTCGCATACTCGCCGAATTCGTCGGAAAAACAGTGCACCGGACAGGTAGATTAGCCAACTTGGAAGATAAGAATTATCTACGAGTAGACGTCAATTAAAGAAACAACAAACAAACAAATACAAACAACAATTCCATAAGTTCTGAACAAGCACTACCTTTGAATTGCGAAGCCCATTTAATAGATACCAGAATTCAGACGATAAGAGGGAAATACCATGCTACTCCCGCGGGTAATGACCTGGGAACTTAATGCCGGCAGGTCTCAAAGAAAAACAGCACATTTCTCTCCTCATTTTCATACGGGTCCTTTCCCTTTTCCCTTGTGTTGAGTATTTATACCTACCTTTGTTGCATCTGCAGCCACAAAACCATGTTTAGAAAGCAAATCGCGCTTCAAGGCATTGTCATGGGTATGTTTGATTACGAACCAATCAGCGAGACCATCTGCCGGATTTTCCATACCAGACCGCTGTAACTGCTGACCCTGATACCTATGGTAACCAAGGTTTGACACATTTTGGTCATGTGATACAGACAGGCAGTCATTGTTTGTTCTTTTGAAAACAAAAACAAAGAAAAAGAAAAAAAGTCAACGACTCGGAAAAAAATTCGACAACTCTCTTAACTGGGGTCGAACCTAACTAAAGACTTTCTGAATCACATAAACGGGCGGATTGATCCGCTATACCCTTCGAAACGTATGTTTTACGATAAACAGCTATAGAATCCAGAAACTGTTTTTTTTTTTCAACTTCACTAAAGACCATTGAACGAAATATGCCTATTTCCTTAAAGAGACTGTGACACGCTTCTGCGCATGTGCGGCAACTTGATTTCTGTTCTGGCGAACAGTTTTTCAAGATTGGCGTTTGGTGAAGAAATCCTCTTCCATCGACCCTGAGACGCCCGAGAAAGCCATGATATCACTATTAAAGAGCTATTTAGTCCATTTGGGAAGTTTTAAGCGCCATATTTTGTATTTTTGTGCAAGTATTATGGAGAAAATTCGAAGTCATTGAGGAGAACCATACGACGCATGCGCACTATCGTGACACAGTCACTTTAATGAAAAGGCAGAGAGGGCTAAGCAAAGTGCCCTCACCTGCCCATACCCAAGTTGACGTCAGTCTTCGCCGGTAATTTCATCACCAAGTCTCTTTTTGCAGACAAAATTCTTTGCATTTGTGCTAATTGTGCATGAGTACTCCTTTAACCACCTAGCCTGTATCATTCATCTCGGGTTTTGTTTTACCTAGGTAAAAATTCTGGGAAGGTCACACTACTGATATCGGCTCCCAAAGTTTTCGCGCCAGTTGAATTTTTTGGAGCGTAAATTCAAGAAGGCAAAATGAGCAGGGTTCTAGCTGAACAAAAAGACGTTTTTTTCTTTTATCTCGCTGTTATTTCTTACGCTAATTCAACGTGCAGGGTGAAGAAAGGCGAAGACGTAGACGACTCGTGCCCTCAAAATTTCTTTCGCAGCGTGATCTATGTCCGGTTCTGTTATCAAGACCTTCGCCAATGAGCGTCTATTGGCTAGCAACCTCGGTATTTCATTTTTTCCTAGCTATTGCTTTGGGGTAGCTGTCAAGGTAAACTCTACTGTTTTCGAGACATATCCAAGACCCAGACGATAAAATTTCCCCGAGGTAAGTTACCTAGGGAAAAATCGGTCACATTTAACCCTATTCAGACTGGGCTTTTTTGGTCAATCTGTGACTGGGGGGGAAGGGGCCTCCTCGGACCCCCCCTCTGTATCTCTGGAACCAATAACGCTAGGGTCATGAAATTTACACACAATGATCATCTCCGTACAAAGAAGCGCCACACCCAGTTTTGACTCGCCACGCCCAATGATGACGTCACAGTGACGTCATATTCCGATTTTTCAATGTTTCTTATCATTTTTCCACTTAGATACGTAAAATATCAATAATATTGGTAAAGTCATCTCTTTGTTATCCTTTCTTATGAACTAGTAACAAGGAAACACTTGTACAGCGAGAAAAAGCAATAGGAAGCAATAAAATTTAAAATTTGAAATGGTTGTCCGCCATCTTGGATCCGCCATCTTGGATCCACCTTCTTGGTTTTTTTGTTAAAATTATAATTTAAAGCAACTTTCAAAGGGGAAAAAGCTCAGAATGTATAAAAGAAGTATCAAACTAAAGTTTATTACCCAAACAAATGACTTTGGAAGTGTTATTTGGAAAATAGAGCAGCATATTTGTCAAAGCAAAAAAGTGACAAATTTTACCCCTCCCCTCCCCCCAACATTTTGATGTAACTCAAAAACTAGTCCCAAGCAAAGACCATCTTAACAACATCTTAAAACAAAAAAATCACCATTTTTTTAAATTTTCCAAAACCTATGTGTCAGAAACTGGTTGCCATGGCAACACGATTAATCACATGGACATGGTAATTATACCAAAATGTTCCTAGATAAATTTTAGGAAAAGTCAGAAAATTTGAACGTCATAGCTCTTTCGGTGTAGGAGTTATCACGATTTTGCCGGAGAGGGGGTTCGAAAAGCCCCCCCCTAGTCTGAATAGGGTTAAAAAATCAAGTTTCCCTAGGTAAACTGTCAACAAGTCGTGTTTACCTAGGTAAAAGGTCTTTAGTGTGACCACAGATTATTTCATTTCTTGGGCCACTTTCTGGTACTTTCATTAGTTGCCGACGGAAGTTTCTAAGGCTACCCTCTATCCTCGAGCTTTTTGGAAAAGAAATAGTGCTTACTTTAAGTCATTTACTCGCCTGACGACTTACCACTTACTCACTTCTAGTGAAATTACAGTGTTTGTAAGGGGTAAAAATACGATCCTAACATTTGTAGGAAGTACTAAATATAAGTCAATGAAACTTACCCTGCAGTTATTTGTTGTTGTCCTTAACATCTCGTGTCTCCTACCTTGTATATTATAATTGTATATAGAGTGAATTTGACCAAATTATCACGAAACTTCGTTGGAGCAATAAGGACAACAACAACTAACTGCAGGGTAAGTTTCATTGACTTCTGTTTAGTATTTCCTACAAATTTTAGGATCGTATTTTTACCCCATACCTTGAACACTGTAAATTTATTAGAACCGCCGAGACTGTGGTACCATGACAGAGCCTGGGTTACCTGTGGACCTACATGCCATTTTGTATCATGGCGATGGCACATTCTCTGTTCCAGGGCCCTGTCACCCAGCGACGGTTCCTCCTAAATACATTGAAAACACTTTTTAAGCTATCCTGGAGTTCTTTAATTTATAAATCTCTAGAAATGCATCCTAAGTGGCGTTATAAAATTTGTATCTGTTCGGTCATCCTAGGGAAACTTGAGTCTTATCGAAATTACAAGAGCTTGAGTATCATTTTCAGAAAATTTTAGATGCAATTTGACGGACACGACGAAAGTGAAACATTTTCTGATTCTTCTCTTCATTACATTTTGTGAATCAGAAGATTTGGGGCCTCCATTTCCTACGAAAATCAGGGGAACCCAAAGACGATTTTCTCTTAAATAAGTTGAAAACACTTTTGAGGCTATCCAGAATAATTTCAGATTTCTAGAAATACATTTTAAGCGGGGCTATAAAATTTGTATCTAGGGGACTTCCTTTCGAAATTACAAGGACTTCTGCAGCATTATTCTCCCGAAAATTTTAGAAGTAATTTATTCTTTACGAACGTGGGAATTTTTCTGATTCCCTTTAAATCACATCTTTAAATCTGATAATTTTAGGTTTCCTGTTTCTAGGAAAAACAGCATTACTTGGGGAGTGAAATGTGAAAAATTAAGCTCTAGAAAATCGTAGAGAATTTATTACACAAGTTTCCAAAATTGTACATGTTTGAATTAATGGAACGGTCACCTAGAAATTTGTAGCCGTCCTCAAGGAATAGAAAATTCTTGGCAATATTTACTTAGTTCCCCAGGAAACAGTGACAACAGTCGTAGGATGCTCCTGAATAGAGACTGGTCAAGATTCGAGAACAAAGACGACTGTACATATATGGCGAAATTTGGCTTGAAGTTTTTTCGCATATTGTAAAAGAAATACATGATATACGAACACTCCGCAAAGCTTCATTTTACCTTTTTTCATTTGAAAAGTTAAGGTAAGGATTACTATTAGAGGGTTAAGCCCTCCCCTGATCGCAAAAAATAACAAAACTTCTAACTTCCTATCAACTTGCGTTCTTTCCGCTGCACTAATGATAAATGTGCCTCCTTTAGCCTACAATACCTAGACTCGACCAGTAATGGGCAAAACATCAGCAGCTAAACGTAAGTGTCCATACCCCTTTATACAAAGGTGTTCGTGTTAGGTAAGGTTTCGCAGCACCGATATTTTTTTTTCTTATCAAAGTCACAATTTTGCCAAAGCAATAAAAACGAAACATGAAGACAGGCACGCTCGTCGTCACGCTTAAAGTTGAAATGTACAGATTTTGGTCTCATCTCCACGTGTGTTGAGACGGAAAGGTAAATATTTACCGCATACCCATTATACAGATAAGACTGAACCGAACGCCGTCACGATATTGTGTTAAGACAGCATTCAATTTCTATATTCTTTCCGCAATTTAAAGTACGACAGCTTTTAATTGGTTTGGGAAATTGGTTGCCTGCTTTCGGTGCAGACTTTTCGGGGTCGGGGTACGTTAAGGCCCGAACCACGTCCAGAATGGTTTCTTTAAACTAGCCGATAATAGTCACCCGGGGTAAGATCTTCTCTACCTGGTTGACCTACCGGCACTGAATGCCATATTTTCCAGAGTGGTACGCATTCTTGTTCATTCTCTCCACACTTTTGACACTTTCAGTTGTCTTCGCCAATCTGTAAAAATAACAGGCAAAAAATATAATACAAATCAAAGGGAATTAGGTACCAGGCAAGGAGAAAATATCTTTCAACATCGGTGGAAATCGTACCTTCGAGGGATTAGATTTGCTTTACTGACTGTCAGCTAAGAGGCCAGACGGAGGCAAGTCATGAATGATTAAAAAGCACGAGTTTTCACTGAATATTTTTACCTTTGCTCCACAACCACACCCAGAGGAAGCTTAGTACAGGGCACCCGTCCAAAACATAACAAAATGACTGAGACTTGCCTTTTCTGGTAACTTTTATGATGGTTCACTCTAATTTAACAATCCCTTACGTTTTTAAATTAAAACAAAACAGTGGTAAAGCGGGGTTTGGTTTTACATAAATGTTGTGGTTTAATTTTATCGTTGGCTTAAATTTTATTTCCTCTTCTCTCAAACTCAACATCACACATTACCATACCCAAAAACAAAAGAAAATAAAATTTAAACCAAGGATAAAATAATGAACCACAACATAAACACTAAAAGTTAATAGGGTCGATTGGCCAACCATCACTCCCGTTCATCCAATCCTTCATTCATCAATACTCTTCATTTCGGCGGCAGTAATCTGGCATGTTTAATACATAAATAAGCCAAAAATTTAACCACTAAAACAACTAAGAGAAGTCCAGTAGTAGGACATTAATCTTGTTTCCCCTCACTTGATCGATTTCACAGCATATTACATGTACCGTTATTACTGCTATCAAGTTTGAAGGCGTTTGGTTGGTGCAACGGGTGATGCAAAACGTTTTTCGACTGAATCATACTAGTCTGCTACACACGGCTGTGTAGCAGACTAGAATCATACTTGCAGATACTTAAAAAAAACAAACCACCATACATTGTTTTAATTACTCATCCAACAGCTGATCCAAGCTCTGGGCGATCGATACATTTTCAAACTTTTTGCGCTGGCTTCGTCCCCACTCTTAATTACATACCTCAGACTGACTTCGTGTTTTCATCTAAACATTGTAATCCAGTTGGCTTAACTTATAGATCTCTTGGTAGGATGAGAGTTTACTATGCTGAATAAAATTTAGAGCAGTTTATATATATATATATATTTTTTAAAGGGGAAATACCCTTTTTTTCGAATTCTGATATGTGATTGGACAAGAGTATCACTAATCATATTCATTGCGTGGGGGCTTGAAATATTGGTTTCTACCAAGAAATCACGCAATTTGCTCGTGTCATGATCCTGGCTCGTCGACGGTATTTTGACGGTATTTTGACGGTATTGGAAATACATTAGCGGAGTGCTTATCACCGTCTTTTTAAAAGTAATTCTTATTTGTAACTGTAATGACATGGTCGGGTAACCGGCTCAAATAAAAATATCAAACAGGGATAACTTGGAAATAGTAGAAAAATAGCACGATAAGGGTTAATTTACTTGTTAAAATTCAATAAAATTTATAAGGGCCAACAGTATTATTTAGTGCGGTCAAGCGTCAACTGAAGCGTGGGTGTGTTACTGTTTTCTCATTTTCCGCATCAAGGGCAAAATTCCGCGACCTGTTTATAATTGTTTTTAACTGACCGCATGCATAATTATCCTTTCTGACACAAAGGGCCACATACGGCACGTGCTCAAGCAGTTGTACTCGGCAATTGTCCTCTATTTGGTTGTCCATAAATTAATCGTCTTAATCATCAGTTATGAAAAGAAGACATAAGACTTTCTTTTTAAACAATCCATTTTTTTGTAAGACCCTAGCGATATTTTCAGATCAAAAAAATAAAATAAAATAAACGTCCAACTTAGCAATTTGCCATGCTAGACTTAACACATTGTCAAGTCAAAACAACCAAGCACGACGTTTGCTAAAATTTGCTGCCAGACATATTTACGCTTCCGCCTGGGAAATGAGGTCAATATTTTAACATACCCATGATATACGCTTAAGTTAAAAAAATGAATTGTACTCAATTCACAGATTTTCAAACACAAAATCAGTTGAGTCCTTTTCAGCAAAATATCAGCCTTAATAATCTCATAAAATATATTCTTATAGAAAAAGAATAGGTACATCATACAAGAACCTTAGTGTTAAATTATGTCTCGACATGTATCATTATCGCAAATAACTCATTCTCTCTTGATATGCGTAATCTATTTCCCCCAGAAAAAACCTCTGCAGTGAGTCATTTTCTTTTCCAAAGCTTACTGAATGGCTGAAATCATGTAAAAAAATGTAGGCAAGGATAGTAGCTATCAAATTTACTTCACAGAGATTGGCTCTTGGATTTGCAACCTAAAAGAACTGACTCAACCAGCAAAACGGCTGCCACTTAGCGCAGTAAAAGCAATGGTCAGTTTCCACATACGCTGTGATCGTTGGTGTGATCGTTGTATTCTTCTCAGTTTTCTTCCGTCTGAAACGGTCCAAAACTTGTCAGATTTATACGAAACATGTGACCGTGAAAATGCTGAAATCGTGGGCCTTCTGGGTAGACGCTCCCACTCCCCTCACGTGTCTCCCTCTCTTTCACCCGTTCTTTCTTGCGCCCACTGTGTACTTCCAGGCGCCTACTACGGAGGCTAGGAAATTAAAATCCTCAATAGAGGACGTGATAGACTTCTTCAATGCCGTAATCCCGATCCACAATTTCGTGCAATCCCGTAATTCCGAGGGTTATTTTTGGCAGAAACACTTACCATACCCAAAAACAAAAGAAAATAAAATTTAACCCAAGGATAAAATAATGAACCACAACATAAACACTAAAAGTTAATAGGGTCGATTGGCCAACCCCCGCTCCCATTTATCCAATCCTTCATTCATGAGTACTCTTCATTTCCGCGGCAGTAATTATCTGGCATGTTTAATACATAAATGAGCCAAAAATTTAACCACTAAAACAACTAAGAGAATTTCATACTCTATGAACAGTAGCTCCTCCGCCGTGCGTAAGAGCATTGTCATCAAAACAATTAAATCATTTGATTTAAAAGTTGAACTCTCTAGTTAGTTTGGCATTCTCTTCAACATGATAAAACACCTGTCCAGTAGTAGGAAATTAATCTTGTTTCCCCTCACGTGATCGATTTCACAGTATATTAGATGTACCTTTATTACTGCTATCTAGTTTGAAGGCGTTTGGTTGGTGCAGCAGGTGATGCAAAACGTTTTTTCGACTGAATCATACTAGTCTGCTACACACAGCTGTGTAGCAGACTAGAATCATACCGTGCAGGTACTTAAAAAAATAAACCACCATACATTGTTTTAATTACTTATCCAACAGCTGATCCAAATTCCAGGCGATCGATACATTTTCAAACTTTTTGCGCTGGCTTCGTCCCCACTATTTTGTCGGTACTCTTAATTTACATACCTCAGAAATCAGGAGCCTGCAGAAATCTGATAAAACTATCTTTTCATCTAAACGTTGTTATCAGCATTTGGCTCATAGGTTTCTCGGTGGGACGAGAGTTTACTATGCTAAATAAAATTTAGAGCTGGTCTTATTATATCTATATATATATATATTTTTAAGGGGAAATCCCTTTTTTCGAATTCTAATATGTGATTGGACAAGAGTATCACTAATAATATTCATGTTCCAACGAGCGTGGCAGACGATTAGGAGTACAGTACTTGAGGTCACTTGGTTAGTATTTGCCCGTGCCATGACGCTGGTCGACGGTATCGGAAATACATTAGTGGAGTACTTATCACTGTCTCTTTTAAAAAACATTAACCAGCCTTGCTGATTCTCATTTGTAACTGTAATGACGTGGTCGGGTAACTAGCTCAAATAAAAATATTAAAAAGGGATAGCTTGGAAATGGTAGAATTGCACGATAAGGCCGAGTTAATTTTAACATGTTAAAATTCGATAAAATTGATAAGGGCCAACGTACTATTTCAGTAGTGCGGTAAAGCGTGGGTGTTACTGATTTCTCATTTTCGCATCGAGTGCAAAAATCCGCGACTTGTTTGTATTTGTTTTTAATGCATTATCCTTTCTGACACAAAGTGCCACATAGGGCACGTGCTCAAGCAGTTTTACTCGTCAATCGGCCTTTATTTGGTTGTCCATAAATTAATCGTCTTAAGAATCAGTTATGAAAAAAAAAGCCCTATCGCATCTGCTAATTAAAGAAGACATAAGACTTTCTTTTTAAACAATCCATTTGGTATTTTTTGTAAGACCCTAGCGATATTTTCAGATCAAAAAAAATAAAATAAAGTAAACTTCCAACTTAGCAATTTGCCATGCTACACTTAACACGTTGTCAAGTCAAAACAACCAAGCACGACGTTTGCTAAAATTTGCTGCCAGACATATTTACGCTTCCGCCTGGGAAATGAGGTCAATTTTCTAACATACCCATGATATACGGTTAAGTTAAAAAAATGAATTGTACTCAATTTACAGATTTTCAAGCACAACATCAGTTGAGTCCTTTTCAGCAAAATATCAGCCTTAATAATCTCATAAAATATATTCTTATAGAAAAAGAATAGGTACATCATACAAGAACCTTAGTGTTAAATTATGTCTCGACATGTATCATTATCGCAAATAACTCATTCTCTCTTGATATGCGTAATCTATTTCCCCCAGAAAAACCTCTGCAGTGAGTCATTTTCTTTTCCAAAGCTTACTCAATGGCTGGAATCATGTAAAAAAAATATAAGCCAGGATAGTAGCTATCAAATTTACTTCACAGAGATTGGCTCTTGGATTTGCAACCTAAAAGAACTGACTCAACCAGCAAAACGGCTGCCACTTAGCGCAGTAAAAGCAATGGTCAGTTTCCACATACGCTGTGATCGTTGTATTCTTCTCAGTTTTCTTCCGTCTGACACGGTCCAAAACTTTTTATACGAAACATGTGACCGTGAAAATGCTGAAATCGTGGGCCTTCTGGGTAGACGCTCCCTCTCCCCTCGCGTGTCTCCCTCTCTTTCACCCGTTCTTTCTTGCGCCCACTGTGTACTTCCAGGCGCCTGCTACGGAGGCTAGGAAATTAAAATCCTCAATAGAGGACGTGATAGACTTCTTCAATGCCGTAATCCCGATCCACAATTTCGTGCAATCCCGTAATTCCGAGGGTTATTTTTGGCAGAAACACCTACCATACCCCAAAACAAAAGAAAATAAAATTTAAACCAAGGATAAAATAATGAACCACAACATAAACACTAAAAGTTAATAGGGTCGATTGGCCAACCACCACTCCCGTTCATCCAATCCTT
Organism: Porites cylindrica; assembly: GCA_964035525.1. Taxonomy (NCBI): domain Eukaryota; kingdom Metazoa; phylum Cnidaria; class Anthozoa; order Scleractinia; family Poritidae; genus Porites; species Porites cylindrica. The sequence continues at coordinate 60,514,789 of OZ037775.1, forward strand.
CATTCATCAATACTCTTCATTTCCGTGGCAGTAATCATCTGGCTTGTTTAATACATAAATAAGCCAAAAATTTAACCTCTAAAACAACTAAGAGAATTTCATACTCTATGAACAGTAGCTCCTCCGCCGTGCGTAAGAGCATTGTCATCAAAACAATTAAATCATTTGATTTAAAAGTTAAACTCTCTAGTTAGTTTGGCATTCTCTTCAACATGATAAAACACCTGTCCAGTAGTAGGAAATTAATCTTGTCTCCCCTCACTTGATCGATTTCACAGTATATTAGATGTACCTTTATTACTGCTATCTAGTTTGAAGACGTTTAGTTGATGCAACGGTTGATGCAAAACGTTTTTTCGACTGAATCATACTAGTCTACGACACTAAAAACGGCTGTGTAGCAGACTAGAATCATACTTGCAGATATTTAAAAAAATAAACCACCATACATTGTTTTAATTACTCATCCAACAGCTGATCCAAGCTCTCGGCGATCGATACATTTTCAAACTTTTTGCGCTGGCTTCGTCCCCACTATTTTCTCAGTACTCTTAATTTACATACCTCAGAAATTAGGAGCCTGCAGAAATCTGATAAATCTGACTTCGTCTTTTCATCTAATCATTGTAATCAGCACTTGGTGGGATGAGAGTTTACTATGCTAAATAAAATTCAGAGCAGTTTATAGATTTTTTTTCAAAAGGGGAAATCCCTTTTTATCGAATTCTGATATGTGATTGGACAAGAGTATCACTAATAATATTCAGGTTCCAACGAAGGAGTTCATTGTGTGGGGGCTTGAGATCACTTGGTTTCTATAAAACAAGAAATCACGCAATTAGCCCATGCCATGACGTTGGCTCCGACGGTATCGGAAATAATGATAAGTGGAGTGCTTATCACTGTCTTGTTTAAAGAACATTAACCAGCCTTGCTGATTCTCATTTGTAACTGTAATGACGTGGTCGGGTAACCGGCTCGAATAAAAATATCACAAAGGGATAACTTGGAAGTAGTAGAATAGCACGATAAGGGTTAATTTACATGTTAAAATTCAATAAAATTGATAAGGACCAACAGTATTATTTAGTGCGGTCAAGCATCAGCTGAGGCGTGGGTGTTACTGATTTCCCATTTTCCGCGTCGAGTGCAAAAATCCGCGACTTGTTTATATTTGCTGAGCCACATGAGGCACTTGCTCAAGCAGTTGTTTTCGGCAATCGTCCTCTATTTGGTTGTCCATAAATTAATCGTCTTAATCATCAGTTATGAAAAGAAGACATAAGACTTTCTTTTTAAACAATCCATTTGGTAATTTTTTTGTAAGACCCTAGCGATATTTTCAGATCAAAAAAATAAAATAAAATAAACGTCCACCTTTGCCATGCTAGACTTATTTATTTTTTTTTTACAAAAGCTCGGATTCCTTTGTTCTTTTCGGGGGAATATATTATATAACCCCCGAATCAACTGTCTGAAAAGCTGGGTGCGGCTTTGATTGTTTGAAGGGAAAAGAGCAGGGCAGATGAAAAGCTAATCATGAAAATGCGAGGGGATTAGGTATTAATATGCAAGGGTGATAATGAAGAGCTAATCGTGAAAATATGCACTTATCCCCCTTGCATATTAATACATAATCCTCTCGCATTTTAATAAGCTTTTCATAACAAGAAAAAACAAATTTGCAAATGTTTATTTTAAATATTAAACACGACACTATAATTCCTAAAATTAAACTGAGCTCCGTTTCTTTTGCGCCGCATTCACGGATTTTCTTAGTTGTTGGTTCATTGATTTCCTCAGCCAGCACGACACTCTGAAATTGAACAGCGTCTGTAAAATTTTCTACGGTTCCACGAAAGTGTCGCTGTCATGGTAAGGTGTTCTTTAACCAGTCATCCCAAACTCGTGTACTTCATGAAGACATGTAGTTGACCTCTTTTTTGTGGTATTCTTGCTTCATTCCTTGACTGAATTTCCTTGTCAGTTACAGTAGTGAACCCTCGCCCGGCATCTTCTTTATCTGTAAACATGCAGGTCGGTCGGAAGATCCTTGGTGCCAAAATTGAAATTGTCAACTGCTTGCTCGTTGTCTGCACCTGCAAACAAAGAGTCAAAATTGTTTTCCAAAAGCTCAATTGCAGTACCGCCATTAAAGCTGCTTTAGTTTGAGTAATAAACGGCTCTACTTCTGATAGATCTGAATCGCTCGACACTGCTAGGCTCTAGGCTCACTACGAACAACTACTAGTTCGAAATGCAACTTTGAGAAACTAACATAATTGAAAAGCTGAGAAACTTGTGAATCCCACAAGTGCCAGCATGGACAAAAGAAAGATGAACAATAGAGGCATTTTTCGTCAATGTATTTTTGCATCCCTTGAGGAATCCTCGCAAAGGAAAAAATATTATCGGCCTTCAGCTCGTGGTTATGTGATTTATTTCCCCTATGCATTGCCCTCGGGCTGCGCCCTCGGGCAACACACAAGGGGAATAAATCACATAACCCCTCGCTTCAGGCCAATAACCCTTACTTAACACATTGTCAAGTCCGAAAAAACCAAGCACGACGTTTGCTAAAATTTGCTGCCAGACATATTCACTCTTCCGCCTGGGAAATGAGGTCAATTTTTTTAACATATCCATGATATACCGTTAAGTTAAAAAAATGAATTGTACTCAATTCACAGATTTTTAAACACAAAATTAGGTGAGTCCTTTTCAGCAAAATAGCAGCCTCAATAATCTCATAAAATATATTCTTATAGAAAAAGAATAGGTACATCATACAAGAACCTTAGTGTTAAATTATGTCTCTACATGTATCATCATCGCAAATAATACATACTCATTCTCTCTTGATATGCGTAATCTATTTCCCTCCGAAAAACCTCTGCTGTGAGTCATTTTCTTTTCCAAAAGCTTACTCAATGGCTGAAATCATGTAAAAAAAATGTAAGCAAGGATAGTAGCTATCAAATTTACTTTACAGAGATTGGCTCTTTGATTTGCAACCTATTAGTCAACCAGGAAAACGGCTGCCTCTTAGCGCGGTAAAAGCAATGGTCAGTTTCCACATACACTGTGATCTTTGGTGTTTGTTGTTGTCAGCGGTCGAGTGGGCGGATGAAGCTTTGGTGTATTGAATAGCCTCCTCGTTAAAAATTCTACCCCCTCTGCTGAACAGCAAAGCTTAATATTCTTTATGATGCATCACTTTGCAATTTCTTCAGGAATTTCAGTATTATTTCTTATACAGGGCGCATCTCTCCACAGGCTCTTGAGAAAGAAATCTAGGAATGGAACCACGGACTTCCGTTCCGCCGACGGGCTTTTGTTTATAATAATAAAAGACCCGTTATTCTTTCTTTTCGCTCCTTTAGGATTCTTGGGCAGCAGTGAGCCGAGATTATTCTCACCCTCTTCACCGTGTACATCATACCGCTTACTCGATATGCTCCGAAAGCGCCTCTTTGCGTCACGCCGTTTTCCCATGCCATGTTCATCGTTTCTGTGCAAGCTAATAAAGGAATGAAGGTCAATGAAAGTCGTAAAACATCCGTAATACTGTTTATTCACGAGAGAAACTCGCGCCCTCGCAGATAGGTTTAGCCTGCACAACTGGCGCTTTATGAGCCAAAAAGCGAGGCGAACACGATATTTCGCGCGTGTTTGTCTCGCTTGGCTCAGAAAGCTCCTGTTATGTAGGCTAAACCTATATGTAGGGGGACTGTGCCGCTCAGTCACGGTCGATTCCAATCGATTGATTCTTAAAACCACGCCAAGAAACAAAAGCTAAACCCAACGTGAATGCCACACGAAAAACGCTGCGATGTTTTCATTCTCGAGTTTTGGTCAAGTATCAAATTAGCTGAAGGCAGCAGGCAGCTCATGTCTTAAATATAAGTACTCTGTTTTTTACTCACTACTTTTTCACCAGGTTATTGTTTAAAACAAAATGGTAGTCATGTCTGAATTTATAGCACAAACCTGTAGACACACTGTAACTGACTCATGCGGAAATATGTATGTATGTAAATCTTTATTTAAACACGGGAAATCATCAGTTAAGCTTAAGTTAAAAACTAAAACTAATTACAACTGCTTTACATGATTGCCGTGTGGGAATCCGATATATCAGCTACCTTCTTGATATTTCGCTTAAAATGCTCAACGGATGCAGCGTTTTTTAAGTTTTTGGGCAAGTTATTCCATAACATGGCCCCGCTGTAAGAGAAGCTTCGTTTCAAATAATTGGTGCTTGGTTTGGACAAGGTCAGCCTTCCCTCAGAGTTTCTTAAGTTGTAAGCAGAGTGACGCTGAGAGAAAAGACTTTGCAGATATTCTGGAGCAAGGTCATTCATGGTTTTATACATCATTACGGCTTTTTGTTTCTTTCGTCGAAGAGATAGCCTCTCCCAGCTGAGGGTGGAGAGAAGGTGGTTTGAGCTCGCATCAAAGGGTGATTTAGTAATAACTCTGGCTGCACGATTCTGTAATTTTTGGAGCTTATCACTCAAGTAACCACTCAAACAGTCCCAGACGTGGCTGCAGTAATCAAAATGAGGCATAATTAAAGCGTTATAAATTTGAATTGCAGTTTCTTTGGATATAAAGGGCCGCACACGTTTTAGGGCGCCTATAGCTGAAGGTGTCTATGTTCAAGAACACAGCACAAACCAGCAGATACACTCTAACTGAGTCATGCGGAAATAAGTGTCTATGTTCAAGAACACAGCACAAACCAGCAGATACACTCTAAATGAGTCATGCGGAAATAAGTGTCTATGTTCAAGAACACAGCACAAACCGGCAGATACACTCTAACTGAGTCATGCGGAAATAAGTGTCTATGTTCAAGAACACAGCACAAACCAGCAGATACACTCTAACTGAGTCATGCGGAAATAAGTGTCTATGTTCAAGAACACAGCACAAACCAGCAGATACACTCTAACTGAGTCATGCGGAAATAAGTGTCTATGTTCAAGAACACAGCACAAACCAGCAGATACACTCTAACTGAGTCATGCGGAAATAAGTGTCTATGTTCAAGAACACAGCACAAACCGGCAGATACACTCTAACTGAGTCATGCGGAAATAAGTGTCTATGTTCAAGAACACAGCACAAACCGGCAGATACACTCTAACTGAGTCATGCGGAAATAAGTGTCTATGTTCAAGAACACAGCACAAACCAGCAGATACACTCTAACTGAGTCATGCGGAAATAAGTGTCCATGTTCAAGAACACGGTGATTGGCCAGAATATTCTACGCCATAATTTTGCACCAATCATAAATAATTCTGTCAATTACTATTATGCACGAACAACTCTGTGGATAAATAACAACGAAGCGAAGTGGGAAGGTGTCTTTACTTGCCTATGGTCAAGTTAGCGAGTGAAAGGACAGGGCACACATATTCCCATTTTATCGTCTCCCGAAATTGTAATTCAACTAAACAAGTGGTAATAAATGCTTGTTAGGTTCGGTTTATCGTTAGTTCTTCTTTTTTTCTGTAGCCTAAAGTAAAAATCTCTCAAAGCCCTATTCAAGCCTCTTCGTTAATAATTCTACTATCCCCCCGGCAGAACAGAAAAGCTTAAGCTTTTATTTTTTCCTAAACCAAAATTTGTAGAAATTCAGGTACAAAACCCACAGACAAGACTATAGCTACTATAGCAGCAAAAATATAAGCAAGTATAAATGAGCTTGATGAGCTACTCAAAATGTTTTCCCCTGTCGCGAGCCTTGTTTCACAATTTTTACTTCGTAAGCTTAAACTTAAAAGTGTACGTATTATTGCCAATGCAAGGAATCTGTGGTACCAAAATTTACTTCAGTGATTTTAACATATTACTATAGGTATATACCTACACTTTGCCGCTACACTGACCGCACCTTTCTTCGACCGGTATTCTTTTGATGCATCTGTTTGCATGCAATCTAATACATCTTTTCATGAATTTACTCTTACTCTCACAGTGCGCATCTGTCCACAGAATCGTGGGATAGAAATACGGAATGGAACCACGGACTTCCGTTCCGCTGGCCGGCTTTATAATTATTGAGGACCAGTTAATCTTTCTTTTCTCTAATTATTGGGCCGCACTGAGCCGAGAGAGAAGTCAAGCCAGCAGGAAAAACATCTGCCTTTCCAAAGCTAGGCCTGTCAGAATTACCGCTCCTTCATCTACTTCTTGGACTCCCACACGCTTTTAATTTTATCAAAGATTCACCCTCTTCAACCTATATATCATATGCTCCGATATATCGCCTCTTTCCGTCACGCCGTTTTACCTATGCCATATTCATAAAGAAATGAAAGGTCTGCGAGGGCGTAAAACATCCGCCATATTGTTTATTCACGAGAGAAACTCGCACCCTCATAGACCTCACAAGTTACGTTGCACAACTGGCGCTTTATGAGCCAAAAAGCGAGGCGAACACGGCATTTCGCGCGTGTTTGTCTCGCTTGGCTCATAAGGCGCCTGTTATGCAGGCTAAACCTATATGTAGGGGGACTGTGCGGCCATGGATAATACAAAGACTTCTATTATCCATGGTGCGGCTCAGTCACGGTCGATTCCGGTTGATTGATTAAACTACAGCGAGAAACGAAAGCTAAAACCAACGTGAATATCACATGAGAAACACTGCGATGTTTTTATTCTCGAGTTTTAGTGAAATTCAAAATTTTTGGAAACCTGAAAATTTCTTTAGCCTATTTCTGTTTTGTGTGGGTTATATATTGAACTGATCCTACACGCTTTTTTCGGATGAAGCCAACTTAACGCACACACTCCAACTGGTCACAAAAAGGTAGACAAAACATTGATTAAAATTTATTTGGTAGTTACTTCTTCAGCAACTACCAACATAGTCCAGGGTCAGTCCATGGACAGGCAATGAATACAGTAGGGAGTTTAAGATACAAACGACGGCGACGACAAGGAGAACGTCAAAAAAGCAACAGGTTGAATAGGCAAAACAGCAACTCTGCACGTGCAGCACAATTCATTTCCTTGCCTTCACTGCACGACTAAATGCCTAATTTCACGATTTATGGAGGACGCAAACAAGCGACGGCTAAATTTTCTTTCTTTTTCTGAACTTGAACATGGTCATTTCTTATGGATTCAGCTCAAATAGAGTTTGCTTGCATTTGACAATGAGTTGGAGTAATCGCGATGGAGATTGAAAGAACGCAAATTCACTTTTAAGGGACGTTTTCGTGGCCGTTGCCGTCTTGATATTTCAGTAAACTCTCCGATGCGTTCACCGCAGTGAAGCATGAAACTTGACGATTCCATATACTGTAATGACCTTACCCACAACAAACTTTGAAACAACTGGGTTTAGGTCGATCTTTTATCATGTTTTTGGATTATAGCCTAATATACACGAATTACACTTAAGTCTAAAAATTTTGAATGTTTTAAATCCTACGATCCGGCCTACCTTTTTAAAAAGAATAAAATTTCTATACAAAGCGATAACTGCAAAGAAACCGAAGTGGCTAGCAACGGGGCGCATACTTTTTTTTCTTTGTCTAATTATTTTTCTTCTAACTCGATTCGATCCTTCGATACGACTACTGTTGAATGATTGTCTTCATTAGAGGATAGATTGAAGAGTCGGTGTAAATGCAATACTACCTTGAAGACCTTGAACCATGGAATCAACTCAATGGTTTATATTCTTCTCAGTTTTCGTCTGTCTGACACGGTCCAAAACTTGTCAAATTTATACGAAACATGTGACCGTGAAAAGGTTGAAATCGTGATCCTACCGGGTAAGGCGCTCCCTTTCCCCTCGCATGTCTCCCTGTCGTGCGCCCGTTCTTTTTTGCGCCTACTATGTACTTCCAGGCGCCTGCTACGGAGGCTAGGAAAGTCCTCAATAGAGTTCTTCAATGCTGTAATCCCGATCCAAAATTTCGTGCAGTTCCGTAATTCCGAGGGTTATTTTTGTCAGAAACACTGTGAAGGCAAAACCACAACGACAAACCAGTGAGGGTCTGCCGGATCTTTAGTAGACCTGGATCAGTAAAATCTTGAGTACAAAGTTATAAAACTTAAACCAGTAAACTGATCCTCACGCGTACTTTCAATCCCGAATCTTGCCCGATTTGGCTTTATAACCCCGAATCCCGAGCGTCAAATAAGGGAAATCCCGCATCCCGAGAAACTTATTGGAGACCCTCAAATTGAGCAAGGGAAACAAATCGAAACAAGGGAAACGTTCTCAAGACCCTTAAACCTCTGGGCCCAGTTGTTCGAAGACCGATTAGCACTTAACCCGGGGTTAAATTTAACCCTGATTTCTTTTTTTTGTGTTCAAAAGCATTTTCTCGGATAATTTTCTCCGTTATTTTTAGAGCTTCTATGCAGTCATCAACTTGTAGACAAAAAGAATTAAAACTGAAATGCCTTTAACTGTCGCACTAACCCTGGGTTATCTTAACCCACCTTCGAACAACTCGGCCCTGGTGTCGATCCAGCTAAATCAAGATCTTCAGTGAGATTGCATTCACAGTAACGTATTTGAGCGACCACGCCTTAAATGAAAATCGTGCATTGACAATACAAAGTAATAATAAACTTGTGATACGTAAGGCACACACACACCTCTTCCACCCGTTAACCCATAAAAAGAACCCGTCATGTAATTTCATCTTCTAAAGCGCCCCATGTGCTCACGAGTGCTTAAATTAAATTCCATTCTTTCAAGAATTTTCCGCGATGACCTTTGTTTCAAACTAAAAAGCGATTTTGGACTTGAATCGAAGCTTGCTGAGTAAAGAGCCTTTCTTTGTTGGTTTCTCCCAAAATCACACGCACTATCTTTTGAAGATGCGACGCATTTTTGTGCATTGACAAGCCTAGCTAAAGTCGTCGTTTTCCTTGTTCGGCATACGCGAATTGAAAGTAAATGCTCCCCAACGCGTACACACAATCTTTCATAAATCAATATACCTTACCGGGAAAGAACTGGTTCCAAAAGAGACCAGAATGCAAATGAGACAAGATTGAATAATCTGGAAGGACAGGAGGTAAGTGTTTATGTTCTCCTGAGTCTCTATCCAACCTTCGCGCCTCTTCTGAAAAACAGAAAGGCCAGGTAGCAAGGTCTAAAGGACGTTGACTTGGTGGTGTTTTATTTGCGCGCATCTCTACGCTGTAGGAGGAGGACACGTGAGAAGCGTAGACAACAAAAGGACATATGCGGTTGTTTATTGAGGTATAGTGAGGAAGATTGTTGTTAGTTCATATCTGTTTGTTAGTGGTTAGTTTTGAGAAGGTAAAAGGACTTTCTTTGTGCTCAATGTCTTCTGTCTTGCCACTGTACGATTAGCCAGACCTGATACTCGGATTCAGTAAACGTGCGAAGAAATTGTTTGGGTGATTCACCAGGATGCTGCATGTCTTCCGTGCCCGAAGCAATCGAAAACGAGATAAACCCATGGGAAATCGAGTTTTACTCTCTTTAAAGATATAATGAGGTCTTAATAAAGAGAGTTCGAAAACGCGAACTGTAAGAAATGATCCCCAAAGTGAAGTTATGGGAGAAAACTAGTAAAAGTAGTAATACTGTACAGTTGTAAAATTGCTTGACAATGTGTAAATCCCACACCCAAATGCAATGAGGTGGGTTGTGCTTCGCTGGCAAAGAACAAATTTGGAAACAGGAATCTATACTAAACTGTGAAGCCTTTTGCTCTGCCTTCTTTAGGAGCTTAATCCATAGCCAAAAGAATTAACTATGAATTATTTGTTGTGTGGTGATTTTTCAATAAAACAGGTTTCTGTCAGTTTCTGTCACCAATTTTTAGTTTACAAAAAGCAAGAGAACATAACAACCATATTCTCGTGAACGCATATTACCTTTTCAAAAGATAGTTTCGCAATGAATTTTACAAAATAAGATTCCCCTGTGTACACTTTACAGTTGAGTTACAACACTATTTACAACCGTTTTGTTTTTCACTTACTAAGAACTAATTGTTTTTACCTATTTTAAAAACTCTGCAATTAAAAATTTCCTCTGTCATTAACTTACACATATGATGAGGTAACTAGAGATTTCTACGAAAAAAGTAGTCCCGAGTGTATTTCGATATTCCAAGAAATCGTTCTAAATACATATCGGTACATATGGAGAATCCACTTCTGTAGCTCCTCCTCGACTTCATTTTATGAGGCAGTGGAAAAGAAAATAGTTTGAATCAAGAAAGACAGTCGTAGAGAGCACCTCTTGACGTAGGTACAGTCTTCAGCCGTGGGTCTCTCGATGGGGTGTCCCTACTCTTGACACTACAATGAAGGAATTCGGCAACCAAATGAGCAGATGAATCTGAAACAGAAATAACACAAAATAGTGAAGATTTGCAATAAGGTGGAGTCTCGTTTTGTCGAAGCAAAACTCGTTTTCCATCCTCAGCCAGAGGATTGTTACTTTCCATAGTTTTTTGGTGCTAAACATATTAAGCTTATTTCCGTTTCCCTCGATTTGGGGGAAGCTAGGAATACGTAACCATTAAGATTGAAAGTTAGAAAGGTGACAATCATTTGCTAATTATTGGTTTTTAGTCACGCAGAAATTCAGCGCAGCGCGTCAGCACAAAATTCCCACCTTTTTTTCCACTGGAAGATGACCTTCTACCCCTAACCGTGCTAATCAGATTTTATGGGCTATACTGAATACCAACAAGTAATCAGAGACCAGAGCGAGGGTCTTACCAGCAAAATTTAAAAAAAAAAAATAGAGATTTCATCACTTATCGTTGATATTACTAATAATCATATTTTAGGGTCCGAGGTATTTGTGACTGTTTACCTAGAGGAGGTCGAAACTTCGTGACTTTTGATTTCTTTACATGACAAAGAAAGTTTTATAATCAAAAGAACTGGCGTGTGTGTTTTAATGACTGCAAAAACGATTTCACCGAATATAAATAGTCGTAAGACCGTTCTATTACAACTTGAATCCAGCTGAGTGGTAGAGAAACTGAAATGTTCTTTCGTTCACTTTACGAAAATGATACTTGTTTTTTCAACAGTATTTGAGAATGTTGCATAAAACTTCAACAAGCTCTAAAAAAGGTGAAATATTTAGAATAATCCTTCAAACATTTTTTACCTATTACTAGAGGACGATGCCACTGTTTTGTTTTGTTTTGTTTTGTTTTTTTTTTTTACTCACTTTGAAGAGCGCAATCCTATGGGATGCGAATCATTCTGCAAAAAAAAAGAAGAGGAACATTTGGAACACGTCTTTTGGATTTGAAGTTAAGAAAAACTGTACTTCAAAACAACTTAATTTTAGGCTAAAAGGGATTTTCTAGGCTCAGCTCTAACCCGGGGTTGGTTGGAGGAAGTATTACTCCTCCTTATTTTCTTCCTCTCCCTGACTAATTCGCGCCACACAGCACTGAACTGAACGCGTGGAACATGCTAGAAATGGCTAAAGAATTTAGACGGTGAGAGGGAATACCATAACCTGTGGCGTTTTGGTGAACGCGAGAAGCCTTAAACTGCGGGTCTCAAGGAGAAAGTGGCTCTTCTCATTCTCCTCAGTTTCATTGGACCTCCGTGAAGGATGTATTGCCCGATTGATTTAAGTGTTAAATTTCAGTTATATATATCTAATTCCTACCTGCGTTGTATCGGCAGCCTTAAAACCGTATTTAGAAAGCAAATCGCGTGACAGCGCTTCATCTCTGGTGTGTTTGATAACAAACCAGTCAGCTAGACCATCCCCCGGATTTTCCATACCAGACCGCTGTAAGTGCTGACCCCGAAACCTTTGGTAACCTGGGTTTTGCGCGTGTCGTTCGTGTGATACAGACAGGCGGTCTCTGTTTGTTCTTTTAAAGGCAAAAACAAAGAAAAAGAAAGAAATTCAAATTCGAGAATGACATGACACTGTTTTCTTGACACTGGCGACTTGGGAAAAAAAAGTCGACAACTCGATCTCCTACCTGGGGTCAAATCTAAGACCTTCAGAATAAAGCGGATTGACTACTTATACCCTTCAAAATTTGTTTCACAATAAACAGCTGAAGAATTTAGAAGTTGATTTTTTCAAATTTCATTAAAGAAATATGCCTTTTTCATGAAAAGGAAGAGAGAGCTAAGGAGGGTGCCATCATTTGCCCATACCCATTTTGACGCCAGTCTTCCCAGCACTAAGTCTCATTTGCGGACAAAATTCTTTGGACTTGTGCTAACTGCGCCTGAGTGCTTCTTTCACCTTTAATGCTCAAGGAATTTCTTGTTGAGAGATCTCGTAAGTTTACAATCCCAAAACAAGAATTGGTGGTGTACGTAATTTGGTGTCTGACGTATTGTAAACACACAAGGGCTATAGATGTTTGCTTCGACTTCCTTCTCTTTACACTGGAACAGTTTCACTTTAGGTCACTTTGCAGGGGTATTATATCCTGTTGTTTAAGACATTCTTTTGCCATTTCTCTAAACAAGTACCTTGATGACTAACAAAAGAATAAAAACTCCGTCTTGCTTTAAAGATAGGGAGGTACTGTTAAAAAGTTTGTCTCTTCATTACGGGTGTTGAGACAAAATACTAAATATTGAGTATTTTTAGCCATGGATCGCTTTTATTGCAGTGTGTGAAAAAAGTATGCAAAAAAACTCCTCTATAATGTGTCAGAGACAGTATTTAGGTTCTGTATCTTTCGAGCAATTTAAAACACTACAGCCCTCAATTGTCCAGATTGGTCTCTCAGTCTCCGTGGATAAAAGCGCCTGAACGGTTGACTTACCGGCAAATTCCACATTTTTCACAATGACACGGTTTCTTGTCCACACTGGTAAAATGTTTACAGATGGCACAGATACAAGCAGACATGTTTTCCTTACACTTAAGAAACTTGGCACTGACTTCGCCAATCTGGGAATATAACAGGCACGAAAAATAATACAAATTGGGAGAGCTGAAGACCAGCCCTGGATAGTAGACTCGACTTATATGTCGAGTTATAAGAATATTTAGATTGAAGCGATTGATTTTTTTAAATTGATTTTCCATTGACTTCGTTGTTGTCGCGCGTTTCTTCGTACAATTTGCTCTGAAACTATCGTTACCGGCTTACTGTAGGTATTGTGTTGGGATGTGGGTAACGGTCTACGTTCAGTTTGGTGACTGCTGCAAGCAGGAAACAGCATTGACCCAAAAGAACCGTAAACGTGTAAGCTTTGTTGAATTTAATCAAGTAATTTATCACCGGCAGTCGTTCTGAAAGGATCAAAACCGTAGTGTTGTTTGGATGATTTTTGCAGTATCCGTTAAGCTTGTATTCAAGGAAATATAAGAGAAAACGCCAATTAAGTAGTTTGTGAATTGAAAGTTTCCTTTGAATAGTTAATTATTGCTTTTTAAAGCCAATTCTGTGCTTAAGTCATTACTTGATAGTGTCACGAATTTTGACGAATTTTGAAGGCATGATCAACTAAAGTTGGCCCAACTTTTTCAAGTTTTTACCAAATCCATCCCTGTCATCCTTTGCTATGTATACGGGAAACAGTTTAATACCTATATAAAGTATTAACTTGTTTTGTTAATCATTAACCGAGATTTACAGATCGAAAATTTTAACCGACAGCCGACAAAGTATTAAGTCACTCTTCGCCTTTAATTTTGCAAGGTTTCACAGAATGTAACTGAGTACGTGACCAAAAACACTGAGGCTCAAATATCAAGAGTAGTAAATAAGTTTCCTCTATGACGTCATTGAGTATCCAGAAATTGATATGGCCCGGACTGTTGTGATTTTAAAATATTTATTGATGAATCAGCATAAGCACTCAAGGTAGAAACATTGCACTTAATAACCACATACGGAATGAAATGTTGTTGTTTGTTCTTGAAGATCAGAACCTAATAAATAGTGATATTACATGATAAGAGTAGATACATAGACACACACCTGACTTTAAAAGCTGTGATTAGAGCATCAGACAAACACCAATATACAAACTATCAATATACACCAAACACCAATATACAAACATCAATATACAAACTAAATCAGTAAAAATTTGAAACCTTGGCAATTAATATAACGTGAAACATCAAGACTCATCTCCTGGCGACGATAGACAGCGGAGTGGTAGATAGGTTGGTCTATATAAAGGGTCTATACTCTATAGGGGGACGGGAAATCTCGCCGATGCACTAAAAAGGGCGTCTTTAACTGAGATAAACGTAAAATTTCGTGGAAGTACCGACTGCAAGGTCCGTGGGCAATAAGGTAGCTTGCATACGTCTGATATACCTTTTTGAACTCAAAACCTTTTACAACATCGTCGACTCATGTCCCATTGATACGACTCAATGATTTTGCGGGAAACTTCTCAGTATTCCTTTTCCGAGTCTTCAGTTTTAGAGCCGTTTTATACTTACCCGATCACAAAGCATATACCTCGACTGTCTACAGGCCCCACGGCAGCATTTCATCCTTGGGTATCATACTAAAGAAACTGGCCGCTGGTTTTGCAAATGTCTGTACCGGTCAGAGAATGATTTGCAATGTCGAGAAAATGGGAAGCTTTTATTTATATGTAGTACTTAGCTGAATTGAAGCGTAAAAAGTGGTGAAGTGCAAAACGTGTTGGCCTTGTTGGAATGCAAACTCGTCCCCGTAGCTTTTCCCTCCCATTTTTATGGCAATCAACCCACGCATTTAAGAAAGCATTAGATACACATGTACAAACAGCTAAAAATACTCTTTGATACCTTGATTAATATAGGCAATAAAAAACGAACTAAGTCATTAAATTATTAACTGTCATTGAATTAATAAATTTATATCAGTTTGTCAACTTGTTCACCATGGAGACTAGTTACAAAATGTTATACCTGTTTATTACGATGATCACACATGTACGGACGGAATCTATAAAATGCATTTATTAAGTTTGCACGCATTTATAGACATTTAGCCTTACCATTAAATGGAAAAAGACCGTTTTACGAAATGAACTCGGTTTTTAATAGTCGCGTTTTTATTTCAATCAACCCACGCATTTAAGAAAGCATTAGATACACACGTATAATCAGCTAAAAATACTCTTTGATATTTTGATTAACATGTAAAGTCAAGTGAGCTTACAAAGACAGCACGGACGTGTGTTCAGTGCTCCGTAAAGTTTTTCTTCCTTCTTAAATCGTATGTTTAATTATTCTTTTGGCTTTCGTTTATATGTTTCGTTTATATGTCTCGTGTTATCTTATACTGTACCTGAGTCTATTGCTAACATAAAAAGAGAGTCAGAACAACCGATTCAAATCTCAAGTTATTTAATAAATTAGGTTAGCCTCTCTTCGTAATCGTTAGGTACTTGCCTTGTTTTATGTTAGTTTATTGTATCGTAGTGTCTTGACTGTTATTAGTCCATCCATAGATAATCCTTGTACTTGTAACAGGTCTTCAGCTCCCCCCGCCTCGATTAATTCATAAGCTATTTGCGGGTGGGAAAGTAATGTAATTCGTTATATAACAAGATAAAACATACTTTGACCGTCTACAGGTCCCACGGCTGCTTTTCCTTCTCGGCTATGATACTAAAGAAACTGGCCGCTGGCTTTGCAATGTTTCTACCGGTCAGAGAATGATTTGCAATGCCGCGTAAATGGAAAGCGTGTATGGTAGTTAAGTACCTAACACCCTTTACCTTGTTGGAATGCTAGAGCACATCTTGAGCACACAGAGAATACAATCATTTACTTAGCATTTCCATACACTTACGAGACTGTATATACTCTGTTAATAATAATCATAATTGTTATTATTGTCATATTAATAATGATGATGATAATTAATATTTTGTTTGACAATTCTGTGTGGAACAATTAACCTAACAGCACAGCATGCGCACTAAATGAAGAATTTCAAATAACAAGTAAAAGAATAGAAAAAATGTTAGGTGCATTGATAAAAGGCTTCTATAAATAGGTTTGTTTTTAGTGCTCGCTTGCTTACGTAAAGAATGTTCCAATTGCAAATTAACATTTTTCCATATAAATTTCCATATCAATTTATTTTTGTCAATGTCAAACGTAAATAGTAACTTGTAAAATCTGTCCTTTGACCTTGTGTTCTCAAACTCATTAATTATTCATGAGGGCAGAAGCCAATAAGTGAGGCATATTTGGGTCACATGATACCTTAATGAACACCCATACGAAAATCTTACGGGTTTTGATCTCAAATTAAACACTTGCATGTTAATGAATATTTTTCAATAATTAATACATCGTTAAGGTGGCTCCGTAATTAGTACAAGAGCATTTAGCTATGAAAAATTTTCCGTCATAACTTTTTCGATTTTGACGCGATGGCTGCGAAACTTTGCAAAGGACAACAGATATTGTTCGGCAATAATACGAAATATTCCGATTTCATTGATGGTAAATATTTCTTGAGAAATTAGATCTTAAAAGGACCCTACTGTTCAAAGAAAATCGCGTCTAGTAAAAAAATTTGCTGATATTTTTTACTGAAATTTCTGGTATCGGCTTTAATTGATATAATAAATATGCCAGAGGAATTTCAGAAAAATCGTTGGAGCAGAAGTCCGTAACTAAAAGTCGCTCAAAATTCAGCTGTGAAATTGTTTTGGAATTTCAAAAATAAACTACTATCAGGCAGAAGGAGCCACCAGTTTGAATTTTCGGGACAAGTAAATTCAACGTTTGCTAATTCTTAAAACAAAAGCCGATTGCCTATCGTGCTATTCTTTAAAAGGTACTTTTTAGTTTTAGAAGCACTATAAATTGCTCCAAACCTTGCTCTGAAGTAGAATTACTTGTTCTTCGACAGTTTTAAAATATCCCTTGGCAGTTTTGGTTCAAACTCCTGCTGCATACATTTTGATGTATTGCAATGCATTTTCAACGACTTTTACTGCTGTTCGTTGCTTCCAACTCAGGAAAAAGTATTGAGATTGGACGCTACCTCGTATCAGAGCTCAGATAGAACTGTCCAGCACCTTTGTTTATGACTACAAAATGAGCACGAGCGGCAGTTCTGCGAGGAATTCGCACCTCACCCAGGGGGGACGAACGGCAATGATGACCATGCCTGTGAACCGAATAACATCACAGTGCAAAATAAAATTATCGTAAAAATACTGCCCGTGAATAAATTTACTACTCTGAAATTTTTGTCACTCCTTCCTTCAATGAATGGGTATTTTTTTCTTGATTATTATGTTTTGCTCTGCAATACATGTTTACACAGATCGGTTCACAGACATGGGCATCATTGTCATTCGTCCCCCATGGCTGAGGTGCGAATTCCTCGCAGAGTTGCCGCTCGTGCTCATTTTCTGGTCATAAACAAAGGTGCTCGACAGTTCTGTCTGAGCTTCGATACAAGGTAGCTTACAATCCCAATACCTTTTTCCTGAATTGGAAACAACGTACAGCAGGAAAAGCCGTTCAGGATGCATTACAATACATCAAAATGTATGTAGCAGGAGTTTGAACCAAAACTGCCAAGGGATATTTTAAAAATGTCAAGGAACAAGTCATTCGACGTCAGAGCAAAGTTTGGAGCAATTTATAGTGCTTCTAAAACTGAAAAGTACCCTTTAAGGAATAGCACGATAGGCAATCGGCTTCTGTTTTCAGAATTAGCAAACACTGAATTTACTTGTCCCGAAAATTGAAACTGGTGTCTCCTTCTTCCTGATAGTAATTTATTTTTGAAATTCCAAAACAATTTCACAGCTGAATTTTGAGCGACTTTTAGTTACAGACTTCTGCTCCAACGATTTTTCTGAAATTCCTCTGGCATATTTATTATATCAATTAAAGCCGATACCAGAAATTTCAGTAAAAAATATCAGCAAAATTTTTTACTAGACGCGATTTTCTTTGAACATTAGGGTCCTTTTAAGCGCTTATTTCTCAAGAAATATTTACCATCAACGAAATCGGAATATTTCGTATTATTGCCGAATGATATCTGTTGTTCTTTGCGAAGTTTCGCAGCCATCGCGTCAAAATCGAAAAAGTTATGACGGAAAATTTGTCACAGCTAAATGCTCTTGTATTAATTACGGAGCCACCTTAACAACAATTCCAAAAACTTACCTGAATATTATTTGATATAATTAACCTTGATAGCGTTGGATGCAACAAATTATTCCATAAACGGTCTTCAGTGGATATCTCTCCCCCGACTTCTTGGCTACCTCCATCACAAACTTGCTAAGCCGGTAATTTAAGGTTACTGCATCCATTTCTTCAATGCTGGTAGAAAGTTGTGCGACCTTGTGTAAATCATAGCCTTTAAATAGCCCTCCTGGATCTAAAACGGGAGCTGTGACCGACAGAGAAATTTGCCATTCGCCAAAAATTGTTACCGCCCATTTGTTCTTATATTTGGTTGACGAGGGAATAGCTTTTTCGACTAACTCGCGTTCTTCTTAAACCGTTGTCGGCTCCCTAAATCTTGCCTCTCCATGTTCACACATGGTCAGAAGTAATGTTACGTATATGGCAAGATTGCATCGCTGCAAGAATTATTGTTCTTTCATTTGCATTTGGGGGGGAACAATACAAAAAAAAATGAATCACTGCATAATTTTTTAATTGTTTTGTTTGAGAAGTCATCTCAAAAACTCGTGCTTCAGGTTTCATCAAGGGTTCCAAACACCTTGAAACAATAAAAGCACTGGGCCTGCTGCCTCGTGCTTTCATCTGTTTCTCGGCGGTGTTTGGAACCCCTGATGAAACCCTCGCACTCGTTTTTGACATATTACTTGAACATTTAGCTAATCAATTAGTATTGATGGAAACCACTATATTTACAACTACGGTGGTCATATTGGCTTGTATAAATTCCATAGCCTTCACTGTTACAATCATGGTACTTTTGAGTAGACATTTAGCGGACACCGGTCCTTTTTTTCTATCGTCAGCCTGTCTATAATCAGTCTGTATTATACTCGGCTAAATGTCGTCATTTCAGACTAGGCATTCAAATGTTCGGTAGCAGTTCGTAGGTTTCTTTACTACAATTGAATACAGCTTAAACATTGCTTGAAGATAGCCTGAACGTGGAAATAACCTCTATCTAAAAGTGCTTAATTAATTACCCAGTCTGCATTAGAGCGAAACTCCGCTTTACGGACACCCGCTTTATACGGATCGACACTCCTTTAATACCGATGTCCTTATAAAAGGGGTTTTACTGCTTAGACTTTCAAGATTTGGCGTGGGGGTTAGGGGGGAGGGTCTCGACCAACAACAGTCGTGCCGTGTCAGTTTCAAATTCGTTCCTACGGGCTTGCCGAACAGCCAAACGTGTTGCCGACAGCAGACTTTTGGTTCTAGAATGACCCATTTTTAGCTTATTTTTAATTAACAAACTATAAAGCTACAAAGCAAAGGATTGTCCTAAACAATTTTGGGGGCGTACCTGTGCTTAAATTTCTCCAGAGGCTTGCTTTAGATTTTCCATATATTTGTCTCTGATTGTCCCGGGACTTTCTTACAGACAATTGTATAGAAAATTTAAAAACGTGGTTCTAGGTCTTCTAGAGCATTTAAAGCCCTTAATTTTTTTCAGTAGAATCCTTAGGAGCGAAGCTTTAGTTTACAAATCATATTTTTTTCAGAAGAGCCGTTTTACGGAAATTATTCGACATTAGATTCTCTACAAACTGTAATTTCTCACGCGTTTGCCTACTCGTCAAGATGGCGTCGAAAACCGTGACAAGGTCTATTTATTCAAAGGGTTTAGAACTTTTGTGTGAATATTTTTCATTGGCCGCCATAAAATTAGGAATGAAGACGTTGAAATAAAGAGCCCCTAATTCCAAGACCATATTCAACGTAAAAAGGAAGCTGAACTAACCGGTGAAGCCTTTCGTTCTGTCCTTTTCAGGAGCTTCCGCAACAAACGAATTACGAATCGTTTGTTGTATCGTGGTTTTTCAATAAAACTGGTTTTCTGTCACCAATTTGTAGTTTATAAAAAGTAAGAGAAAATAACAACAGCATATTCTCGTAAACTATTATGTTTAATCTCGCAATGAATTTTACAAAATAAAACTCTCTGTGTACACTTTGCAGTTGATTTACAACACTATTTACAATTAGTTTTGCCATTATTTATCTATACCTATTTATGTTTTTGCCTATTAAAACTCCACAATAAAAATATTCCTCTGTCATAAATTACACTGAGTTGTCTACGTAACTAAAGATTTAAACGAAAGAAGTGTTTTTTGATATTCCATGAAATCGTTTTAAAAACATATTAGTATATTCTGATTGGAGAAACAACGTCACTCCTCTTCGACTTCGTTTTGTTTTACTTATAATGCAGCGCAAAAGAAAATAGTTTTGGAGGTATTCTCGTAGAGAATACCTCATGACCTATCGTAGACTCGGGCTCCAGCCGCGGGTATCTCGATGGGTGTTCCAAGGCTGGAGACCAAGCCTACTCTTATAACGCTACATCAGTGCAGGAATTCGGCCACAAAATGAGCAGATGAATCTGAAACATAAATTGCATTGCTGTAACATAGTTGTTAAAATTTGCAATAAGGCGAAGTCTCGTATTCTCCAATCAAAACTCGTTTTCCATCCCTAGCCTGCGTAGCAAGCGTTTCTTCGCGAGGTTCGTCTAGAAAGCTGGGACAAGAGAAAAAAAAAACACAATAACTCGATTGGAAACGCTTGCTACGCAGGCTATTCCATCCCCAGCCAGAGGATTGTTGCTTTTCCTAGTTTTTTTTTTTTTTTTTTTTTTTGGGGGGGGGGGGGGGGGTAAACATGTTGAGCTTATTTTCGTTTCCGGCTCGATTTGGGGGGAAAATAGCTAGGAGTATGAATAGTGAATACGTCGCCATTAAGAGTGAAAGCTAGAAAGGTGACAATTATTTGCTAATTATTGGTTTTTAGTCACGAAGAAATTCTGCGCCGCGTTTACTTTTATCGCAAAGAAAATTTTATAATCGAAAGAACTGCCGTGTGTGTTTGATTGATTGCATAAACGAGTTCACAGAATAGTCGTAAGACCGTTCTATAAAATAATTACAAGTTGAATCCATTTAAGTGGTAGAGAAACTGAAATGTTATTTTGTTCGCTTTAAAAAACGATATTCGTTTTTTCAAGAGTATTTGAGAATGTTACATAGAAATTCAACGCGCCTTAAAAAAGTTGAAATATTTAGAATAATCCTTCAAACATTTTTTTAATTTATCACGAGAGGAACATGCCACTGTTTTTTTTTTACTCACTTTGATGAGCGCAATCCTAAGGGTTGTGAATCATTCTGCAAAAAAAAAGAAGATCAAAGGAACATTTGGAACATATATTCTTGATTTGAAGTTAAGATAAATTGTACTTGTCAAAACTACTTAACTTTCGCCTAAAAGGGACTTTCTGGGCCCAGCGCTAACCCGGGGTTGGATGGGGTCTTTCTCCTTATTTTTTTCCTCAGTCCCTAACTAATTCGCGTCACACTGCACTGAACTGAACGCCTGGAAAAGGCTAGAACTGGCAAAAGAATTTAGACGGCGAGTGGGAAGCACTATAACAGGGGCGGATCCAAGATTTTTTTTAGGAGGGGGTGCACCCGTCTCTCGCTTTACTTCAACACCAATAAACCACATAGTTTTTTTTTTTTGCAGAATACCAGTTGTATTAAAAAACCGCAGGTCATCTCAGGCGGGGAGGGGGGGGAAGGGGTTGCGCACCCCCTGCACCCTCCCCCTAGATCCGCCCCTGTATAACCTGTAGCCGTTTTTGTACAATTTAGTGAACGCGCTTTTCTCATTCTCCTCAGTTTCATTGGACCTCCGTGCAGGATATATTGTCCAATTGATTTCAGTGCTAAATTTCAGTTGTATATATAATTCCTACCTGTGCTACATCGGCAGCCTTAAAACCGTATTTGGAAAGCAAATCGCGCGACAGCGCTTCATCTCTAGAATGTTTAATGACGAACCAGTCAGCCAGACCATCCCCCTGGTTTTCCAAACCAGACCGCTGTAACTGCTGACCCCGAAACCCGTAACCTGGGTTTTGCGCGTGTCGTTCGTGTGATACAGACAGGCGGTCTCTGTTTGTTCTTTTAAAGGCAAAAAAAAGAAAAAGAAAGAAAGTCAAATTCGAGAATGACATGACACGAGCGACTCGGGAAAAAAATCGACAACTCTCCTACCTGGGGTCAAACCTAAGACCTTCTGCATGATAAAGCGGATTGATTAGCTATATACCCTTCAAAATATGCTTCACAATAAACAGCTGCTATAGAATTCAGAAGATGATTTGTTTCAAATTTCATTAAGGAAATATGCCCTTTTTTCTTAATGAAAAGAACATGAAGGCAGAGAGGGCTAAGCAAAGTGCCCTCACCTGCCCATACCCAAGTTGACGCCTGTCTTCCCCGGTAATTTCATCACCAAGTCTCTTTTGCGGATAAAATTCTTTGCACTTGTGCTAACTGCGCATGAGTACTCCTTCCACCTTAAATGCACTGGGAATTCGTAATTGGGAAATCTCGTGAGTTTACAATTCCAAAACAAGAATTGGTGGTGTACGTAATTTGGGGTCCGACGTATTGTAAACACACAAGGACTATAGCCATTTGCTTCGGCTTCCTTCTCTTCCGAACAGAAGTAGTCCCACTTTAGGTCACTTAGCAGGCGTATTATATCTGAGACTAGCTTTTTTAAAACTAAACAAGTACCTTGATGACATACACAAGAATTAAAACTCCGTCTCGCTTTAAAGGTAAGGGTGTATTTTAATTGGTCTCCTCATTACGGGTGTTGAGACGGAAGGCTACTGAATAGATAGTTTTACCCATACAGATATCGCTTATATTGCAGTGTGTGAACAAAACATACTATAAAAAATCTGTTAGAATGTGTCAAAGACAGCATTCATCAGGTCTTGTATCTTTCGAGCAATTTTAAGCGGTCAGTACAGCTCTCAATTGTCCAGATTGGTCTTACAGTCTTCCCTGGTAAAATGGCCGTCAAGGTTGACTTACCCGCAAATTCTACATTTTTCACGAGGATACGAGTTCTTGTCCACACTGGTAAAATGTTTACAGATGACACAGAAATAAGAAGACATGTTTTCTCCACATTTAAGAAACTTGGCAATGTCTTCGCCAATCTGGGAAAATAACAGGCACAAAATATGACACAAATTAAAGGGAATGATTAAGATACCAGGTGAGGGAAAAATCTTTGAAAGATTTACCGTTGCCCTTCCGGACTAAGCTACGAGGCCAGGCAGGAGCAAGACGAGAGTGAATGAAATGACTAAACTTTCACTAAGAAGATCGCCACTATTTCAGCTTTTTTGTTTGTCTGTTGTCTTTCATGTCGATCCTGACAATAGGAAACACAATTTCGTACATAAATAATTAAAACGTTCCACGTCTCAGGTTGAGATCGAAACTTTGCATTTTCAAACTTTTCCCTCTAAGAATGTCCTTGTTATTCTCTCATTTCTGTCATTTGTCTTATTTAACAATGGCCTACGTCACACTGAGTCACATAGGGTTGACTCCTGCGAAAAAAAAAAAACTTTCCGGCTGAATTTTTTCGAATTTTTCGACCAGGACAAGGGACGATAATAAACCTGTCTCAGCGATCAAGTCCTACTGAAAAGTTCTCAGGATTCTTACATACCTTTGGATACCTCAAATATCCGACAGATCTGGTCTGACTTGTCTTCATTTCAACTAAATATTGTAAGAACAGTAAGTAATTATTGACGTGTCCTTTTTGTTTTTAGCTCAAAGTATCGTGTGGTGGCAGGGTAGCATGGAAACATCCAGCAATCTTGGATCTCAACATCTCAAGAGTGGTCATGGTTCACTTGAGATGGTATATATGCTGAGAAGTTCTCAATATATATACCATCTCAAGTGACCTAAAGAAGCATGTATTCGTTAATCGCATAGTATGCAAGCATCATTTCCCTTAAAACTGCTGGGGCCTCACGCCCCATCACATCTGCCGTGCTTTTCCTAAAGAAAAACACTGATATTTTCCTTTTTAAACAATCATTTTCGAAAATATTTTGTACTACATACTCCCATGGTGTTTTCATGTCAAACCAAAAATAAACAAACCCACGGTTTTTAAAACTGCTTTCTCCTCGTCCCAAATGGGGCATTAGTAGCATGTAGTAACATGCAGATTTAGAAAGCAAAGAACAATGCGAGCGCTGAATTAAAAAGAAGATAATTTATAACTTGCGAGCAGTGGTTCATTTCGTTTATTACAGCTGATTGGGCAACTTGTAAAAATACAATAAAAGACAAAAGAAAAATGCCATAAGGATGGTCCATAAGAGAGTCAAAGACCCAATACTCAGACAGACCACCATTGTAGTTATTAAAATGTTCGAAATAACAAAAGATCTCAATTTAAAAAAAATCTAAATCTAACTATTATACACTGGCGATAAATATGCAAGGATAAAAAAGATATACTAAAATATATTGTTATGTAGGTTTACAATTAATCGGCTTATTCAGTGAGTGCTCTTTGAGAAATTTGTCACAACACGCTTAAACTTGAGACTATAAGCTGATATGTCTAACGTGAAATAGCCTGCGTAGCAAGCGTTTCCAATCTAGGTTGAGAAATTTGTCACAACGCGCTTAAAACTTGAGACACTATAAGATGACCTGTCGAACGTGAAATGGCCTACGTAGCAAGCGTTTCGAATGTAGTTGTTGCGCGAAAGTTAGAGTGGAAGCAAAAAATTAAAATTAATTCCTCTTTTTTGCTCTCGTCCCAACCTTCTCGAGTTACTCGGGCGAAAACGCTTGCTACGAAGGCTAAACGTGAAATGGAAGCAAAATCCACATGTCTACAATACGATTAAAAAAGAACTTAACTTAAACGTGTTCGTTCGAGCATAGTCCTTCTTTAAAGTAAGGCAATTTCTAAGCATTGCTTTACATGACATTGCCTTTGAATAATTTCAATGTTTAAATCACAAAATCTATTAAATTCTGGTCCACTTAATAAAAACACTGAACTAGAAAACCTTCTTCAAATACGCCGTATTTCAGCTGGTTGCGCAAACATAACATTTAGATTGTACAATAGTTTGGTGCTTGAAAGAGGCTTCCAGTAATCATTCCGACTGGATCATAGTTTTTGTTTCTTAGTCATAATGCTGCAGATCATGATCAGAATCCGTATACCGGCTAAATAATTATATAACATTTATAACTGCTTTTTTAAAACAGTGCACGGTTGTACAGAAAGCCTAAGGAGCAAACAGTTTCAAAACTAAACTCACCACGTAGGAAATCTTATTCATTATCCTTTATCCGAGATACTGACTTCGACTTTTAGCACACGTGACTGAAGCGATATGGAGGCAATAACGACAGTTTCTTGGTCTTGCGTACCCTAGGTTGCAGAGGTTTCTGTTTTTTTTTTTTCTTTTCGAAGCAGAAAACTTACATGGAAGCGATCTAGAGGCAGAGAAAGAGCGAAGGGTAGAAAACAAAAAAGGTTGCCGAAGACACAGAAAAAAACGCACACACGACAACATCCTGATGCCGACCGCAACCTATATTGCACTGTGACAGTATACTATATATGGTAAAAGTCGGTCAAACAATCTGCTGACTGGTGACGCGTTTTTACTACCCTTTGTTTGGTTCACGTTGACGACACCATTCTCGTTATGCAAAATCGATCACAAGGGGAACAATTTGTTTCTAAACCGTAGAGTGTACTAACAATACAGTTAAATCCCACTTATAAAAACCCGTATTTTTCCAAGAAAGCCTCGAAATTGATGTTTTCTGAGAAAATAGACCATTAAGGTTCTTAAACAGGTTCTTATATTAAGAAAACTTGTTTTTGTTATTCGAAGAATATTTGTCATGTGTCAGATTGTTTTTATAAAATGTGCATCTAATCATGTCTAATTGACTTCCGTCCGAGCAAAGAGTTCAGTTCAGGCCAGAGCCCCGATTTTAGTGCGCGCAGGAGGAGGCCTAATCTCCACAGCAACCACCGCAAATCGGTTTTCAATAACAGACAAGGTAATTAGTTTTGAGCATTCCTCCAGACACCTTTGGAGAGCGCCGGACACATTGCCTGTCAAGGAACTTTGTACTTCTGATTAAACGAAGCAGGCATCTCAAGGAAACGCGAAATTTGATCAGACTATTTGGGTATTATAAATTCATTTCACGGTCGATTGAAAATTTGGAAGTCGATCTTCGCGCCTCTGGCTTCGCAATTGATAACTACAGTTTTCCCGCATTTGGATTCAAATAGGCTTGATACGCTTTCAATGGTTTTTCAAGTGCTTTCTTTTAAGAAAATAGTGCTCCGATGGCTTATTTAACTTCTGTCAAGAGTATTATGCCGTGTCAACATTAGTGACCTTCGAAGCGAAAACAGCGAGTCGGCGTATCACGTTTTTACTGTGAAGCCACAAGTAGGAATACACTCTCTGCTGGCACATCTTTCTCCGGTTTGGAAGGAACTCGGCGTGGAAAAGACCCTGACCAAAGAAATTTTTAAATCTTCTCTATTTTAACGTTTGAGAGAAGCCGTCAACAATGCACATTTTATAGTCGCCGGTGAAAACGAATGCGAGAGCTCGAGCTCTACTTCACATCTCCTTGAGGAACAGCAAGACCGATTATCTGATTCAATGGACGACCATTTTGATCAAACGGCGAAGGATTCAAGTCTCTTTTTCTCTGGCTTAAGACGATGTAAGCGTCGATGTGCCTCCAAAAGCCCGCCAAGCACTGTCGAAATCCCGCCAAAATCTTATTCGCTGGAAGGAGCCCAAGACGCTGGATTACTCCAGATGTTCTAGCTTCTACTTCAACATCTTCGTGTTCGCTTGGGCGATCTGTATAATCAAAGTCACAGATACAGTATGGTTTCTATATCAGTCATTTTAGCCTCCTTGAAATGTCAATCATAATCCAAAAATTATTATTTCAGGTTACCTTTGTATTGTTACTTGCTTTTTACTAAATAGACCAAATTATAGGGCTACCCTCTCCCTCAGAGCTTACAGGCGGCGCGCCCAAGATTCAGAGGTGAAGGTAGTCTTATTATTCTTTTAAAATGTCGGTCATAATACAAATTATTTTTGTAGGTTGTTTTTGTACTGTCATTTGTTTTTGAAATAGGCCAAATTATGGGGCTACCCTCTCCCTCAGTGCTTACAGGCGGCGCGCCCAAGATTCTGAGGTGATGGTAGTCTCTCTTTTAAAATGTTGGTCATTTATCCAAATTATTATTGTAGGTAATTTTTGAAGTGCCATTTATTTTTGAAAAAGGCCAAATTAATTATGGGGCTACCCTCTCCCTCAGAGCTTACAGGCGGGGCGCCCAAGATTCTGAGGTGATGGTAGTCTCTCTTTTAAAATGTTGGTCACTTATCCAAATTATTATTGTAGGTAATTTTTGTAGTGTCATTTATTTTTGAAAAAGGCCAAATTAATTATGGGGCAACCCTCTCCCTCAGAGCTTACAGGCGGCGCGCCCAAGATTCTGAGGTGATGGTAGTCTCTCTTTTGAAATGTCGGTCATTTATCCAAATTATTATTGTAGGTTATTTTCGTAGTGTCATTTGTTTTTGAAATAGGCCAAATTAATTACGGGGCTACCCTCTCCCTCAGAGCTGACAGGCGGCGCGCCCAAGTTTCTGAGGTGAAGGTAGTCTCTCTTTTAAAATGTCGATCATTTATCCAAATTATTATTGTAGGTTGTTTTTGTATTGTCATTTGTTTCTGAAATAGGCCAAATTATGGGGCTACCCTCTCCCTCAGAGCTTACAGGCGGCGCGCCCAAGATTCTGAGGTGATGGTAGTCTCTCTTTTGAAATGTCGGTCATTATCCAAATTATTATTTTAGGTCATCTTTGTACTGTCATTTGTTTTGAAATAGGCCAAAATATGGGGCTACCCTCTCCCTCAGAGCTTACAGGCGGCGCGCCCAAGATTCTGAGGTGATGGTAGTCTCTCTTTTAAAATGTTGGTCATTTATCCAAATTATTATTGTAGGTTATTTTTGTATTGTCGTTTCTTTCTGAAATAGGCCAAATTAATTATGGGGCTTCCCTCTCCCTCAGAGCTTACAGGCGGCGCGCCCAAGATTCTGAGGTGATGGTAGTCTCTCTTTTGAAATTATAATTGTAGGTTATTTTTGTAGTGTCATTTGTTTTTGAAATAGACCAAATTATGGGGCTACCCTCTCCCTCAGAGCTTACAGGCGGCGCGCCCAAGATTCTGAGGTGATGGTAGTCTCTCTTTTGAAATTATAATTGTAGGTTATTTTTGTAGTGTCATTTGTTTTTGAAATAGACCAAATTATGGGGCTACCCTCTCCCTCAGAGCTTACAGGCGGCGCGCCCAAGATTC
>OZ037775.1:60548216-60668216 GCA_964035525.1 Porites cylindrica
ATTGGCTCAGCTTGGATATATGTAAACCTTTAGGAAAAGTCAAACAGGTTTGTGGCTCCTGGTTTGTGATCGCTGAAAAAATTAATAGATCATGCAGAATAGTTTTGTTTTGCGATTCTTGAACTAATTAATACTGAAGCGTTTCTAAGACCCTTACCTCTGGGAGATCTTTCTTTGTCTTATGTTCAGCTAAATCAGATGATCAGAAATTGCATCAAACTCAACGTCTTTGAGCGATAAATGTTAGCAATCATGCAATATGAAAATTTATAAAGATTAAGTACGCGCGCTCTGATTGGCCGAGAGGAGTGTTTGCACGAGAGAATGTAAACATCTTGTGGCGTCAAGATGTTTTGCTTTTCGCGCGCTAATCGTGCCCACCCAAGCACGAATTTGAAAACATTTTCGGGTCCAAAACTCGACATGTTTACTTTATTTGTCCATTCCTTTGACGGCTAAGTCTTGTAAAATCGTTACAAATAAGCCGTGTCAATTTAAGATAGCCTGCGTAGCAAGCGTTTCCGCGCGAGTTCGTCGAGAAAATTGGGAAGAGAGCACAAAAAGGAATGACGGGGGAGGGGGAGGGGGAGGGGAAAGAAGGAAACGCTTGCCCGCAAACCCCACGATTTTGAAAACTGCGTTCGCCCACGAACGCAGCTTCTGATTGGTGCGGTGCTAGTAGTGTTGACTGATTAGCACTCGAAACATCAATCAAACCAGGTATGCTTTGTTTACGAGCGTCACAGATCTGGTCTCATCTGATTTGTGGTCGCAGATTACAAATGCTTTGGACTGATATTTATTTGAATCGTATTTGTGCAAAGGTTTATGAGATCAGAGTCTTCAAAGTATATTTGGAGATCGAGCAGTGGAGACTAGGGAAGGCCAATTTATTGGGAATGACGGCGTGTGGATCTGACTGGAAAAAAACAAATGTACTCTGTTGGAGATAACATCAACGTAAATCAGAACATCAGTACTCAACACTAGCTAAAGCCACCGTAGACAAGCGATTTGTTAGCTTTTTGAAATGAAAAGATTTTTTTCGTTTATTGGAAATTTAGAGGCATGTATTCTAAGGGAGTTTGACTAATAGTCGCGGGTCGCGGGTCGCGGGTCCAAAGTCGCGGTCGCGGGTCCAATGTCGCTGCAGGGGAAAATGATTTGGGGTTCGAGGTAACAGCTGAGTGAAAACGACTGATATGAACACAATATAAAGGGAAAAAATCTTTTTTATACACGATACTCTACGGTAGCGAATTTACAGGTTGCGGATGTTAGAGTCAACAAAATAATGTCTCAAGAAAAGACCTAAAAGAAAAAGCTGGCCGACTTTTGTGTTCAGCGTAAGTTTATTTTTTTTCTTTCTATCGGGCCCAGTTATGTGTAAATTCAGCTTTGAATATACTTATGCATAACAGTATCTGATAACAAAAGTTACCATAAGTTACCATTGATTTCTTCTTGTCGATGAATTGCTCACAAATGCTTAGGGGTTCAATTACTGAAAAATATGCGATACACTTCATAGACTACAGATTATAAACGTTACAACAACTTAAAGCCTTTTTTTAAAAAAAAGCTTTTTTTTTCGTAAAATTTAATTACTCATTGGCTGAAATCATGTAAAAAATGTAAGCAAGAATAATAGCTATCATACTTCACAGAAAGGCCGTTGGATATGCAAACCTAAAAGAATAGTCAACCTGGACAGCTTTGTGATCGTTCATAATAAATTCTTGCCGTGTGATCCTCTTAACACCCTGCGAGAATTTAGCCTCCTTTTTTTCTTGATCGAGTACGTAAAAATCGAGCAAGCGAAAGAAAGTGCTCGGCTGGCACGGTGTTCAGTTTCAAAAAATAATACTTAAACCGTTTCTCAAAAACCGTTAAGCCGGCCTATGGGACAGATATATCCTAGCCTTATGTCCAGCTAAATACAAGATAATCAGAGATTGCATTTTTAACAGTAACATATTTGGGCGACCAATACGTTAATACACCGCACACCTCTTCCATGTATTAACCTGTAAAAGAACCCGTAACTAGTCATTTCCTGAAGCGCCCCATATTCTGACTAGTGCTTAAATTAAATTCCATTGTTTTAAGAATTTTCTGCGATGATGTTTGTTTCAAATTAAAAAGCGATATTAAGCCGGCTGCGTAAAGAACGGCTTTCGTTGCTGGTTCTTCCCGAAATCACACGCATTATCCTTTGAACGACACATTTTCAAGTTATGCCTTGACCAGCCTAAACGTCGTCGTTTTCCTTGTTCCTCGTACTCGAATTGGAAGTAAATGGTTCTCAACCCGTTCACGTACACAATCTTTCAGTCATCAAGTAATCACCAGGAAAGAACTGATTCCAGGAGAGGCCTAAACACAGATGAGACAAGATTGAAGAGTCCACTTGAAGGAGAGAGAGAGGGGGGGGGGGGAGGGGGGGGGGGGGGGGTGAGTGTTTACTTTCTCCTGAGTCTCTACCCAACCGCTAGCCTCTTGGTTAGTGTGAACAACCAAAGCCAGGCAGCAGGGTGTCGAATGGACGTTGAATTGTTGGTGTTTCATGCGCGCCCATCACTACTCTGTCGAAGGAGCGTGACAAGAAACGTAGACCCAGACAAACTTGATTTATGTTATTGTTTATCAAGGTACTGGGGAGCGTAACTATTCCTTTCTGTAGTTTGTTAGTGATTGATTAAAACAAGGTTAAAAAGGTATTATATTTTTCTGCTCAACGTCTTATATGTCTTGCCACATTACGATTGGCCACACTGATAATGATTCAGTAAACGTGGTTCACCGGGGTGCGGGATGCTTTCAGTGCCAGCGGCAAGCGAAAACGAGATAAGCTTACCGTAGTCGAGTTTTACTCTGTTTAAGGATAGAATGACGTTTTAAATAAGAGAGTTCGAAAACGCAAGCTGTACCGAAACGGCCCCAAAGTAAAGTCATGTGAGAATATTAGTACAAAATACTTTTAAAATTGCTTTAATAACCTGTACATCCCACAGGTAGCCAAGTTGGGTGGTTTTCTGTCACCACTTACAAAAAGCAAGAGAAATTCTCGTGAACTATTACGAAACCTTTTATTTCGCAATGAATTTTACAAAATATGACTCTCCTGTGTACACTTTACAATTGATTTACAAAACTATTTACAAATGTTTGATTTTTACTTACTAAGAATTATTTCTTTTTACCTATTAAAACTCTACAATAAAAAATTTCCTCAGCTGTCATAAATTACACATCTGACAAGGCAACTAATATACGAAAGAAGTAGTTCCGAGTGTGTTTCGATATTCCAAGAAATCGTTTTAAATGCATATCGGTACATTTTGATTGGAGAATCAACGTCTCTAGCTCCTCCTCGACTTCATTTTATAATTAATGCAGTGGAAAAGAAAATAGTTTTGAATCAAGAAACACAGTCGTAGAGAGCACCTCTTGACATAGGCTTAGTCTTCAGCCGTGGGTCTCTCGATGGGTGTCCAAAGGCTGGAGAGTAAGCCCACTTTTGACACTACAATGCAGGAATTCGGCAACAAAATGAACAAATGAATCTGAAACAGAAATAACACAATATAGTGAGGATTTGCAATAAGGTGGAGTCTCGTTTTTTCGAACCAAAACCCGTTTTCCATCCCCAGCCAGAAGATTGTTACTTTCCATAGTTTTTTGGTGCTAAACATCATTAGCTGATTTTCGTTTCCCTGGTGATTTTGGGAAAAAAATAAGCTAGGAGTATGAATGTTGAATACGTCGCCATTAAGAGTGAAAATTTTAGGAGTCTATGGTATTTTTGACTGTTTACCTAGAGGAGGTCGAAACGTCGTGACTTTTTCGCTTAACATTTACACCAAAGAAAATTTTATAGTCGAAGGAACTGGCGTGCGTGTTTGATTGATTGGGAAAACGAGTTCACAGCTTGAATCCAGTTGAATGGTAGAGAAACTGAAATGTTCTTTTGTTCGCTTTACGAAAATGATATTCGTTTTTTCAAGAGTATTTGAGAATACATAATAAATCAAATCTTCGCATAACTCATTCATTTTGCCTTGAGAATGGTGTCATGATGATACCGAAACGTCGGCTTTCAACGTTAATATTCGCTTGCTTATGTTTTAAAAAAGAAGAAGAGGAACATTTGGAACACACATCTTCTAGATTTGAAGTTAAGAAAAATTGTACTCCAAAACTACTTAATTTTCGCCCATAGGGGATTTTCTGGGCCCAGCGCAAACCCGGGGTTGGAGGAAGTCTTTCTCCTTATTTTGTCCCTCTCTCTGACTAACTCATGCTACAGAGACTGCACTAACAGAACGCCTGGGATATGCTAAAACTAGAATTAAGACGGACGGCGAGAGGGAAGTACTTTGACCTTTGGCTCTTTGTACAATTCAGTGAACGCGAGAAGCCTTAAACTGCGGGCCTCCGCAAGGAGAAAAATGTCGCTTTTCTCATTCTTCTCACTTTCATTGGACCTCCGTGCAGGATATATTGTCCGATTGATTTCAGTGTTAAATTTCACTTATTTAGATAATTCCTACCTGTGTTGCATCTGCAACCTTAAAACCGTATTTAGAAAGCAAATCGCTTGACAGCGCTTCATCTCTGGTGTGTTTGATTACAAACCAGTCAGCCAGACCATCCCCCTGATTTTCCATACAAGATCGCTGTAACTGCAGACCCTCAAACATTTGGTAAGCTGGGTTTGCCACATTTCGTTCTCGTGATACAGACAGGTGGTCATTGTTTGTTCTTTTAAAGGCAAAAACAAAGAAAAAGAAAGAAAGTCAAATTCAAGAATGACCAACGACTCGGAAAAAAAATTCGACAACTCTCCAAACTGGGGTTAAACCTAAGAGTTTCTGAATAAAGCCGATTAAATGGCTATACCCTTCCGAAATATGTTTTACGATAAACAGCTATAGAATTCAGAAGTTGATTTTTTTAAATTTCATTAAAGAAATATGCCCTTTTTTATGAAAAGAAAGAGACGACTAAGGAGAGTGCCCCCAAATGCTCATTCTTTTTATAATATTGAAGTTTATTGATAAGTACAATGCTATATACAATATTAACAAACAAAGAACTAAAATATAAGGAACAGACAAGATACAAAGATACAAGTTGTATCTTGTCTGTTCCCCAAATGCCCATACCCAGTGTTGATACAAGTCTTCCTTGTGGACAAAAGTGATTCTTTGCATTTGTGCTAACTGCGCATGAGCACTCTTTTTAATTTAGTTTAACGGCTTCACCGGGAATTTATATTAAGAACTCTGACTCGTAAGTTTACAATTCCAGGACAATGTTTTGCGGTGAAATTTGGAGGGGTCTGACGTGAAAAAGCTATTTGTTCCTTGCCTTCCCACAAGAGCAGTTCCTCTTTGCAGGAGTATTATACATGAGAATCGAGCTTGTTTGAGACATGGTACTTTACTAAATGATTAACCTGAAGACTTTCATGCCGTTTCATTTCATGGTGATGGTACATTCTCTGTGGGCCTTTTATGTGAGCATGTTAATCAGGGAAACCTAGAGTCAGATTCGAGGACGAAGACAACTATACATGGCGAGATTTGGCTTGATGCTTGGCATTGCAAAAAAGAGTGAGACGCGAAACCGTTTACATCGTTATTTGAGAGCAAGGTAACTCGGAAATGTTCACATTTCAGTTTATTCGTCCTATAACACTTGAATCCAGTTGACTGCTGGTAGTTGGGTAGAAAGAGACCGATAGAGTGACGTTACCTAACTTTACTTTACTTGACCCGTGAAATAGATAGTAGCTTAAGACCACCTCCCAAATTACTCCTTTCCACGATTACCAAAACAACATCTACTGACTCGACAATTTGAAAGTTTATACTACTACATGAAAAATTTTCTGCAATTTGATTGGCTTAGAGCAGTGGTATTTCAGCTAAATTTGAAATACCTACATGTGTAAATTAGAAACCTTTCGCGGGTATTAGTATAAACAAAAAATAGCATGATTTGTACGTGATATTTCAAAATTGTCTCAAATTTCACGAATTACGTATAACAATTACGTGGAATTACGTATAACAATTTTGAAATATCGCTCGTGGTATTTATGCCAAATATCACTACAAATCATGCTATTACCTATACTAATTGATCATATTCGTTCTTTTCAATCTCCATATTGTGTCAATGTGTGTGTTACTTACTTAATACTTGTTTTGTTTTATTGTGTTTTTTGCTACTTAATTTACCTGTAATCACTGTATAAAAAAAGCGAAAAAATATCATTGATTGCAGGTTATAGCTAGGCGAGAGCACGAAAACGTATGTTCATTTAGCACTTAGACATCTTTGTTGTCGTAATGCGTAATTTTATATAACAATTTCTTCTTTTCTTTTCATTAGCTATCAAAACATGTAAAATTCTCTATTTGACTGTAATAATAAAGGTTGTTTGTTTGTTTGTTTTTGTTTAGACTAATAGGCAACATCAAGAGAGCCTGAATGAGCTCATTCTGTCTTAGTAACATATATATTTAAAGGGACTGTGTCACCGTACAATTATCCAAATTCAAACCGAAGGAATTGGCCACTAAATTGAGCGAAACATTTAAACAACCCCTCAAAAGTTATAGTGACACAGCAAATACAAAACTAGGCACCGATGGTTAAACCTGAAGAAGATTGAAATGGATTGCGATTGTGGTCATGGAAAACCTGTTAGCCTAACAGTTTTTCAAAGTTCATTTTTGTTGTTTGAATTGTTTGATATAATGCTTGGGAGACATATGTTGTTGGAAAAAAAGGGGTGATTTTGTCATTCTTAAGTTTCATAGCGAATAAGGACGCGTAACTGGCATTAAATATCAGATCAAGGCAAGCGTGACACTACAGCCCCTTTAAACTTTACTGATTTCATCACATGTTTTCTTTTGTGGGCATTTTGTGGTTCAATTTTATCCTTGGTTTAAATTATATTTCCTTTGTTTTTGGGTATGGTAGCGTATGATAATGAGTTTGAAACAAAGGAAAATAAACTTTAAACCAGGGATAAAATTGAACCACAACATGTACTTGTATCTACTTGGCACTAATTGTTACTTAACATACTGTTTCACAGGTTAATGAAGTAAAGTAACGCTATAAGATGAAGTAGTCGAAATAAACTAGTTCTGAAAAGGTTTCCCCCAGGAACGAAGGTGTGGTTTTTTGTACTCACGTTGAAGAACTTGATCTTGTGAGTTGTGGATAATTGTCATCCTGGAAAAAGGAGAGAGAAAAGCTCTTGAAGATCTCAACTACGAAACATTTTACTTAAAAACTACTTCATACTATGAACTAAGTCTCGTGAGAAAACGTCCACTCGTATAGGCACTCAAATTATAATAGTATGGTTCAGTGAATATGAAGTCATCACATGACTGGGATGTTTTATCTCACAATTATCACCTCCGCCCCTTACCCCCTAAGGAAGGCCTGATATTCAGGCTACCTCATAGGACCAGGCTCCACTGTAAGGAAAAATGGCCAAAAACGGAGCGAAAGGACACAAAAAATCAGAGAGCAAAGAGAGTCGAGCCGTGAACTAGGGAGGTGAAGGGCTATTCTCCCCCGACGTCTGATCGGCTCGCTTCGCTCGCCGATATTTTTTGCCCTTTTTTTTGCGACTGCAGAGCTTGGTCCTAGGCTAGAATGCTTGACGAAACCCCTATAAACATCTGCGAGGGAGACTAATTTTCATCGTAAAAATAGTCCTAATATTAAGTCAAAAAACGGCACACGTGGTAAAGAGGGTGACAACCATGTTTATTTTGGTGTTTCCCGTCACTTTTCCTTCGAACCCAGTTGCAATTAGAATAAACACGATTTCTAACTAAACAAAAGTTTACTGCTTTTTTTTGTCCTAACCGTCCCAGGTTTCCGTTTTAAGTTTGTTAAATTTAGGATACGTGTCACTCTTCTTTTTGTGAAAGGATAATTAGAAGTCATGCTGCTGCTGTACTTCCATTGTTACCCCATTTCACCATAGATTGGGCTTTTAATATAGAGATGTACAACCCTGACTGATGTACCCCGCGAATTTAAATGATGATAGGGATCGGAAAATGCTATGCTTGCCCCTCGGCTAATGACCAGAGGTCTTGTTTTGTGTAGTTCTACCCTTAGAGAACAGATGCAAAGAAAAAATGGCACTTTTCTCTCCTCATTTTCAATCAGACCCCTTCTCAGTGTTAATTTTTACTTACACCTACCTGTGTTGCATCTGCAGCCACAAAACCATATTTTGAACGCAAATCGCGCGGCAGTGATTGATCCTTGGTGTGTTTGATTACAAACCAGTCAGCCAGACCGTCTTCGGGATTTTCCATACAAGACCGCCGTAAATGCTGACCCTGATACCTTTGGTAAGCTGGGTTTGGCGCATTTTGTTCTTGTGATACAGAAAGGCGATCACTGTTTATTCTTTTAAAGTAAGAAAAAAAAAAACAGAGAAAAAGAAAGAAAGTCAACTGGAGATAGATGTTTCCTCAAAATCAGTGACACAAGCGACTCTGAGGCGCTTTTCCCGTTCGGTTCTCTTCTTTGCTTGTCATTCTTAAATTAATTTTGTACTATCTGAAAGCCAAGCTTTGTTTAAATAAAAGTACGGTGCCCACACTCCCCACACAAACGGACGCAACCCTTTGTTGGCCAGCAATTCCATACATTGTTGGATGTTACATGTTTCGTCCGTTTGCACTCCCTGTTCAGTGTTACATATTGTTGGGAGTTGTTGCATCCGTTTGCACACCACTGCCAACACGGGGGCAAAAACTCCCAACATTGTTGACCCAACAATGTTGGGAGTTGTTGCGTCCGTTTGCGCGTAGCTATGCGGTTACAGCAATAATGCATGTAATCAAAATTGTGTCCTCTACTAAATGCCAGAGGTCCTCATGCTTTTGCTACCTTGAAAATAACTAAAGACATCTGAAACCTAGCTCGAGTAAAAATTTGGTCCGAATAACTAGTAAAAAGTAGACTTGCTACAGTCAAGTCGACCACACGAGTTTTCTTAGCTAGCGGAACGAACCGTTTCGGGCGCAGGTCTTTTTTGAAAGTCTAAATAAGAGTTAATTTCTGCATGGTTGACCTACCGATAAATTCCCTTTCTACAGCAATTCGGATTCTTGTCCACATGTCGGGTGAATTGTTTACAGGAGGCACAGATAAGAGCAGACATTTTTCCTCCAGAAGTACAGCCTAGCAGTTACGGGTATTATACTAAAATGAAGGTAACAAAATTTAATACAGATATAATATTGAATCTTAGCCTGCAAAATTTCCATTTAAATTCCATCTACTTTTTTCTTCTTTAAACAGTACACAAGACTGTCAAGATACTTTGCAGTCTTTCGTCACTTCCTTTCGAATTACAATACAAAAGAGTTAATGAAAAGACCCTATACACCGGCGCGTAACGCCAAATTTCAGTGAAGCGTACCGATCCTCAGGCCACTTAAGGCATGACTATCTAATTAAATATGCATATTTGATAAAATGCTATTTAGAACGGTTTGCTTCTATCAATGATCCTGAAAATTGAACTACAAATGTAGCTTAATGGCCATTTTAGAAGCTCAAATTTTTGTCACGTGACTGATAACTGAGAATTAACGGTCAAAATATTTACTCTAAAATGTGGAAAGGATAATGAAAGAACAACAAGTTCTTTTAGGTACATTTCAGAGGCTATTAAAAAGGTTCTTATAAATTCGCCTTGTATGTGTGTTTACGTTTTGTAGGAATCGGTAAATAAAAAGAAATGGGGCACGTGACTTATTAATTAGTTAAATAGCTAATAGCATAAATAACATTTCCAATCATACATGGCGAATTTACGATTTACACTGTTTATGTAACATTTTGGTAGTGAAATTCCTGAGATTAAGGTTTGAAACCCTTCCCCGTTTAGGAAAACGTGTTTTTGTGACGTTATTGACGAAGCGATGTCACGTGTTATTTGAAATCACGTTTCACTTGTTTTTTGCGTTGAGCCACATTTGTAGTTCACTTTTCAGGAGCACTGATGGAAGCAAACTGTTCTAAATAGCATTTACTAAAATATGCATATTTAATTAGGTGGTCATGGCCTGCCGGCCGGCGTGGGCGAGATTACAGGAGGTCGCGAGTCAATATCAACTGAGCGAATCCCATGTATGATGTTGACAGAAACACACAAACTAATAAAAAACTCCTCAGAAAACTGCGGCACGCAAGTGAATAG
The DNA here is from genome assembly GCA_964035525.1 of Porites cylindrica. Lineage (NCBI taxonomy): Eukaryota > Metazoa > Cnidaria > Anthozoa > Scleractinia > Poritidae > Porites > Porites cylindrica. The sequence goes on from OZ037775.1 coordinate 60,558,481, forward strand.
TATACTTTTAAAACTGAATATACTTCATTATATTTTCCTACTTTGAGCACCTTTTATTACTTAAACTGTGCTGATCTACTGGTCTAAAATATTTCAGTAAACAAAAATACATGCTATAAAACTACTAAAATTACAACCAGAAAAGCTAAATGAGTAAGAGCTGTTAAATTCGGTTTACAACATTAACACTAAAAACAATTTTTATATTAAGTTGTCAATAAAGAAAATTCAGAAATGTTTCGCCTAAAATGACGAGACTGGACATCAACGTATTCATCACTATCCGGTATTCTTCTGACAATTATGATCTAACGTACTGACATGTCGTCTACTGCAGACGTTATAGCGATGTCACATTTTGGAAAGACAGTAGAAAATAATTTACCGTTTATTCCCTGTAACGCTGAGTGGAGTTTCTTCGTTCGGGATACCCTACGAGGACTCGTCTTTCATGGGAAGTAACCGAAATGAAATTGATGTCTTCATGAGTAATTATGCTAGTGAATAGGCCACTTGCCTTAAAAGGACATGTGACATCATCGCGGAGCCCTCGCTCGCGAAGAGCGCGCAGCGGAGCACCATGGGTAAAGAAATGTGGTAAACTACCCATCTGAGAAAATTTGGTAATCACGTGACCGTGCACCGACTGCCCGCCCGCCCGACCGTCCGTCCGCACCACAGGCATACCAATGTAAAATAATTCAATCAACAGGTATGGCAACTCAAATGCAACTCAAGGTTTTATTTGGAAAGAATGCGCACGGCCGCCCGGACTTTTAGAAAGAAAAAACGACAACAAAGTCGTGTCTTTTTCGCTGTTATCTGAGAGAAAGAGCTAGAGGGAGTGATCAAAAACAAAAGAGAAGAATTTTGTAGGAACAAAAACATGAAAATTCAAAGCGGCTGTGAGACAATGAGAAATGCTAGCGGCCAGCAAGGTGAAAATAAGCGGCAATGAAAAATAAAAGCGAACATGAACATGGGAGACAAAATATTGGGTAAGCACATGCGACAATTCCTCCATAAAAATAATGTGCAACTAGGAAGTTTGACGTTTTAGTCCTACAAAACAGCGTTGTAGTTGTGCTACTGACAACGGCAAAGAAAGACAAAAAGCGTGCTGCACGTGCAAATTTGTGTTTTTGCTAATTAGAAAAAGAAGTGTGCTGTACGTGCAATTTGTTTTTTTGATAATTTTTAGATCTATTGATTAATTTGTTTGTTTACAAGTATTTTTAACCAGAGCTTCGCTTTTAGCCCTGGCTAAATCTATATATTATCGTTGTTTTGAAAATGAAACTTATATGATTTTGCCTTTAAAGATCGATTAGTGGGTGATATCTTAAAACAAAACAATAGCGGTTTAGTTTTTCAAACCGGAACTATTTTCTTAAAATGAGTAAGTTGGTAGCTGGTCATGTGACCAAAATGTGATTTTTAAAATTATGAATTACCTCTTTCTGAACACAAATTTTAACTTGCACTTAAGCTTCAAGGAAAATGTTGAAAAGATGATGTAAGGTGTAACGTTTACAGACCATCTTCAGACGTTCTATCCATCCGAAGCAGACAGAAAGAACGCGTTGAACGATCCAAACTCATTCAGACGAACCTAACTGAGGCAGACGTCGAACTTTTTACTAACTTACTCGCTAAGTTTGGTTCCTCTCGTGCATAGTTTGACGTTTGGCCTTCCTAGGCCTTATGGGTTTCATTAACTCTTATAAACGAAGAGCTTTTTTTCCGAGGGGGCTTTAATAACCGGCATAGAAAAAGCGCTTCGAAACAAGCTATATCAGTACTGATCAAAATTATACGTTTTGCGGCATTTACTGTTTTTTTTAGTTACGCTTCAAAACGTCATAATACTTCAAATTCATTTCGATACATTTTAAGGGGGGCTTACTTTTCTTTTCGGGGGAGCTTATAATCTGATCGGATCGGTAGTCATACCCGAAGCGAGTTTCGTAGTTATCTTCGTCGGATATATTTTTTGGTTTACAGGTGAATGGCCCTATGCTTGGGGGAAGGGGGGAGAGCTTACTAGCTGCGGCAGCGAAGCTTATATAAGCGGCAGTTTACGGTATTCTCCTCCGAGAAATTATAATCTGTTTGTTCTGATTTTATATAGGAATTTGTAGAGGCCATTCATGTACAGTAGAACCTCGATGACCCGAACTTAAGTTAGCGGGTTCGAGTCATCGGGCCGGTCGATTATGCATTATTATTCTGATGATCCGGTATGACTCATAAGACCCTAATATGTTACAAAAACAATAATTCGAGTTATCGGGGTAAAGCTGTACTGTTTGATCAAGGAAAATGAATAAAATTTCGTTGAGCTGGTGAGAAACTCGAGTACGGGTACTTCAGGTGCAAGTCCAACGGAGATGGGACTTAAATAGTTTAGTCATCGAGGTTCTATTGCATTATCAATAATTTTTTGAAATGTGAAATTACTGGGTCCCCAATACCGTTCTTCAATCCCGTAATCCCTACCTCCACGGATCCCGTAATCCCAAGGTTTATTTTTGGCATCCCATCTCCCGCGCTTCCGCGCATACTTTCAATCCCGAATCTCTCCGCGATTTTGCTTTAAAATCCCGAATCCCGAGTTTCAATCAAGAGAAAACCAGGATCCTGCAAAGCCTAATGGAGTCTTTCAAATTACACCAAACATCATAATTCGTTACCTGGCACTTTGCATAGATTGTGCGCTTTATGTATATCTTTGTAACGGCCTCAAATTGTCAGAAATTAGCGAATCCGAATACGCAAAATCCAAGAACATTATTCAGGAATAAAATCATGATCCGACAAAATATTTGCGTTCTCAAGTATAAAAACCCATCACAAACTATGAGCTATATTTATGATAAGCCAAACTTTAAGGAAAGGAAAATATTTCTCAAAGATAATGAATCTGCATGAAATTAAGTAAATCTGAATATCTATCAGATGGGAAAAAAACTCATTAGAATGATCAACAGTAACTATTAGCGTAAAATCAGCTGTGAACTAGCCTTACGTATGAATTTGACAGTTTGTTGCAAGCAGACGCGATCCTCGTGGTGACTTGCCGTAGCCTTGCTTGTCGCTCTCTTGTTAACAGGGCTCCATTTAGCTTAGTTAAGGTCACTCATGCAGCGACTATTAAATGACTCCTTGGTGCTGATTGCCACAGTCACTGAAGATTCCAGTGTAGCTTGTAGGTTTTTTGTGAATCATACAGCTCGTGACATATGATATGGTTCATGTAACTCTTTGTGGTGGTTTGTCCAATCGCGAGACGTAGTTCAGGAAAAGGGGGTTCCCCTGAAGGGTGTACAGTTCAAACCGGAAAACAAATAAACATCTTAAGAGTATGTCAAGTATTCATGGTTTTCCGGAATTACAGTAATGCTTTTCCTAGAAACATTAGGACCCTTCTCTAGCACCATAAGGTTTTTATGGAAAACCGCAAACAACAAACCTGAGAATGTCAAGAGACTGCGGTCTTGTGTTGCGTTTCAGCAGTTTGCTGTTCACGTTTGAACGGCAGGAGGGGCGTCAAGAGGGAAGTGATTTACGGCAAGGTTTTTTGTCACTAAAAATTGTACAGCCTCTACGTTTAAAAGCACGAAGTAGCTTTCTTCATCCGTCTGCGATGCGCTTGTTGGATGTTTGAACTCGAATAAACGAATTATCCCTATTATTAGAAGTGATGCACTTTGACTGAGGAAAAACAACATGTCGGCCCTAAACAATGAACACCTTGTTAAAATTTGAAATCCCAGCATTGTGAAAGCGCGAACGCGTAACTGCAAACTGCAGTTGTTGCGGTTTGTGATTTCCCATGAAAAACCAAATGCTAAAGGTCTGTATCAGTGCTGTCACGTCAAATAACCTGAAACGCGAAAACCACAACTCTGGTCAAAACATCTTGAAACACTTGAGAAAATCAGGCACGAAGACGTACTTTGCTAAATGAACTCATATTCTATTCTCTCTCTAAGAGCCTATTTCTGCTGTCCCAATCTCATCCTCCTCTCTGTGTGCCGTGCCCAACATCCGTGTGAAGCGTCTTAACCCTAGCTTGTCAATAATAATAGGCCGTGAAGTTTTAGAAAAACTGAAAGAAAACACATGAAAACTATAGACAAACTGAACTATTGCAGCGTATTTACAGACTAAAACTGTTAGCCAGACGTTATGGAATCTGCAGTAAATAATCTCTTTAGTTTGTCTCAGTTCCAGGGTGGCAGCTACTAGAAACAACAAATGTTATTCAAGAAAGGCCACACTTTTTGTTAATATTATTATTCCATTTTTCTGGTCCTACACAGAGGAATCGTATGCCCTTCATCCTTCCAGAAATAAATACAGATAACAAAACCCTGGGCTTATGGCCTAGCCTCTGTTGGGTCAGACGTCGAGCAATCAACTGAATCAGATCAAAATATATTAAAATAATTTATTAGTTTGACTCAAGAGACTTAATTAAGTTTGTCGCCTGTTAAGATCGACGTTTGTCGCGGAAACCATCTTCAGACTTTCTATCCGTCTGAAGTAGACAGAAAGAACGTTTTGGGCGATCCAAACTCATTCAGACGAACCTAACTGAGCCAGACGTCGAACTTTTTACAAACTTAACACACTAAGTATTGTTCCTCTCATGAAAAGTTTGACGTTTGGCCTTCCTACTCCTTATAGGTTTTAGTAGCTCTTGTAAACTGGGAGCTTTATTTCCGAGGGGCTTATAACTGGAATAGAAGAAGCGCTTCGAAACCGAGCTGAAGCAGTGCTGATCAAAGTTATACGTCTTCAATTTGCATTTACTAGTTTTAGTTACGCTTCAAAACGTCATGTAATAAATCAACTTCATTTCAATACATATGCATTTTGAGGGGGACTTGTAATTCCCGAGGAGCTTATAATCGATCGGATCAGCAGAGAAGGATACCCACGGAGTATCTCGATTATCTTGGTCGGATATATTTTATGGTTTACAGGTGGACGTGCTATAACTTGGAGGGCAAGGGGGGGGGGGGGGGGAGAGCTTATAAGCGGCAGTTTACGGTATTTCTTATAGTAATAATAGAGGCCATATATACAAGAGAACCTCGGTGACCCGAACTCAAGTTAACGGGTTCGAGTTATCGGGTCGGTCGATTATGCATTATTATTCTGATGATCCGGTATGACTCATAAGACCCTAATACGTTGCAAAAACCATAATTTGAGTTATCGGGGTAAAGTTTTTTGATCAAGGTCCGAGTTCACGCTAAGTAACCGAGTAAAATCCCAGGGAAATGGGACTTTGATAGTTCGAGTTAGTTACCGAGGCTCTACTGCGTTGTCAATAATTTCAAATGCGAAATTAGTGGGTCCCCAATTAGTCCCCGTATATCCCGACCTATAAACCCGCGGATACTGTAATTCCAAGGGTTATTTTTGGCATCTCCCCCGCATACTTTCAATCCCGAATCTCGCTCTCCCGAGTCCCGAGCTTCAAAGAACGGAAATCCCGGAATCAAATAAAACGTCAAACATAATTCGCTACCTAGCACTCACATAGATTGTGTCCTGCATGTATATCCTTGTAACGGCCTCAAATTTTTAGAAATTAAATTAGCTAATCCGAATACCCAAAATATCATAGATTGCAGGAACTTTATTCATGAATCCGCCAGAAGCCCACCCATGCCAAGTCGGCGCTCTCAGCTACAAAAAACAAAAACCAAACTTTAAGGAGGGGAAAATGTTTCTCATATAAATCTGAAATTAAGTCAATCTCAATACTCTATCAGATTAAAAAGACTCATTAGAATGATCGACAGTAATTATGAGTATAAACTTGAAAAAATTAGCCGTGAACTCAGAAGAATCCACTAACCTTTCAATGTAGTAAAGTAGTGCGTTTGACAGTTTGTTGCAAGCAGACGCGATCCTCGAGGTGGCTCGCCGAAGTCTTGCTTGTCGCTCTCTTGTTAACAGGGCTCTATTCAGCTCAGTCGGGGCTGATGCAGCGACTATTAAATGACTTCTTGTTGCTGATTGCCAAACTCATCTTATAGTTTCTAAGATCAGATCAGTCATGCATGCAGTTCGGCCGTATGTGACTCTTTGCCCAATCGCGAGACGTATTTTAGGAAAAGGGGTTTCCCCCTTGCTTGCTGCACCTGAAGCTATCCCGTTGTCAAGGTGACCGTTATGATAAAACCGGTCCTTATTCCTACGCAGAAAGCTATCGACCATATAAAACATAAAGAAGCTGTATTATGTTTGTTATATAGAGTGAGTATTATAGACAATGAACTAGACGGGTAAACCTAAGCAACACTGATTGTGCAGCACTGATACTTTGTCGTTATATATACTTACTTTTGGTTCAAATCATAGTTAAGTTTGAGTACTGTAGTGTGTGTTACTACGTTTGAAATAAGTAAGGAAAGTATAATTTAGACCAACTTTTCTTATATCGGTTCTTAAAAGGGACTCAGGGAATGAAGATCTGAATACGTGTTTAGAATGGGTTAATTCTCTGCTATGTCACTGCGTTCCGCCGCAGAGAAAACGTTTAAGTTCTAATAAGCAGAAAGGCAACAACACGTTGAAATAGGAAGGACACGACCAGTTGTGTTTATTGGGGACGAGAAAAAGCTAACGTACAAGAAATAAAGTAGTGGCGGAGAAAAACGAATTACATCACTGTAAACTACGAGACTAAACGTAAACAGCATACTAGAAAAATTAAGCTCGGCAAGGTGCGAGCGGTAAAACTGGCTGTGTCGAGTGACTAACGCGAGAGGCGACAAGGCTTAAATACCGAGATGTGACGTAAAATCCCTAGAGGATCAAACTGCGGCCATAAATGCAAATTCCGAACATATAGAGGTCCGTGATCAAACACTGGCAGTTTTCTATGAAACACTGGTAGGTTAGGCAGAAGAGAAATTGCAAGATTAAAGGCGCAGCACGTCAAGAAAATATTGTTGATTATTACTGTATGAATTATTTGTTCAAATCATCACACTAGGTTGCTCAGTCTTACATGCTTTTTATGTTAAGGAAAAAGAAATACTTTTGTTATTTAGTTTATTACTTGCTTATATTTATTTAGTCGTTTATCTATTTGTCTATTCATTTACATGTAGAAAAAAGAATTTGCATCCACGTAGGGTTTGAGCCAAAGCAAAAAATTGGCTTGACCACCAGCTACTTACAACGTCAAATCTCGTTACCATGGAAACTGACCTTCACATTTTATCGTATAGCAAAAAACTCAAAAACCCATCAGAAAAGGGGTTGGCAACCACCACGGTCCCCCTCGTACGTCCAAGGGTTAAGCTTAAAAAGAACGTGTGCTGGTTTCAATGTGTATCACACTGAGAAAGATGCTGTAAGACGAGTTGCAAAAAAGTTGCAACATAATTTAAAATTCTTATGATAGCATTGATCATACCTTGGATTGGTTTATCGTCTTTTTTATCATCTTCTTTAATTTTCCTTTGATATTTTTCTAAATAATCCGGCATTTTGCTTTCGACACGAGGACAAGGATTCAACTGCACATAGGCATGCCATGTCATCGCTCCCATGAGCCTCATTGAACCTAGCCTCTTCCAGGCTCCGAGATAGTCGGGCCCGCGTTGCCTAGTCCCTAGTCCTCATTATTCCGCGCGACCAAAGCGTTTCGGGTCATCAAAGTGGATTGACCAACAGGGTGTGGGTTTTCCTGTCCCACCTCCAAAGCCAAGGAAAAGCGCCCTGGGGACGAGGTTGGGGAAAACTCTGTATACGGACAAGGCAAGGGTCCGCGGGAATTGAGAAAGCGCGAACACCAATCAAAAATAAAGCGGGATTCAAAACGGGAGGAAACTGGTGAGAAACTGGAACAGGTTACTTTGAACCCAAATGCAGCTAATAGTGCCAGGTTCTTTTTAGGAGCTCGAGATGGGGTTGAGATAGGGATTGGGATGAGGATAGACGCCTCAATAAAGATATCGGTTGGGGCTGGGCGTACAGAAAAAAAAACAATTCTAGCCTATCATACTTGTCCGTGGGAGTGGCGAGTGAGCTGAGAAAGTGGGGCAAGAGCGAAAAAGGAAATAGGTGGCACAGGGAGACTAGGTTAGGGCCCTTTAGTCCCCTTAATTCCCTTTTTCACTCGCGTCAGTTGAAACAGTGCGGGAGCGCCTTCTACAGTAGGTTGAAAAATAGTCCCCTTTATGGGTTAACAGAATGTATCCCTCTTACAGGTCAGTTCCCTCCCCACCTCCCCAACCCAACCTCTACCCCCAAATAAATTAGTCGTCAGTTAACGAAAACAGACAAAATCTGTAAAAAATACGGCTGTTCCCTTTAATTTTGCTATGAATTTTTTACAAACTGAGATTGTTTTTTTACTACTTTTACCCTGCAAATATAGCAGCCTCTCAATGCTCCTTGCTCGTCTCTGTGGCGTCGATCGCGAAACGCGCGTCCTCAGCGACGAAAAGCACTGAGAACCGGAAAGAGCGTTGAATTCTTGGGTTATGTATATTTACAGGTCAAATTTGATTTCAGGTTAAATTTTTTTTAACCTAGGTTGATTCTCAATTTCTTTTGTCTCCTAGCACTGCTTATTCATGAATTAGGGCGCTCGGAAACAAAGGAAATCGAGTATCAACCTAGGTTAAATCAAAATTAAGAAATCAAATTTGACCTGTAACATATATATCCACTGTGATTGGTTTAGAACACTATAATATTTCCAACTACTAGGTAGTTTCTTAATACTAAAACTGTAAAAGATAGAAAATATTCATTAATATACCATTTATAGCGAACTTTAAAAAGAGGGAAGGTTTCGGCGTTGAATATTGCACATCTCTTCTAGAAACCGTTTTAACATTGGCACATTCTGCTCCCAAAATGAAGGGGGCACTATTCCTTAACTTTAGCTTGACCTTCACTTTGTAAAGGAACGGAATAGCTAGACAGCTTTGAATGAATTGTCTCTTGAGCAAGACGAGTGGGAAACCATTCTCTCTCAAGACACAGAGCCAAGAACACCATCATCACGTGACGTTATAATGGAGGAATTCGGCCGCAACGTAAACAGATGAATCTGGAAAGGAAAAGGAAATACTAGCTGTAAGTTACAAAATAATTGGTCTCTACTCAGAATTTACATGTGAAAGATCCCAAACCGATCTCTGGCCCCAGCTGTTCGGCAAAAGCTGGATAGCGCTATCAACCGGCCACGGAAACCGGTCGAAACCGGATAAATCGCTATCCAGAGGATGGTTAGGAAAACCAATCGCACTGTCCAGTGGATAGAGGTTTATCCAGTGAATAGCATTATCTGTCATTTGAACAACAGGAGCCCGGTTTCTGGTCTCGATCAGGGGCGGAAAAAACCTACATTGCGTCTGCGTCTGCGTCTGAGTACGAACAAGCATCTGCGGCAAAATGGACGCTGTATTTTCCCATCTCCTCCTGTACTCAGCGTTTAATGAGCTGGACTGAATATCCCGATAAGTATACAGAGGGAATGTCACCACTAAACCTTTATAAACTAAAAAATTTGCATGTGTGTTTGACTAGCCTTGCAAACAAGATATGAGTTCTTAGAAGAGTCGCATCTCACTATCTAGGAGAAATTAATGACTAAAATGGTAACATTTTATTTCTTGGATTTAGATTAGTTGATCGGTAAAGAAACTCTTCTTTTCCTCACTTATAGAAAATATGATCTGTCTTCAAAATTTATTCGAGAACATCTCAGCAGCAAACTAAACGCGCCCTAGACGAAGCAGGTAGAACAAACCTCATGAGAAAAGTTGTCTACAATATAACGATTAAGTTTTTTTACTTACGTTGAACGCCTTGGTCCTGTGGGTTCTGTGAGTTGTTGATTGCGCCTGTTATTCTAAACAAAGAACAAAAAGAACGTACCTTTAAGTTTCCTCCGACAAAATTCAAGTCCACAAAAAATTGGCCTTCACAACTACTTCATTCTGTCCAAAGCACCAATTCATCATCTATTTCCTCCCAAAGCCTAACAAGGATCTATAGCGTTTTCGCGTAAAAGTTCTTACGACACGACCTTCATCGCCGCCCCACATAAGAGAATCCAGGTTTTGGAATCCGGGAAAATCATTCTTTGCTTGTAAAGTCTAGAATCCTGGGCTTTGATCCGAAATACAGTTCAAGGAATTTGGAATCCTATTTACGAGCGGAATCAAGAATCCAAGTTCCATTGACAAAACCAGGAATCTGCACTGTTTCAAACTTCATCGATCTTATTCAATTTCATTTAGTTTGTCAAATGCTGGCGAGAATTTCTGGACTGAATCCGAAAGGACCGTATCTGAGTTTAGAAAAAGAAAAAGAAACTTTGACGGGCGATCTGCAAAGAGAATATTCCTTAAGGGAAGAGTTCCACAGGCTTTTGTTTCTGCAGCTCCCTCACAGGCTAACTACCTTATAGAATATTGCATTTACTAATAGATAATCATAGGGCGTAGATTTAGGGCCAATAACTCCACATACTACTTTCGTGTTCGCTCCAAATCGACTTCCAAGCTTGTTTGTCAGACCACGTGCACCTAAAATGACCGGTCCCCTTCCCACAAAACTCGGCCCCGTTGAAGGGCGAATGGGACACGCAAATCCCTTATGGGAGTTCCGTCCTACATAGGTGGAAGGTAATTCTTAATTGGGCGTTGCCCTCACTAGCAGCAGCTCAGCCCAATAACAAGACTGGTGTTGGTAAATCAACTTGCTCGCTAATTATATGCAGTTTCTTTTCTGTTCGGGATGATTGAGACCTAATTCCATGGCCACAGCACGACACAGCTCTACGGAGGCAGCTTCGAAGATCTGTTGCCCTTGATTCAACTACTAATTTATTCTAATTCTACTGACCTCTGTTGGATTAGGAGCCGTATTGAGGTTAGGAGACAGATCCCTCCGGAGTGCAAGGTCAGTTGTGTGCCTTGCTACGAAATCAGCTCTGAGACCATCATCAGAATTTCCGAGATGAGATGACAAACTCTGACCTTGAAGCCTTCTGTAGAAGTCGTAATTTGCATGCCTTTCTTGTGGAGGACTTGAAAGGCGTTCCCTGCTTAATCTTAAAAGGTAAAAGCAACGGTAAAGAATCAGTTCCTCACAACATCTAGGAAATGGCAATGATAAAAGCAAGTTGATTTTGACGGGAGGAGCTTGGGGGTTAAACGCTATCCTTCGATAGCCTGCGATGATACAAGAAATGACTGTCCGTTAATACCACCCCACCCCTCCTCCGAATAATAAAACCCGCCTGTTTTGTAACAGACACGAAATCTCTTCTTCCAGCAGTGACCATGATAAGAATTAGTAGCCACAGTAAGAATGTTCTTACCCAAAGATTTTGAAAATTCAGCCAGTGTAGAAACAACTTGTGAGAACAAATTACTGATAGCGGAGAGCTACCGTACAAAACCAAACACATCCCTTATGGTCTCTGATGTATGTGGATATCATTGGGGCGGATATCATAAGGGACTTTTAACATCGACGACGGCGACGGCAGCAAAAAAGTCACTTTTAAAATGAATTGGCGTTTTTTTCAAACTTTGTCGCGTTTATTTTAGTTCGCTGAAAATATCTAATGTAGGCATATTTCCCTGGAGTTGATTTCTTGGGGACCGAACTTAAGTTGAGAAAGATAAAGAAAATACGTCGTTGCTTGTTTACGTCGTTGCTTGTTTACGTCCTTAGTCCATAAAACGTGAAATTAGGCATTTTCACGTCGTAGTCGTGTAGTAACGGCGGAAGAAATGTACAGTACCAAAAAAAACGTTCTCGTTACCGTTGCCGTCGCCGTCGTCGTTGCTTAAACTCCCTAATTATTCATGGACGGATCCGGGGATTTTTGGTAAGGAAGGATTTGACGTGAACACACTGTTTTAATAAAATTGAAAATCAGAATTATATTAGACGTTAAGACAAGAAGAAAAAAAATTGTGGTAAAGACTGAGGACAGTCTCAAAGCAAAGCAAGCATAATATATACGAACAAAGACTGCACTCAAAGTTTGGTCGACTGATCTTGGCCGTGTTGGAAGACGTACGGTGGACCAATCAAGCGCGCTAAAAGAAGGATGAAAAATTCTTCTTGGCTTCGTACTTACGTTGTCAATAGCCGATCTGAAGTCAATGTACGATCCTGTAAAGAATCAATCGCTTGCTGTTCCGTTACTTGTGGCGTAGAATACTGAGACTACAAAACAGTAATAACAACAATCAGCTTTCCTTGAAGGAAGCAGGCAAGGTCGATGATTTCATTCAGAGCGGCACAGCTCAAAACTTTGGTTCGGAGTTTGAGAAAAGGGACGGTGGACCACCAGCCCTTAATTATCTATTTATAATTTTTTACCTTTTGGCTTTCCATTTGTGAGTTTTTTTCTTATTCGAGTGGCCCAATAATTAATGTATTACAAGCGTTGAGACAAGAAATTGCGGACGAAATCGTTGCAAAGTTTACCCTGTTTACGAGAAACACTGTGTGGATTTCAAACAAACTAAACAATCCGGCTAAATCTTATGACATTCAGAAACCGTAAATCTTTCATCAAGTCTAGTTTTGTGAGGCTAGGAAAAAATAATAACCTGGTAACTCCTTGGTAAGGCAGTGTGAACTGAAGCTCCTTCTCTGTACCTAGATGATAATTCTCGTAACAGAGATTCGTCTCTCGTATGTCTCATCACAAAGATGTCTGAGAGTCCTAGAGGCTCTTCTGATTGCTGAATCGATAAATGGTAATTCCCATTTAATGTGTGTGTTTCCACGAAGGTCCGTTCCGCTGTATTCACTGACATGTTACCGTTTGCTTTTCAGTAGAGTTGCTGCCCTTTCGAAGGACGAATCAGAGATCTGTGCAAAATAAAATATTCATTAAGGTGGCTCGCGACCCAGACGGACTTTGAAGTGATAATAGATGGTCTGTGAGCAGGCTATGGCTACCCATGCGGGAGTTATAAAAGCAATTGTAAGTTCTTTTTTTTTTGGTTCAACAGCTTGCAGGATAATAATAAATAATAATAATAACGATTTATTGACAGTATTTCTACATGGTAGCTCAACTTATTATATACAAACTGAGAAATACTCACCAAAAAATTGCGTTGTAAATTTTGATCCCTCATACTAACTAAAAACTAACGACTTACATAATGTTTCTCAAAAAGACGCACAATAGCGATGTCACATTTTGGAAAGATAATAGAAAGTAATTGTAGAAAGTAAACTTACCAGTAGGTAATCTTATTCCCTGGAGTTTCTTCGTTCGAGGTACCCTGCTAGTTGGACTGTTAAAAAACCTGGATCGGATATGAAGAAAGAAAAGGAATTCGAAAGAAATAAAGTGAATCATCATCAGCTCGAAGAACTTTACGATCCATGATTGTCGTTCCCCTGATGCATTGCGCCTTGTTTATTTTGACTTTATCGCATGAATATTGATATTATGGCAACTCATTTAGAATCACGTTTACAAGAAACGGCAAACGTCAAATTCAATTTGACAGTTTAAAGTCAAGAGTACTCTGGATAGCCTAAAAAGATTTTTCAATGCACTTAGGAGGAAACTGTCGAGTTGGCTGCTCCTGTGCCTTGTCCAAAATCCGTGAAGGGAGGGGGGTCTGTCCGCAAACTACATCTGCGTGAAGCGTCTTAATGCTAGCTTGTCAATACTAGTTAAAAAGTAGTAAAATTTTAGAAAAAATGAAAGAAAACGCATGAAAACTATAGACATTAAAGCATAGTATATGTGAAAGTTTTGCAGTGGGCATTTGAAATGCAAAGTAACCGAACCATGACAGCTTATTTACAGACTGGAAATGTTAGCCACTCGTTATAAAATCTTCAGTAAATGATCTCTTTAGTTTGTCTCTTCCAGGGTGGCAGCTAGAAACAATGAAACTGTTGCTCAAGAAAGCGTAAAGATCTTCAAAACACTATTAATATTATTCCAATGTAACTGTTATTTACATTTTGAAAACGACCACACTTTTTGCTAATGTTATTATTCCATTTTTTTCTCCTCCTACACAGGGAATCTTATACCTTTAATCCACCGAGAAATACATATAACAAAGCCCCGGGCTTTTTGAGGGCTAGGCCAAACGTCGAACTTTTAATTTCATGAGACTGAGGAACCGAACTCTAATTTGAGTCGACCTAAATTAAGTTAAGATCGTCTGTTGGGTAAGACGTCGAACTTAGTACGCGTCGAACCAGTCAACTGAATCAGATCTGTAATACATTTTCTCCTCAACGTATCATACAAGTTTTTAATTTATTAGTTTGACTTAGTTAAGTTTGCTGCATGTGAAGATCGACGTTTTTCCCACAGACTATCTTCTCCTCTACGTTCTATCCGTCTGAAACAGACGGATAGCACATGTTGGACGACTCATTGGCCGCTTTCTTAAGGCTGAGGACGCATTGTCAGTCTGGACGAACTTGGGCAAACAATTTTGTCGTTCGTCTGCTTTTGCGGGCTTCTTGTACTCTTGTATAAAGACGGGCAGAAGACGCATCAGTTATGCGTCCAGACGAAGTACCTTTCGTAGTGCGTCGTTCAAGACGTAGGAAGGTTCGTCCAGACGCATAATGCGTCTTGTGCCCGTCTTTACGCTATCTTGAAACGCACGCATAACCAGACTAACTACAACTGTCTGCCCCACTACGTCCGTCCAGACGGATAAATAAATGCGTGCTTAGTACAAAAACGGCCACAGACGCATCGGGCGGATAATGCGTCCTCTGGTATAAAAGCGACCATTCAGACGAACTTAACTGAGTCAGACGTCGAACTTTTCATGAACTTAACTTACTAAATTTGGTTCGTCTCAAGAAAAGTTTGGCGTTTGGCCAAACCCTTAAGGGTTTTAGTAATGCTTATAAAGGTAATTACAGAGGCCATTTCTGTATAGTAGAACCTCGGTGACTCGAACTCAAGTTAGCGGGTCCTAGTTATCGGGCCAGTGAATTATGCATTCTGATGAACCGGCATGTGTCATAATTCGAGTTATCGCGTTTAAGTTTCATCAAGGAAAACGAATTTAGTCCCAGTCGCGGCGAGGAATTCGAGTACTGGTCCGAGTTCAAGTTAACCGAGTCAGGGGCGTATCCAGCTTTTCGACTACCGTAAATGATCGATTAAGCGCCGCTACTCGAATAAGTGCAGCACCTTTACCGAAAATAATTTAATAAGCACCGCCCTCGAATAAGCACCGCGGCGCTAATTTGGGTATTTACATCCCTAGGACGCGCCTCACTTTATTCTCTCTATATTCCCCTCAGTATTTTACCCGTAGATGAAATAAGCACCCCCCCCCCCCTCCCCAATTTCGTATAAGCACCGCACCTATAACAGGGGAAATAATATAAACAAATAAACGCCGCGGCACTTAATCAATGAGACATTTACGGTAGTTGTAGGCCTGGCTGACTTTTATTTCCATATATCCTGAAAATTGTACGTATGACCAGTACGCACTGACCTCATTAAAATTTTGAGCCCTTAAGCTTTTTAGCTCACCGTAACAATTTATTACAAGCGATAGAGCAATCAAACCCAAAATTTGTAGGCCCCGGCCTACAGGTCTATGGACTGGCTACGTCGCGTCCCTGCGAGGAAACAAAGCAAAATTATAAATGGGACTTTTAAGTCTGTATTAAAATACAGTTCGAGTTACTTACCGATGTTCTACTGCATTAACAATAATTTCAAATGCGAAATTAGTGGGTCCCCAATTAGTCCTCGTAATCCCGACCTACGAGGCCATGGATCCCGTAATCCCAACGGTTATTTTTGGCATCTCATCTCCCGCATATACTTTCAATTCCGAATCTCGTCCCGATTTTGCTTTAAAATCGCTGATCCCGAACTTCAAGTAAGGAAAATCCCGGATCCTGAAAAGCCCACTGGGGTCAACTAAATTTTAAAAACGTCAAACATAATTCGCTACCTAGCACTTCGCATAGGTGTCCTGCATGTATATCTTTTTAACGGCCTCAAATTTTTAGAAATTAAATTAGCGAATCCCCAAAGGCAAAATAACATAGATCTAGGAACATAATTCATAAATCCGCAAAAGATCTTTGCTTTCTCAAGCCGGTAAAAAGCCAGCACAAACTGTGACTTATGATAAGCAAACTTTAAGGAGAGGAAAATATTTCTCAAAGATAATAAATCTGAAATTAAGTAAATCTGAATATCTATCAGATAGAAAAAAACTCTTTAGAATGATCGACAGTGATTATTAGCGTAAGTCAAAAAATCAGCCGTGAAAACATTCAGAAGAGCACACTAGCCTTACGTATGCAGCGTTTGCCGTGAGAGTTTGTTTCAAGCAGACGGCGATCCTTGTGGTGGCTTGCCGTAGTCTTGCCGTGTCCCTTTCTTGTTAAAATCTACAGGGCTCTATTCAGCTTAATTAACGTCACTGATGCAGCGACTAATAAGTGACTCCTTGGTGCTGATTTTCACACACACTGAAGATGCTATTATTCATACAGTAAATTGTGTCGGGGTATGCCGGGGAACCCCCGTTTTCCTGAAACACGTCTCGCGATTGGACCCAATCTACTGTATGAATAATGGCATCTTCAGTGAGTGTGACAATCAGCACCAAGGAGTCACTTATTAGTCGCTGCATCAGTCACATGTGCAGAATTATCAAACTCAGGAAGAAATTAAACACTGTTTGGCAATCACACTATTTCTCAAGATGCTACAAGATTTCATGGCCGCAGCATATACACGTAGACTGCAAAAGACACAATATGCAAGGAGACGTGACATGTTGAAACATGTAACTTCCGCTGTGGAACCTCTGAGAACCTTTCTTTCATTCAAGGATTTTAATCTTTTGAGGTCGCTGGCCCCATCGGCTCGCCCCTTGTTTTAGTTTGATGACTGCTTGTTATTTTCCTTGTTTACATGTAACTTAGTTTCTTAGTAGAGAGCGAAAAATATCAGGCGAAGTGGTTTCTGTATTGACAGTTGTTGTCTTGTGTGGGTGAAACCTTCGGAGTGTGTTAGGTACAGTTACAGTAAATTTCGCTTTTAATTCGATTTCGTGCCTTTCGAACATCTCGTTTGTTGTGTTTGATATGTCCTCTTGAAATATTTCCCGTTGAGATTATATGTTTTCAAAAGCCGTTTTCATCCACAGCCACATTAATTTGGCAGATAACTCCGTTCATAATTCGCGACCTCAGATCTCGCACATTGTTACAGCCCGCCGCAAGCGAAACATGCAGTCCGTGCTCGATCTGTAACGCAGTTGTAACGACATACTTTTCACTTTAAAACTAATTGTGGTTTGATGCAGTGTGGTCCTTTGTGAAATTAGTGAAAAGCTCCAAAGCATTGTAGAAGTGAGTCAACCAGTAAAATAAGGCACTAAAGAGCTTGATTTTCAATATTTATTTACGCGCTGATGGGCTTTCCGGGATAAAAAATATGCAGCTTATTGTCAAGATTACAAGCAAACTTGAAGACCTCGCATAAGTGTATCACCTTTTTCTTTTTGCCACTAGGCTTTAAGCGGATTTTTTTAACCTAATAAAAGATAAGAACAATAATCAGATAAATCTTCCACGCTTGCTACCGCTATTGTTTCGCTAGACATATCGTCACTTCCAGATTTCTTGTTTGTTTCCACAGAGGTCACCAAGAGAGAATTTTAACGAACTGTTTTCTTACAAAATCAAGGGATAGAAAAGAAATTAGTTTTACGACGCAGAGCCGTGTCACGAAATTTTTCAACATTTATCAAAAATTAGACAGTAGGACCTAGCTGCTACGAGTGTAAACTAAAAATAACCGTTCAAAATATTAAAAGAAGGTATGAATAACACGACAAATACAAAGAAAGGCACGGATGGACAAACTCAGCGAAGGCAAAAACGGTTTGCAATTGCGGAAGCCCTTGGAGACTTGGAGTCAAACCTTTCCTTGAAAAACTATTTATTATATAAACTGCAGTGTTTTACAAGGATTTCTACCACTGAGAAATGTGGTATCTGAACACACGTAAAAATACGATATTTTTACATGTGAAGATATCGATAATTTCACTGACATCAGGTTTGTCTCTTAAAATTGTACTTAAATTCGTTGGTGTATCATCGAAACATCTTCGGGTCTTCCTCGAAAGTGCTCGGCAATCTTCGGCAATCTTCGGACATCTTTGGAATTTTTCGGAAATTCTCGGAAACTGTTCGGGAACGTTCGTCTACTCTTCGGGACAATTTGAAAAATCTTCGGAAATCTTCGGAAGATGGTCGGAAATCTTCGGAAAATCATCAAAAACGCCGTCATCAGTATGTTTATATAATAAAAAGAATATTACACGTTAGCTCGAAGATATGAATTTTATGTTCTCGTGGCAAGAGCAATATCTTGTATATATTGTTCTTGCCACTCCAACATAAAATTCATATCTTCTCGCCACCGTGTAATATTCTCTATTTATAGGAAAAGCCTTCGCGGGATATTTTTCACCGGATTTTTCACGCCTTCTTAGTAATATCCAATCAGAGCAGAGCTATGATCATTCGTCACACGTCCGTGGTCCTGCTGCACTGAAGCGTGTCTATCCCGGATGTTACTAAAACGGGGAACGGGGAGCGGGGAGCGGGGAACGGGGAACGGAAGTCTGGGAACGAGTTGTCAGCGGAAACCTCCGTAAAAATCCAATATGGCCGATGATCGACGATAGAGAACCGTCGAAACAAACTTAACCGATAACGGCGTTACTTTACTTGAACTATATGCTCATGAGGTGCTTGAAATAATACGGAGGTAATAACTTCATGACGTTTTTCACCTTTTTGCGTTTTACTAAACAATTATCCGTAGGAAACAAAATGTGCTCCAACAGCAGTTGAAAGAAGCCAATCGGGACAAAAACTCTCAAAGCACATGTACAGCCATATTTGCAACTCAAGCGAATCTATACTGAGTCTAGCCCACAAAGCAATTAACTTCTTTTCCATGATAGATAACATACATCGAAGTAGTCAAGTAGCTTGTGTGCAAACTTCTTCTATTTCCTTTGATAGAGATGACTGCTTTGAAAAATGTTATTGACCACGTCATCACATAATTAGTAAGACTACTGTAACAATCTGGTTCTGCTTTTAATATTATTAGATCTACTACACTGCAAGCATTCATGATATTGAAGTGTTTCACTGATCCATGAAAATAAAATAATATCATTTTATTATTTTGTGAAACAATTTGTTTCAGGTCAGTTTTCCCAGTATAGACCAGTATAATGACCCTAATGGAACCTAATTCACTCATTTTCCTCACCCTAATCAGTAACTGCTTCAACGTCGTACAGTGGCCATTTGTCTTTCTGCGAAATACCCCTGACGACCCTTTCCTGAATCAAAACCACTGGATGGCATTGAATGCAACATTCTCACTCACTGCAGATCCTCAATTAACCCCCCGCCCCCCTAAGAATGAGATCCCAAACCCCTCCCTTTTGAAGAAAAATGTCGTAAAATAATCAAAGTACCTCTTCATGGGCACGAAACGTTTGGTGCAATTCATACCATACAATATCGCTGTATCAAGTACTGTTCTTGGTGCAGGAGGAGGGGGTACTATAATGACCTAAACAGAGCCTGAAGCCTTTTTCAGGCTTCAGGTACATGAAAGGGAAGGGGTTTTTGTAGTTGAAGTATATGAAAGGGACCAAAATGAGATCAGTCACAGATGCATTTTATGGATGTGAGAGACAAGAAAACCTGTTTTTGTAAAGATGGTGTATTTACAGCAGTTAAAAAGGGATGCAGCATTCAAAATTAGGTATGTCAAAGGGGTACCATTTGTCACTAGAGGGTATACAAAAGGGGTACCTTTTCTGTCTAAAATGGTACATACAAAGGGTAAAGGGTTGGTCACTGGGGCAGAGCCTCTTTGGTGAGTACTCCCCCCACCTCCCCTCTGGGTTACTGTTACTCTAGTCTGATTCTTCTCTTTAATTTCTTTGATACTGTGCTTCATTAAATGAATTAAAATTCATTTAAAAGCTTCTTGCCCCTTTTTTGAAAACCCCGATATGTTAAAAGAAATTATGTCCCCTGGAGGGGAAATAAAATCAGGGAAAATGGGTAGCAAGATCTATTGTGTTATTTTACATGCATTGAGTAAGCGTAATGTGGAAACTATACACATACAGTTGCACGTGTTTACTGAAAAACATATCGGCACTCCAATCTTTTGCCTCCCATCACTTGTGTGAGACCTTAGACTCTTTATTTCCAAAACTACAGACAGCTTGCTTGAAGGCTTATCAACCACCTTCTAATAAGCTGCCAGCCTCTGCAACATTGATGATGTGATGCTTGATGGTAGGTGCACTGCAATATTACTGAATCAAGCTAATAAAGCAGCTTGACAATATTAACTGGTTTAAGTCACTGACACATTCAGTTTTACACTGAGCTTGAAATATTTTTCTCCACAGTAAAAATAATGTTCATTAAAGAGAAGCAGAGCTCCCCTCTGCAAAAACATTAAAGGAGTGCCCCTAGAAGAAAAAAAAGCATCCAGAGGGCTAAACAGAGGAAGTATACTTACCATGCATATTTTAACAGCTAGCCTTTAGAAAGTACCTTCCAACCAAAGACTTCAAAGTACTTCCCCCACGTATACTTGCAACACTTAATATTACAGCTCAGTTGTGGTTCACTTTTATCCTAAGTTTGAATTTTATTCTCTTTGTTTTGAACTCATAATCATATACCTGCCAACTCTCACGCCTTAGGCGTGAGTCTCACGCCTGCGGGTTGAAAACTTCGATCTCACGCCGGCTCACTCCTGCGGGCCAATTTCTCACGCCTGATTGAAAAATGTGAGTTGTTGCCGTCCTGCTTGACACAATTTCCAAAAATATGTTAACTCAGACCCATGTAAGGAACGAAAACCATGTGTAAAATGAATAAATGGTAATAGCTTCCTCGCGATCTCTGATTTTTGAAGTGAAAAGCACTGGGAGCGAGCTCGCCTTTGGCAGACTTCGGCAGACTTCGGACGTCTTCGGAAGACTTCGGACTTCTTCGGGAATCTTCGGAAATGATCGTGTCGTCTTAAAAAATCCCAGCACTCCCAGGATAAAAATCTCACGCTTATATCTCAGAAAAAGTTGGCAGATATATAATCATAAAATTCATATTACCGTACCCCCAAACAAAGGGAAGCAAAATTTAAACCTAGGTTATAATTAAATAAAACCACAGCATAGCCATTTGCTTTGAAACAACTGATATCTTTAAGACCAAGGTATGATTGATGTTCCTGGCACATTCCCCGTTAATATGTTTAAAGTTGCCTTTTATTGATGTATTAAATAACCTGATCCATCTTATCTTTTCAAATAATACAATTGCACTTACTTCTCATCATAGGTTTGTAAATATAATATTATTAGACTTACAGTTTTATCTCATCGCCAACATGTTTTAATTTGGGCTTGAAAAAACGCTACAGCTAAGAAGGAGCTCCACTGCTACACTATTACTGTCGAGGAAATACACCTGGCTGCTTCGATCTACGTTATCTTTCAGCATGTATTTAAGCCAAAACCCTACGAAAAGCGTCAAGCAAAAGTAGTTCATTGCTTTGTGAGTTAGACCCAGTATAGATTCGCTTGAGTTCCAAATATGGCTGTGCTTTGAGCCGAGTTTTTGTCCCGACTGTAGCTTCTTTCAACTGCTGTTGGAGCATATTTTGTTGTTTGGTAAAACGCAAAAAGGTGAAAAATGTCATGACATTATTACCTCCGTATTATTTCAAGCACCTCATGAGCATATAGTTCATTAGTAAAATAGCGACCTTAAGTGTTGTTTCGACGCTTCTCTATCATCGATCTTACCGGGTCCTTGATCCTTACCGGCACCGGCCATTTTGGATTTTTATGGAGGTTTCCGCTGACAACTCGTTCCCAGACTTCCGTTCCCCGTTCCCCGCTCCCCGCTCCCCGCTCCCCGTTCCCCGTTTTAGTAACATCCTGTCTATCCCAAGTCATTTCTTGAGGTTGTTCACAGTGATATTAAATACAGAGGAGCACCATGGAACAGTCCATGGAGAATCTAAGAAAGTTCATTTAAAATTTTGAAAATACAGCATCATTTACATTAGCTAAACTCACGTAACTGTATTATTTTAGGATGAAAATGTAAAAATCGCCGATTGAAATTTTAATAATCGGGGAGCTTCTTTGAAAAGCTCCGTGCGTAAATAAAATTAAACTAAACTAACTAAATAAATAGAACATGTAGTTTATGTTGAGTGTTGACAGCTATTTCTGAGTTAGCCTGCGTAGCAAGCGTTTCCAAGTGCGAAAGTTGGAGCGGACGAACTCGCGAGGAAACGTACGCTTGCTACGTAGGCGAGTTCTAAGTTTCCAAAAACTTACTTACAGCGGATTTTGAAAGCTCCAGTGTTTTAATGGAAACACGTTTTCCTTCACGAGCGCAAATAGCTCCAAATAAATAGGACGGAACGGTACTGGCAGCCGATGCAAAATGTAGGGTTCAAAATGTAGGTCTCCTCAGAATATCACAACAAAAGCTGATCAACTCTAGACTTCGACGGTGTGCGGGGTAGTTTTTCTCGTGTTCTGTCCACGGTCAGGAATGCCGACGTCATTTGATAATGAAGTCAATATCTTGATTGGGGGCGTGGCGCCAAATCATGCGCTTCGATCCGCCTTAGGGACGGACCATTTAATTTTTGAGTATGAATTTTTTTTTTCAGCAACACTATTTGCAAGAATTTTTTCACCAAAATAAGTCTCTGGAAGAATCTCTCTGCTCAGAACCATGTCACAACAAGACCTGATCCACTGATTTTACTCACAGTTTTCGACGATTGGCGAAGGTATCGTTTATCGTGTATTGCTCACGGTACGTGGGCCGACTATCATTTCATTGACAATGAATTAATTCAATTTCCTGTTTGGCCAAATCATGCGCTTCCAACCGCATTGGCGACGGACCATTTAATTGTAGTGGAGGGACTCGGGCAATTTCTTCTGAGTATGAATTTCTTTTTTTCAGCATCACGATTTGCAAGAATTTTTTCACCAAAATAAGTCTCTGGAAGAATCTCTCTGCTCAGAACCATGTCACAACAAGACCTGATCCACTGATTTTACTCACAGTTTTCGACGATTGGCGAAGGTATCGTTTATCGTGTATTGCTCACGGTACGTGGGCCGACTATCATTTCATTGACAATGAATTAATTCAATTTCCTGTTTGGCCAAATCATGCGCTTCCATCCGCATTGGCGACGGACCATTTAATTGTAGTGGAGGGACTCGGGCAATTTCTTCTGAGTATGAATTTCTTTTTTTCAGCATCACGATTTGCAAGAATTTTTTTCCACCAAAATAAGTCTCTGCAGGAATTTTTTTTACCATTCAATGTTATTTTATTATACCAAGAAAAAAAACCCTTGTGAGCAGAGTGGTCTAAATCAATATTGAAAGAAATAATTATGTTCCAGAAGTATGTTTAAATCAAAGTCAGTGGTACCTTTAGTACTTGCTGATTTATTGCTGCTTCCCGGAACCATCCAAAATGTGTTTCAAGCTTACCTCATGGTGTATTTTAACAGTCAAGCCACCACCGGCTCGTAAGCGACCATCCAAAACACCTTACAGTTGAAAGCTCAAGTATGACCACCTCCTATAAGCGACCGCGACCACTTTTTGGGCCTGACGATTAATTTTTCATTGTTTTTAACCTGTTGTAAGCGACCACTTGACGCATTCTCTGATCCCATCTGACCAGTAATACCAAGGCATGTAATAACAGGAACTTGTGCCGTACGAAACGTTCTTGCCTCATTAATACATCTCCAATCAAGCGTACAGTGTGTAAATGTTAACCTAACTTATATTCCACGCCTCAAAGGAAATGCTAAATGAAGTTCTCTTTAAGGGGTAGATTTCTCCTTCACGGAAGTGATTTTATTTGTTTTGACTTAACGTGGAATCTGAAATTAACATGATAAAGAGAGAAAAAGAAAGGAATGAAGCGAATCATCAGAATTTCTATCAGGCTGTAGTTTATAAGGAGAGATTGAAAACGGCAATCGTCAGATTCAATTTGACAGTTTCTCAAAATAGGAAATGAGCAGAGAAGACTATGCAGACTCACTGTTATAGATGAAACTGGTGCGAAACTTCTAAATGCTTTTGTGGACACGTATAATAACTAGTGAAAACGATCGACAAGAAAAGAAAACATTGGTCACGTGGTGCGACATGACATTAAGGTTTTTGCCGTAAAAGTGGATTCCAAATCTTTGTATTGTCGAATTACGTCTAGGTTGCTTAAATATTTTAGGAACTCTCCCTGATTATTGCTGCCGAAATTTGCTCTGTCCTAGAAATGTTTTAGCCTTGCCAAGTGAGATAGCCAATTTTAAAAGACTGTTCTTGATGATTGTCTTTACGGTGCCCGATTCGTTCCCTCTGTGTCCCGTCAGGGGCACCTAAGGAATATGTTTTTTATAATATCTGCTCGGGAGCAAAATTTGCCAAGAATGTTCTATTTCTTGAGAACGGCTAAAAATTTCTACTTGAGCGTTCCTTTCCTCAAGGAAATATTTGAAGCTTACCTAAACTGAATTCCCTACATTTTTCCGATGTTTTTTCACATTTTACTCCCCATGTAAGGCTAATTTTCGTAGAAAAAGTAAGCCTAAAATTGTCGTTTCAAAAATGTGATGAATAAGAAAAATAAGAAAAATTCTCACTTTCGTAAAACGTCAATTGTATCTAAAATTTTCGGGAGAATAACATTATAGCCCTTGTGATTTCGAAAAGACTCAAGTTCCACTAGGAGGACTGAACATATACCAATTTTAAAGCGCCGCTTAGAATGCATTTCTAGAGATCTAAAAGTACTCTGGATAGCCTAAAAATGTTTTTTCAATGTATTTGATTAGGAGGAAACAATCGTTGGGCGTCCCTGTGACATCTTCGTGTTTAGTCTCGTTCCCAGAGTCCTCGTTATCCTGGACAAGGGTAGCACGGACTGTGAGAACGAGATTGCATTGTAATCACAAACCACCGATTTCGTCCTTGCGCTCTAAAGCCATAAGCTGGCGTTTTCAAACGACTTCACTCTGGGTACCATTTTCGAAAATCTGCGGAGTTTTTGGTCTCCGAAAACGCTGTCTGCTTGTAGATGGAAGACTGAAAAAAAAAATCGCCGTTTCAAGTATCCCGGACATTATCCTATTCCGCACGAGCTGACTTTCCGACGCAAATTACATAGGGCTAGTCAAGAGCCATAGTGGCTCTTGGGCTAGTGTAATTAATTGACAGCAATATTGGCTTTTCTGTTCTGGTTTTTATTCAAGATTACTCAGCAAGCTTACGAACCCACGGATCCCGTAATCCCGAGGTTTATTTTTGGCATCCCATCTCCCGCACATACTTTCAATCTCGAATTTTGCTCCAATTTTGCTTTAAAATCCCAAGTCCCGAGCTTCAAACAAGGGAAATCCCGGATCCCGAAAAGCCTGTTGGGGACCATCAAATTAAACCAAACATAATTCGCTACCTAGCACTTCACATAGATTGTGTCCTGCATTGATCTATATCTTTTTCTAAAATAACTAAGATAGTACGCGCATTCTGATTGGTTAAAAACCTATGGTTTTATTGTGCCGGTAAACTCATAGAAAACTTATAGTTATTTTAAATTATAAAAGCAATAGACCACACTTTCTATGGGTTTACAGGAGTGACAACCCACTTGGGATGTTGGGAGAACACGAGAAAAGCTTGTAAATCACTCACCTTCGCCTCATGATTTACAAGCTTTTCTCGTGTTCTCGCAGCATCCCGCGTGGGTTATCACCCATGTGGGTTATAAACCCATAGAAAACTTGTAGTTATTTTAAATTATAAAAGCAATAGACCACACTTTCTATGGGTTTACCGGCGTGATAACCCACTTGGGATGTTGGGAGAACACGAGAAAAGCTTGTAAATCACTCACCTTCGCCTCATGATTTACAAGCTTTTCTCGTGTTCTCCCATTATCCCGCGTGGGTTATCACGCCGGTAAACCCATAGAAAACTTGTAGTTATTTTAAATTATAAAAGCAATAGACCACACTTTCTATGGGTTTACCGGCGTGATAACCCACTTGGGATGTTGGAAAAATCACTCACCTTCGCCTCATGATTTACAAGCTTTTCTCGTGTTCTCCCAACATCCCGCGTGGGTTATCACGCCGGTAAACCCATAGAAAGTGTGGTCTATTGCTTAAGTAAAGCTTCAAAAATCCGAACCAAAATATCATAGATCCAGGAACATTATAGATGAATCCGCCAATCTCTGCTTTCTCAAGTATAAAAACCCAGCATAAAACGGTGACTTACGATAAGCCAAACTTTAAAAAGGAGGAAATATTTCTCAGCAAAGGTAATGAATATGAAATTAAGTAACTCTGAATATCTATCAGATAGAAAAAAAACTCATTAGAATGATCGACAGTAATTAATAGCATGAACATGAAAAAATCAACCGTGAAAACATTCAGAAGAACACACTAACCCTACGTATGCGTTTGACGGGTTGCGAGCAGACGCAATCCTCGTGGCGGCTTGCCCGTAGTCTTGCTTGTCGCTCTCTTGTTAACAGGGCTCAATTTAGCTTAGTAAAGTTAACTGATGCAGCGACTAGTAGATGACTGCTTGGTGGTCGGATTGCTACACTCACTAAAGATTCTGTAGCTTATAGGTTTGTAGATGTTGTAAATATGGTCAGGTATATATGGGTCGTGGAGGCTCAAAATTATGTGACTCTTTGTGGTCATTTAATTTGTCCAATCACGCGAGAGTACTTCGGGAAAAGGGGCTTCCCCTAAGACGGTTGTTTCGAAATTCCTAGGACGTTTCCTAGAATTTTAAATGCGGAAGATTATGAATTCTCGGAAATGTTTGTTGGTGTTTTTAGGTTCCTTGCAAACGGAACGGGTGTACACAGCGAGAAAATACTGAAAAGATAATGAATTATTTTGCTTTGAATGATTTTTATCGTCTTAATTTTAATCGCTTTCATTGCAAGGGTGTTATGATAAAAGGGGTCGTTATTCCTACGGACAGTAGCAATAAGGAATAATAGGAATAATACGTAGGAATACTCAAACTGGAGTAAAGGTATGGAACGTAATTCCTTAACCTCTGACGGGAGAGATACTACTTCGATCCTCCTTTTGATGAAGTGGAGTAGTTGTTGATTAGCCCCACCCCACCTCCCTCAGGGTTGCGCTATCTTAATCTTTTCACTGGCTAGGCCACGTTATGGCTGACAGGGCCAGCGTCACTCTCAAGTCCTTTAACATGGCACTATTTGTGAAATAACATCGCGACATAAATGACCAATCAGATCAATAACCGGAGTATAATACCATCAACTGACGTGATACAACTCACTTTGACTCTGAAGATGACTACCGCACAGGTTGTCGAAACGTCAGTCACTGTCAACAAAAACAGTCCTATTCAGGACTACGTTCACCCGGACGATCAAACTCAACCTTTTGAAATGGCACTATTTATTGACCTTTATTCATGACTGAATTCATACAGGAAATTCGGTGGTTTTTTTGTGATTATCTCCAAGACTCTACTCAAAGCATGTTCAGTAATTATAAGGAAGACCGTCTTAGAATTAGAACCAATAACAAAGAAAGACAGATAGCCTGCGCCTCCCATTCCTTTGAGACCACAGCACCTCACTGCTAGTCTACTGACCCAGCTAGTCAGTTGTTAAAATGGAGAAGACTCCTTTCTCTCATTTTTGCCTCGTCATGAGAGACCTCTGCTAGCAGGGAAGGGTTACCACAATCGGTTCTCGATAGACTACAGTATGTTCAAAACTGCTCTGCTCGCCTGGTGTCCCGAGAACTCGAACAGAACTTATAACACCAGTCCTCCGTCAATTACACTGGCTACCAATCAAACAACGAATTGCGTACAAAATACTACTTCTTAGGTGTAAAGCAATGAATGACATCGCTTCGAAATACATTGTAGATCTTCCTTCTTTTCCCCAACAAGGCAACGAAGATCCTCTTCAAACAATCTCCTTGTCATGCAAAAGTCTAATCTGAATTCTTATGGAGAGAGGTCTTTCCGCCTGGCCGCTCCCAGACTTTGGAAAGCATTACCTAACAGCACTGAAGATTAATCCAATCCCTAAATGTTTAAAAAAATTGAAAACATTTCTTTTCAAAGAAGCTTTTTATTAGTTATATTTTATATCTTTTAGCGATTGTTTAAGTTTTTTATTTTTTAAATATTGTAAACTAAAGAAACATTTTTATACTTCTCCGCATTATCGTTGTCAGAGAAACTGTAATGGTGAGTTTTTAATTTTTAATCTTTGTATTTTTAGTATTGTAAAGCGCCATGAGCCTCTAGGATATGTTGCGCTATATAAATACTCCATTATAATTATTTTTAAAATAACTAAGATAGTACGAGCGTTCTGATTGGTTAAAAACCTATGGTTTATTGTGCTGGTAAACTCATAGAAAACTTAGAGTTATTTTATAAAAGCAATAGACCACACTTTCTATGGGTTTTCCGGCGTGATAACTCACTTGGGATGTTGGGAGAACACTCGAAAAGCTTGTAAATCACTCGCCTGTGCTCTCCCAACATCCCGCGTGGGTTATCGCGCCGGTAAACCCATAGAAAGTGTGGTCTATTGCTTAAATATACTTATCCACTGGATAGTGATTTATCCGTTTAATAGCACAAACCAAACGTTTAAACAACCTGGCCCTGGAGGGCAAGCTGATGGAGACCTACGAGTGGAGCTCTTATGGGGACAGCTTTAGGTTCCACTTCAGTTCATAAACCATACTACTCTAAGAGGGGCGGAGACACTCCCTCATCTGGTCCTGAACAAGGATGTGCCGTTGAACAGGGTATGGTTTGGGAGGTCTTGACTCTAACGCAGTTTGAGGGGTTGAAGGTTGGCCGTGTGTAGCACAAACAATTTTGTTAGAAATGTGCCAGATGGTTAAAAAACCCCTCCTCAAAATGAAAGAAATAACGGTCATAAAAAATGGTCTGGTGTCTTAACTATGATGTTAAGTCTCAAGAGCGACCAACATGAATTTTCTCCTAACTATATCAATACATCATCAAACGAAGAGGTTAGGAGAATAAACGAAATGATGAACAAAGGAGAAATGCTTTCATCTTATATCAATTTCCCTTAACTAATTATGGACACTAGTGTGGAGAAGTTGTATTTGAAGGGTTAAACATGGTAGTCAAAGTTTTAAGGTCTCAGAGTTACTCCTCACCCAAACTTCCCATTCCCCCAATTTTTTTTTGCAATAATTGGTCACGTGATCAACTTTCTGTAAACACGAAAATAGTTCGCTTTTGGAAAAGTTTGTTGGCAGGAGCTGAAAGAGCATATCAAATTTTGGTAGCCAGTAAATTTTCAGCCGTATATATCAAAGTAGCAATTGCAACGGCCGCTAAAAATTAGAAGGATTTGTATGAGAAAAAACTCTTGCCACCCAGGCACGCTTCAGTGGCTTTCCATACAAATCATTATAAATTTTGAAATTTTTAAACTGTCGTTAAATACACTAGCCACAAAAAGTGCATTTGCAATTAGTTTATTGATCTCAAGAATTCTCAACATGTTGTTCCTATACCTTTAAATAGGCCATTTTCACGATGTCATTTGACTACAGTGACCAGAAATCATTTTGTTTCCCTATATTATTTAAAATTCTCATCCATGCCAAGATTTAAGAAACAACACTTATATGCACAAGAACACATCAGACTAAGGGATTCTGGGTATTATTGTCAAATGACGTCATCATGCAACTGCCCTATTGCACAAACATCTACAAAATTGGTATTTATCAACACCAGGTTCCTTTAATTTTTTAAAGTTGCTGTTCACATTTAATATTTCTGTACCATTTTGAATGTATCTTGTTGTAAAAAGTATTGTTAGTAAGCACACAACTGGTCACTTCAGAATTCAACACAATAATCTTCAATAAAATAAATAGTCAAGCCATTGACTGCAATGGATGCACTACAAGATTTCCACTAAATTGCCAGAGCTTAACCCTTAAATCTCAAGCTTGACCAACATCAATTTTCTCCTAGCAATTAAAATACATTTTCAAGAGAAATAGTTGTGAGAATTATTAAAGTGATTAACAAAGGGAAATTGCAGAGATCTTTTATTAAATTCTCTAAACACTCTTTAGGAAATGTATTGAGAACAGTTTGGAGAATTTGTACAGGGATACTGGGACTTAAAGGGTCAAAAAAAGAGAACAGCAAGATGCAGCCAATAGCTTATAACTGATCCTTTTTACATGAAGGAAAATTATCAATTTCAACATCTCAACACACCAAGAATTTAAGGCCATCCAATAATTACTAGTTTACATTTTCTAGCAAAAACATTACTGCATGTAGGACCTAAGAGATGATGAGTGTTCAACCTCCATCTCTTCAGTGAGTGCTCATAACTGTCACAAGTGTGAACCTGCACCAAGTCTTACTTTTGTTTCCTTCTAGATAATATTAATCATTCAAGCACTGTTCACACTATACCACAAGGATTTTTGTGCCAGCACAGAAACTGATATGGTACAATGTGAACAACAACATAAAACAAAAGCCTAAAACTTCCAACATGGTACAAAGTTTTTCAGTTTGATTAACACTGCCGTGCAGCAGCTGAAAAATGGCATTTCATGTGTGAACACAAAAAAAGCAAATGAGACAACATGAAAGCTTTCCAGTACAGTGTGAATACGATTGAACCTTACAATCCTGTTCTTCCTGCATACTTACTAATAACAGGTACATTATTGGAGAATTTGACAATCACTAAAGGAGGAAGAAAAGCTTATAGCAGGTTAGGCCTTCCCAACAAGTCAACAGAAGGTCATGAATGGTTATTGACTGATACTATAATGCTTGATGCAATAACTTACATTTTTATAAATCCACTGCCAACAAAACACAAAATCACATATCATGCAACTACCTATTGCTACATGAAAAGTTAGCAAAATAATATACAATACTAATAGAAGACAATGAAATTCCACAGCAATATTCAGCACTTTTGATTAGCTACCTTGCTTGGATCAAGGAACTGAAGGATTTGGTCAGGTAACTGGCAAGTTGGGTTACACAGAGGTACCAGTTTAATTTATCATCATGGGAAAACAAAAATTAGGTTAATGGACCTGTACTAGTTTTGCCTTGATTCTGGAACACTCTTGTTTGTCACGATAAATATCCATACATGCCTAATGCCACAGCTTTCAATTTATCAAGAGGCTATTATGCTTCTACAAGTGACGATAGATAGATATCATAATATTAAAACAGCAAAGCAGAATCAAAGAAAGAGAGTTTCATTTGTCAAGCAAGAACCTCTGCTAGTGCCATAAAAGTCAAAACAAATAAATCATAGTCTTTGGCTCTCACTTTAAACATTCAGACATTTTTTTACAACTCTTTCTTTAGAGAATGGTACATCTACACAGCTTCTGTTTAGAACACCTATGTATTAATCCACTCCAG
This sequence comes from Porites cylindrica, assembly GCA_964035525.1. Lineage (NCBI taxonomy): Eukaryota > Metazoa > Cnidaria > Anthozoa > Scleractinia > Poritidae > Porites > Porites cylindrica. The sequence continues at coordinate 60,590,145 of OZ037775.1, forward strand.
TTCTACACAGCATTCATTGTATAGCTAGGTGTGTGGACAAACAGAATCTTGTCCCAAATCAAGATTGTAAGTGTCATTTTCCACATCAATTTACATGTACCAGTCCATTATTCAAAGCAATGTACATTTCTTTTTCTTCGGTTGCTCTGGAGGTTCGAGTGCTGCTAAGATTGCTTCATCAAAGACATTTTTCAGGCCCTTTTGTGTTAATGCAGAGCATTCTACATATTTGACAGCTCTCAGCTCTCGTGCTTGCTTTTCTGCAGATTCAACAGTGATGGGTTTTTGCTTGTTCTTGGCTAGCTTCTCTATTGTTGAAGCATCATCACGCAAGTCGACTTGGGTACCAACAAGTAAAAACGGTGTCTTCGGACAGTGATGGGTTATTTCTGGAACCCACTGAAATGGAAGAAAACTTGCTACTAGTGTCTGTCAAACGCAAATACATTTAAAGGTTTTGAACAAAAAATTCAAGGACATTTCTCCATTCAGTGCAAAAATGAACCTTGAGTCTATGCCTTTTTTAGCTCTTCCACAACATGAGTAATTTCATCCTGAAGGTCTTTCTGTGTTTGCTCCTTTCACTTTGAAGTTCTACTTAAACTATAAAGTTAGCATTGAAATTCAAGGACTTTCCAGACCCGCTGGCAATTTTCAAGGACTTTCACGGCCTTGAATTAAAATTTTAAAATTTAACAACTTCTAAGGACTTTCAAGGGATGTGCGAACCCTGCATGTAAGACACAGAGCCAAAGCAGTGGTAGCCTAAGAAAACAGCAGAAATTTGGTGATGCCACTACTGGTGTCCCTGCAAAATGTAACCTGTGTCAGGCTCTCAGTCAGTGCGGACAAGTTGTTAAAGCGAGCAAGCTGTGAATTAACGAACAAGTGAAAAATGGCGGGAAGAGAGAAGTGGAGAGCCCGTAAGCATCTTTTCAAATACCTCAATCTGCCCTCTCCCCCTACGTCTGCGCTGGAGGTTGCCTGACACATGACTCATGGCCAATAAATTGATTTCTAGAATGGCATGGGAGCCCAGCTAAGCAGTCACAACATTAATTTGTTGAAGTCAATGTTGTGACTTTTTGACACTGCATCTTAAACATCGTTGCCTTAAAGATGTTACAAGTCAATCACAGTTTCAAAAGACTAGGGTTGGCAGATCAGGCCCTTACCTTTTCTTTAACATTTTCAAATGAAGCTGGTGAAACTACAGAAAAACACACAAGAAATACGTCTGTCTGAGGGTAAGAAAGGGGTCTCAGCCTGTCATAATCTTCTTGACCTGTTAACGAATAAAAACAATGAACAATTACTAACAGTCAAACCTCAAATTTGCAGCCATCCATTAAGCAATCACCCTCTAGTAAGCAGTTACCTATCGCATTCCCAGAATTTGCTTCCCGCAATAACAATACATTTGACCGCTATGAAACAGCGATCTCTATTAAGCAAATGAAGTCGCCTTCATGCCAATTTTTTTGTCATGTGCCTCCACGATAATGGTCATGTTGTCCATTACAATGAAGAAACTGTACAATAATGAAGACTGTTGAAGGAAAAGATAATTAATAAGGAAAAATAAATTAATGCAAAAAAGTAGCACAAACCTTAAACGGACACAAATAGTTTTATGAAATAAAAAGATACTCAAGAATGCTCAACCAAACACAGACATTGTGATCTATGCTTATTTATCAGTCAGCTTAAAAAGGGCATCATACAAATACACTAATAATGCTTGCCATTATCAAAGAGGAAAGCTTCATTGCTTTGGTGGAAAAAAAGGCCTCATTTGCATATGACAGGTAAGTGTCACAAAGGTTTGGGCTCCACCTGTACCAGGGTTGTCACTGATATTTCAAGTTGCCCGGTAAATACAACAAATAGGCGGGGAATCAAACGGCCAGGGATTTCTTTTTGTTCTATTTTCCAATAAAAGTAGCCAGGGGCCACTCTCTTAGTAGCTGGGGAAAATCCCCCGCCCCCGGCTCTTAATGACAACCCTGTGTACTCTAGTATAATGGTTTTTTAAAAGAAAACAAATACACATGTTACTTCAGTTTAGATTAATGGTAAGGATGAAAAGTAGTGTCAGAAGACTACTTAAACCTGCACTGAGTTACTTGACCAATTTCAACCACAATCATACTACAACATAGTTAACAAACAGTGAATTTATTTTGGTATTTACCAAATCAGTGAATAGCAATTTTTGTGCATTTTGATTGGCTCCTGTAACTTGCAATATCCTTGGCTATTCACCGTTATGCGACTGGAGCCAAGATGGTGTCTTGTTTTGAGGCATTTTCGAAAGACGAAATTTGAGCAATAAATGAAGCAATCATACAAACAAATACCAAGAAAGCGACGAACTTTGGTTTGTCGTTGTTTAATGGTACATTATAGGTAGAGTGCTGAATTTGCAAACAAAAAATCAAAAATGCACTTGACAAAATCCCTGAAATGTTTGTACATTGTAAATAAAGTTCCTACTAAGTGACATTTTTATATTACAAAAAGTTACTTTTTATCATTTTTATCCAACAGATTGGGTGAATACTAAAACAACTACACTTCTCAGGGTTGGTGAACAGCACTAGATACAGTATATACCTCGACGCTTCACTTCTCGGTATATTTCCACCACTATACACCTCCCCTTTGGCGGACAGTTGTACATTATACACATCAATATTGCCACCTTTAAGTGGCACTGTGAAGTGATAAAATCAACAGTTAAGGAAGCCATAGTTACCTGCAGTATCAAACAACCCTAGTGTGTATGGCTCGCCACCAATCATGACAGTTACGGCATAGTTATCAAACACCTGAAAGACAAACACAGACTTAATCTTCCATAAGCACCAACAGCCGATGAAATGGGTAGGCTACTTTGCTTAGAGAAGTCAGTTACTTTTTTTGCGAAAGAAGAAGCAACTATAAAGTTTTAAAAATGTCGTAAACAGAAAATAATCAAGAAATCTCAATAAAAATGTAAGAACCACTGGAATTATTGTATACTCTAGTTAGATGGTTGTGTGAATGCTGTATTTCAGTCATGTTTCTAAATAGATGTAAATAGAATTTGTTCACGCACAGAAGAATGTGTTTACGTGAAGAATGATACCAAAAGGATCAAATGTCATGACTGTAACACAGTCAAACCCCATTAAAATGGACACTAATGGAGGCCATGGAATGTGTGCATGTGTGAAGAGTGGGTTGAATTTAGAGAAAACGTAGGCACCTTCTTATCCCAGGGTCGAAGCAAACTGTCTTTAATACTGCGGTGTCTGTATTAAGCAGGTGTCTGTAAAGTGGAGTTTTGACTGTACAAAGGTTCAACAGTATTCAATGTTCAGCTTACTTTCTTATCTAGTGCATTAAAAACCACTATCACTATTGCTATTTTTAACAATACACCTGAACATTAAGTGTTATTTGCAGATGTATGCCATTTTGTTTGCTTCTTTATTTGTTGTACTTGTATTTTGTTCTGCTTTACTCAAGCCTGGATTCCACCAGGATATCTATGCCTTCTGAAAGTCCAGTCTGATCCATTATGTGGAAACCAGCCACAAAATATAACTTAAAAGTCTATAGCAGTTATCATCTAATATTACCATATATGTTTGACAGTTTTTTTCTCATGTAAACTGCTAATGATATGCTGGCAGAAATATGTTTCAGTGATTGTATCATAGCAGTTATAAGGAAACCAGGCTTGACTGTTATGTCCTCAACAAACAAAATGGGATTTATGTGTGGGTCTATGCTTGTAAGAGAACCAAGAATAACCATAAAAAATCTTATGTCAGGATTTGACATCTCTTTAAAAGGCACATCACATGTTGCCTATACAAATGGCTTTCTAAGAGACAGAGATAAGCTGTATGGTATGTAGAAACACATCCCTGAAGGTTTATGACGTACAACTCTTGCACTGTTAAAATATTGACTAATGCAAACAAACAAACACTGTGGAATGATTCCTTTACAAAAGACAATGTTTTAGCAACCAAATTGAACAAGCAACACAATCTAATGCCATTTGATCCCTTTGGACACAGGTGCATAAGTGCAAATGCTGAAACAGAATATGCATTAAAAGGAGAAGTTTAAAATGTGACGAGAATATTAATTAGTAGTTTGATGACCAAGACACTGAAACTAAAAATGTTTTACATTCATAGTGCAATTTTACATGAAATGGGATTAAAATTTTGATTCTCATCATAGCAAACGGCCTGAAACTATTAGGGTATTCGTCTCAAAAATACTCAATGATTAATCAGAATAAAAAACCGGCTGCCATGCATCTATGATCAAAATATCCTTTAGTAAACCAAAATACAATGTTCAAAAGTTACATCTATCGTACTGATCCGGCACATCTTGGGTATCAATCGAGATAAATGGATGAGCTTAAAATAAGATCTTTAAGACATTTTAATGGTTACAGCATATATACCACTTACCGTCGGAACATATTCACTTGGAAATTTATTTGTTGTGTAAGATATGAGTAAACAGGTTTTTCCTACAGCTCCGTCTCCAACCACTACACATTTAATGGTTTGCATATTGTTAGAATATTAGAACTTTTATGGTTTCGTGAACTTTTCTCAAAACCTGCAACGGGAACGAACATGCACAAGATTACTTGAAATAAAGTGCAAATCAACCTTAGGAATATTTTAAGAGATATTTTATTACAAAGGGAAAAAATTTCTTGCTGTTTTAAAGGTTCAAGGCTTTTTACCACATATGCCATAAGGAAAGAACAAACATTCTCATTCACAACGTTCGTTCTCGCGCTGAAAAATTTATTGACGGACTTCCCGACAAACCATTCAAACAGTGAGGAAAAGACAAGGCTGTATTATCGGTAATGTAAAGCTAACTCTCGTTTGAATTAATAGTTGATCAGAAGACAATAATGCACTGTTATATCATGCCAGTTACAGCGAACTGAAGGCCAGCATGGTTTGAATACGGATCAATGAAAGTTTTATAAGTTAACGCCGGATTCTTCGCTGCATAAACACCACGATGGAATGAAGGTTTGTACAAAGCATTACAAAACCGAGAAGCATTGTCAATCCACCAAAACCCTTCTTGTTACCTACCCGGTCCATGAAAGTCTCTCAAACTCGACCAATCTCTTTTAGCCACGCGCAAAGAGAAGTCAGGTCAATTATAAAATATCGCCTCCGTATCAAGCCAGCCAAAAAGAAATGGCGGCTTGACCACGTTAAAATCAAGCGAACATCATTCTTCGCCTAAAGACAAGGACTACAAGGAATATTTTACAGCAGCGCAAAATTACTTACCCGTAATGGAGTGTGAATGTCTTTAATACCCTAGAAACGCGGCCAAGTCTTCAGTAACTCAAGTATTATGACTGCCTACTTTCCATGAAATTCCACTTTTGCAACGAAACGTCCGGCTTTCCAGGGGCGTTGGTTTATGAATTAGCCGGGGGCCCTCGAGGCACACTGCACCATAGAAACGAGGCTTGAGCTATCAATTTCTATCACACAAGGTGATTGGTCTGTTTTTATCTCGTCATTTTAGATGGCTTCAAACTGTCCAATCAAATACTTCGTTGTAAAAGGATGCTGTAGTGTCTAAATTTACCCGAGAATATAAATTAGAAATATCACTTTCAGTGTATTGCACTTCCTCTCCTCTAAAGGACGGGAAAAAGTTTGCTTCAGCAAAATACTTACGGTAAATACCGTAACAGGAGCATATTTCAGTACCCATTGTTTGCAGTTATTTTTCCTTTAAAGATTTTTTTAATTTTCTTTTTCCGTAGTACAGGTGGAATTCGGTTCTGAATTATATGGACACTGAGGGGACATACATAGTGTCCAATATATTATCCAGGTGTTCGTTTTGAGTGGGCTCTCAGAAAAAAGTCACGGATACATGTTCTATTGACATGAAGACTATAAAGCAGGTAAAAAGGAAGAAGGGTAGAAATAATGACTGCACCAAAAAGCCAAGGAAGTGACACTTGTGTATTAGCATACAAAGGTCAACTAGACAGGAAGAAAGATGGAATTATCAGAATGAATTAAAGTATTCATGTCCATTATTTTGCTGCTGTTTTTTACGCAATAAAATCGTATTAACCCATAGAAATCTATCATTTTTCGAACAGGATACTATGTAACCAGTGTCCGTAAAGTTGGGTCCAAGTTGTATGAGTATTGTGACTCCAGACACAGAAGAGTGTCTGTTGTTCGTATTACAGTCAATTATGGACAGTTTCCTTTGTGCCTAGGGAAAGCTCTAGAACCAATGCAAAAATAGCTGCTAGATCAATATTCTTTGTTTACATTAAAATAAGCCTGACTAGACTCGATAGAGATAATGTGCTCTTTTGAACTTTGTACTAAAGAACAAGGCTAAAGTCGGGTTAATTTTAATTCAGACAGAAGAACTTCAATCCAGCAGCCATTTTTTGCATTGGGTCTATGCCACCCAATAACCCGAGTTGTCTTGTACACTTGGATTGGAGCAAAGTTTATTGTCGAGGTAGTTACTGTCATATAAATGGCAGGAGGGGGTGCACTCATCTCTTGCTGTACTTCAACACCAATAAACCACATAGTTTTTTTGCAGAATACCAGTCGTATTAGAAAACGCAGGTCATCTCAGGGGTGGGTGCGCACCCCCCGCACCCTCCCCCGAGATCTGCCCCTGACTGGTGGAATGGCCTTGGTGTAACCCATACTTTCTTGTTATTAGTTACTGTCGAGGGTAACAAGGGATAGCTACTGGCTATCTTTGAGCTTCTATAATAAGAACTATCTGAATTTAAAACAACTTCTTTAATAAATTCTTGCATTTAATTCTCAAACATAACAATGACATTTTTGTAGTCTCCAGGACCTTCATTTCGCAGCATACAAAACTAGTGTAAAATGCCTGTTGTAAAAATTTAATATATATCTTACTGCTCTTACAATAATAATAATAAATTGTTTGTAGATAATATTTGAAATTTTGGAAGCATTTTTGCTTGTATTAATATCTATCAATATACACACAGCTAAATATTCCTTTTCATTTAAGATCCACCAGAGAAAAATCTAAGGTTGATACTGTTTGGCTTTTCACTTCCTTACAAAAAAATCTTCACAAACTCAGAGGAGTAAGCCCCTGGGATGTTTACAATCGCATCACATGCGACATCCACCAATAGCTACTACTAAGAACCAAACAGAATTAGGAAAGCTTTAAGTCTAGAAAAGGAACATGCTTACTTACCAAAGATAAAAGTACATGCTGAATCAAGATAATTTAAATAATCACTGAATTAAAGAACATCTCTCTTGATTTTGTAATTGTTATCTTATTCTACCCTCACCAGCCCAAGTTATCTTCTTTTTTGAGTCATCATATGAATTTTCCTCCTAAAAAACTACCATAATCCTAGGTATACGATAGAGCATTAATTTTACACTGTAATATGTATGTACAGAATAAAATACAAGTGGCAATAACTTGAAAGCTGTTTTATGGTAAAAAATGTACCAATAATTCCATACAAGCAAAGGTTCGATCCAGACAAGTGATACGAGATCCCATAATTTTCTAAAACAAAACAGAAGCACTTTCCTTCTGCTTATTATCAATGTTGATGGTTGGCTAGTGTGACCAAAACTTGTTTAAGATTAAGTGATTTACTAAGCTGATCAGCACAGACACCACACTCTTTCGAGCTGCAGTTTTGGTTAGTGGGTGAATGGATTCATCGACTAAGAACTTGAAAAAGTGCGATAGTACCAAGCAAAAAGACATGAATAGTGGAACTATGGTTGCTATGGAACAGGGTAAAAATAATGAGAATAAAGGTAATGATATAATAAAATACAATACAGTACTTAATAATAAAATAAAATTATTTTATCTAATTATTAAGTACTATTATTATTAGTATTATTACACTTGAAGTAATAATAACAATAATAATAATAATAATAATAATAATAATAATAACAAATCTGTTTTTCATGTAATTTTGAATATTTTCTTGTAGTGAAATAAAAGTATGTTTCAGCATTGACTTGTTTAGAGACATTTGGGCCAATTACTGACCTTTTTAACCCCTACCCCCATTATATAGCACCCACTAAAGACCTCTTGAGACAGTATAAGCTCCATGCTTATACAATACTTATTGACTTAATGGCAAGGTCCCTGCAAATACTCTTCACACACACAAAAAAATTCTGGTGATTTTCTATTATGAAAACATCAGCCCTCAAAGTTGTTCATAATAGAAAAAAGTTGAATGTGTAAAACTAATCTAGCAAAAACCAAAACACTTAATACTACAGTAAAAAGTAGCTTAATGTTATTTATAAGATTTCTTTTCATGTAGAGTTGTAAAAAATCTGTTACGTTCTTAATGTTTCTCTCGGAAAAACCAGTACTTCAGATGAGAATGTACATGTAACAAGTTTACTAGATACTGTTAGCTTCACCGGTACTGCTTAAGGTTAATCCCAGGTCTGTCCTTTTCAGTTTTGGGTCCTGACCGTGAGTACGTCTTTGAACATCTTCTACTCTTTAAAGCAAAGAACAAATTTTCTTCTTCGGTTGCTCTGGAGGTTCAAGTGCTGCTAAGATTGCTTCATCAAAGACATTTTTCAGGCCCTTTTGTGTTAATGCAGAGCATTCTACATATTTGACAGCTCTCAGCTCTCGTGCTTGTTTTTCTGCAGATTCAACAGTGATGGGTTTTTGCTTGTTCTTGATCAACTTCTCTATTGTTCCTGCATCATCTCGTAAGTCGACTTGGGTACCAACAAGTAAAAATGGTGTCTTCGGACAATGGTGGGTAATCTCTGGAACCCACTGAAAACGAAACCAAAAAACTATTAGTAACAGCACTTTTACCAGTGATTTTGTTAGAAATTGTTATGGTGAGTCCTGGGACTCATCTTGAGCAAAATCATGAATCCCAGTCCAGAACCAATGAGTCCCAGTTCAAAAAACAATGAGATCTAAATCAAAAATGCTTGGGCCTTTATGTAACCAGACAGTTAATCTGAAGGCAGACTCTGAACCTCTGTATTACAGTATACTGAAATTGAAATACAGTCCTTCTATTTTAAAGCACAACAAAGGCTAGAAGACATATGCATTGTTAAACAACAGCCATAATAACTGCCACAGAAATTACAGGAACAGGCCAGATATTTCTACAAATACACATGTTCAGATTGATCGATTGATCTTTGCGTCCTAACGGAAACATACCATGAATCATTTTGCATCTTTGGAGATTTTTATGCGTTAGCAACGCAGGGCACGGAGGTAACAAAGTCATTGTTTTACCACAAACAGCTAAAAATAATTGTCGAAAGGGGGTGAGGGTGGTGGCGAGGGCGAGTTCTCAACATAATGAGAGTTTGACAAGTTTCTGTACCAAAATTCGGCGACAAAATTAGTTGAGACACTTTACCCAAAAGGGCATTTCAGGGGTTAGGGGAAGATGGAGCTTTCCTTTCCACACCCCATCCAAGTAATGTTTTGCTGCTGTTCCATCTACCAGTAAGAAACAACAGTCACCCCAAATTTGAATGGGGGAGTGGTGTGGACTGTTTTGTTCCCTGAAGTCATTCCATTTGAGAATAGTGTTTCAACTACTTTGTTACTGACTGTAGACTATGTTTCATGGTACTCTTCATATCTTTGAATTTTACAAAAAGGAATTTGGATGCCTTTTTCAATTTTTACTGGTCATTATATGTGACAAAAGGGCTACTGATCATAAATCTCAGCTACCTTTTCTTTAACATTTTCAAATGAAGATGGCGACACCACAGAAAAACACACAAGGAACACATCTGTTTGAGGGTATGAAAGGGGCCTCAGTCTGTCATAGTCTTCTTGACCTGTTGAAGAAAAAAAAACACTGTCAATAAAACTAAAAGGTGTGTTTAGAACATTCTCCATTTTTCATAGTTAAACCAAGGCTATCACCAAGGGGCAGCTAGGGGCCTGGGGCTTCCCCTGGCTATTGCTAGGAAAACTTCCAAAAATAAAACTTCCTGAGCTATTCAGTCCCCTACCCCCCACCACCCCCCACCCCCCCCCCACCCCCCCCGCCCCATAGTAACTGAACAAAATTCACTAGCCCGAAAGCAAAATCAACTATCCAAGGACTATCGGACATGACTTTCTTTACATGCTGCATAGCTGGGAACTTGGAATCTCTACACCCTTTCTCCCACCCCCAAATATCTTTGCTAAGCTTTGCAGACATGGTATCAGTTTATTCAAGCCTTGAATGTGTTTTTAGAACTTCACAAACCTAGTGCTTATTCATATGCAGCCAATGAATGTTGTGTAGGACTTAGAAAACATCAAAAAAATCTTTCAGCTATAGACCTGGCATTCCTTGGAGACTTCATGCTTGTCAGATTAATTAGCCCTTAAATTAATTGGTATGAAGAAAGGCCAGCTACCCTTAGTTTGAAATCGGGTAGAACACAACAGTCACAAGCGAATTCGTTTAACGATTGACCACTACGTAAAATTCTGAGGGGGTGCAATTTGAAAACCTTAATGCCAGCCATGACAGATGCATACAGAAAGTTTTATATGCTGTCATATACTCTTACCTGCAGTATCAAACAGTCCTAATGTGAAAGGCTCTCCACCAATCATCACAGTGACTGCATAATTATCAAACACCTGGTAAACAAAAATATTCTACATCTTTAAAAATCCTTTCAGCTATGTAAATGTGATTAAACATTACATTAGTCTTAGTGTGTCCGAAGTGACAAGAACCGAATAGATTTCGAAGCTTCCCAGCTGTTGCTCAATACTCAGGGTATGCCAAAACCTATGTCTGATTGTCTGGGAAGGGTAAAAATTTAGTTTGGACAAGAAAAACTTCAACATGACCTGTCTGTGGGGACAAGCACATTTTTAAGACGACAAAATTCAGAAAACAGTTGAAAATTGACTTCAAATTATAAGAGAATTAATCTTATAGTTATAAAAGCAAACCTCATACTTGACAAACTAACATTAAAATGTTTTTTTTAAACTTTGCAATTCTGCAGCCATTTCATTTGTTTTTATGAGCTTTCCATTACAGGTTTAAATAAAAAATAATTTACAAGGATAATAGGGTGATTAAAAACATTAAATGATCAATTGTTCTTGAGTTTCAAGCAAAACTTTTTGGACAAAACCTCTTGGATTTAGGACAACCAAATGTAAAATAGTGCTTGCCAGAAGGACAAGTGGATAAGAAAAATTTTCTCTTACTCTGACAGTGGAGAAAGAACTGGACATGCCACAAGGCAAAGTGTCTATGTTAACAGGGTGTCTGTATTAAGTGGGTTGAATTTTTTTTTTACCGTAAAGACTGATGCGAATGGATACTATCCATAATAATGACATATCCGTATTTAAGCAGGTGTCTGTAGAGAGAGGTTCAAGACTGTATTCAAGTTTAAGGAAGGTCACCATTTTGTATGGTGTTGGGTGGGTTAAACTTATCATTATATAAAAATGCGTCGCTTACCGTTGGAACATATTCACTTGGAAATTTATTTGTTGTGTAGGATATCAGTAAACATGTTTTTCCTACAGCACCATCTCCAACCACTACACACTTTATGGTTTGCATATTTCTTTTAGGATATTATAATGATCTCTATCCTCCTTGTCCAGGTTCGAGGATGTTACAACAACCTTTACACTCCCTGTCACAGTATTGACAAAACCTACAAAGAAGTATAATGACACGTTTACGGACCGTCATCTCTCCACCAAAAGATCTGCTCACCAACACATAATAACTCTGCCCAAATAAAACCTTATCAATTTTAATTGACACCTTATGTTGAGCTTCTCATCTTAAGCTGTTTTTTTTTGTTTGAATAATTATTATTCCAACTTTTTAACACCTTAATATGGCTTAATGGCATCGCTTGAGAGGTGCCATTTGTTCAAAACCAAACAACCTTTCTTATAAAAGTTGGTTAGTGTGGTCACTCGAATCTTGCCTCCTTGTATTTCATTGTAAAGTGAAAGAATTCTTTTTATCGACTTGTCCTTTCGATAAGTATTAAGATATCTATTTCTTGGTGGCAAGATGGTTTGGTGGCAAGGTGACCAGATACCATTCATTACTGTTGAACAAGTGGAAAGTTTTACAAGTGAAAATACTCTGCAATATCTGCCTTTTATTATTTTCAGCATTTGAATTCTGAGTTTAGGTAGGAATAGATCATCCTCAATAATATAGATCAACAATGATATATCAACACCAGTAAAGGTTTCTGGAGCACACCTGTGAAAATGATATTTGCATAGGCAGTGAAATTACAACCATGTTATGTTGGCCCTCTGAAATAGATTAAGGCTGTTTACCATATTCACATTTTCTCCAGCTGGCCACTCAAAATGACCTTAAAAACAAAGAAACTTTTTCTAAAAATTTCCAAAACATACTCTCCTTCTAACCACATCCTCTGGAACAAGGTCCTGGTTATAATAATAGAGAAAATCCGAATTGGTGTTAAACTTGGGCTTTGGACTTTCTAAAACTCTTCACGTTCAAGCCAGATCAGATCCCAGTCAGGCTATACGTGTTGTTGTGGGAAAGTGTTTTAAACTGATGATAATTTAAATACATCCTTCTCTCTAGAAGTGATAAGGAAGTAGGGTTATTTTTCTTTTACAGTCTCGCTGACTTCGAAAATATTCGAATCAAGAGTATATTAAGAACACTATGAAAGGTATCGAAGCGCTATAACTTCCAGAATAAAGCGTGATCGACGCATTCCAAAGAACGAGCAAAAAGCTAAGATCAAGTTCCCTTTAGCTCTAGAATTACATGCAAAATTTGCAATAGGGTTTTGCAGTAGCATATTAATTGCAGATCCTTCCGCGTAAGCTTTTCAATTTACCTATGTCTTTGAATAGGATCGGTGCCAAATAAATATTTAAAAAATACTTAGAACAATAAAAATCCCAGCTCACATAATATATGATCCTAAATTTAAGTTATATTTAAGTCAGTACATCATCATCTATGTCGAATCTCTCACTACAAATTATAAGTTAGAATAGGTGAAAATCATAAAGCTTTACCTCCCCAAAGGTAACTTGAAGGTTTCCACAGGGTTACAAGCGGTGGATTAGACTTTGAGGCTAAACTTTCCTCAAATTCCACATTTATTGCCAGCGATATTTCGGTAATGTCCGGCTGTGGTCAGGGGCGTTGGTAGAGGACAAGAAGAGTGAATTGTCAAATTATATCGCCTTCTATGATTGGTTCCTTTCCTAGCGACCAGGCCTCCTGTCTTTGTATTGTCCAATGACATTCTTTGTTAGAAATTCGCGCCTTCTGCTAAATTTACCCGGGAATATAAAAGTCGCAATTTGAACGTTGAGAGTCACAGACCATTGCAGGAAAAATTTGCGGTAAGCTATCGATTGTTCTTATATCGCAATAAAACGTTAAAGTGTATTGATAGTAGCTCATAATAGCCTATTTTATTGAAGGAAGAAGGGATCTAAAAAACTACAAAATATCTTTGTAGTCTCTAGGTCTCACTTTCAACATGCATGCGTTAATTTGAGTATCCACACATACATGAGTGGCACATTGCAAATTCTAAATACCAGAAGTACTGCAATATCATCATAATAATAAACAGTGCACTCCAACAAACAGTCTAATGTTGCGTTTATTTTCAATACAGTAATTGCCTACCTAGTTATAAAATGATATGCAAAGATTTGTAGGTGTCATGGATGATTTGTAAGCAATTGTGTACAAGTGAGGCCCTGTAGTGTTAGGGTAAAATTCCAACAAGCGACATGGCCCTGACATAACGACACAGGACAGTAGAAATGCCGACAAACGGCACAAAAATGGGTTGAAACTGTAACAGTGACAGAGAAAAGCGACATGGCTTCCTCCTCAGTATGCTGAAACGACAGCTTTTGAAAATATTGAATTCAGACTAGGGACATACGTAACCCCTCCCCCCCTAAGTGGGCCTCACAAGTAGTCATCCCCTGTCAGGGGATGACTAGACAGTCTGCAAGAGCTGCAGTACATTAAGGGGATGTGGGTTGGCCCCAGTTTGAATTTTCAAACAACATGTTTCCCATCATTATGTATTCATTATTTTCACAAATAAGCTCAGTTTTACAGTCAGCTCTCTCTAAGACAGACACCTTTGCGACCGGTACTAAGTGTTCCTCTTAGAGAGATGTCCATCTTATAGGGAGTCTACAGAATGTAAAGAAAGACAAGGACCAAATCTGGGTGTCCATTTTACAGAGGTGTCTGTCTTATAAAGGTGTCCGTTATGAGAGAGTCAACTGTAAACTGATAAACTGTATTGCAAGACAACATGTTGTCATGGTGATGATTCACCACGCTTGAAGTCAATAACATGCTCTGCATGCACCTTAGCAGGGTCTGGGAGAGTATTTTCGGGATCTGGCGGGGTGTTCATCAGGCACTGGAGATCAGATAATTTTCTGACACCCACGTTTTTCTGGGAACCATTCTACAGTCCCCTGTTACCGCTTGATAGCCTATGACTAATTCTTATATTCAGATGTGGACACTGGCTCTCTCCACAAGGCCTCTGAATTGTGACATAGAAAAGGACATTATGTTAAAAATGTATGATCTGACTTTCTGACAAGTCATAAAACTGCTTTCTTCAAGAAAGTGAATACTAGATTTTTGTTTTAAACTATTTAAATAGCTATGGATATAAATATAAATATAAATGTACATCTAAAAATAGCTGATATCTTTCCCGGCCCATTTTCGACTTGTAGTCACCTACATTGGATTTCCTTCCCTTCAACTTTTTGGGTCAAAACTTTGCTTATTATCTTGTAAAAGGGTTCAAAACTTTTATACAGGAAGTGTTTCTGCTGATTTTTCCTCCATGAACTTCCTGAAGTTTTCATTCTCCAGTTCTGTCATCACCTTGTTTAAAGCATAGATCTGTCAAAGGAATCCAGTTATAAATGTTAAAAGTGTCATGAAGTAAAAAGTGTTCCATTATTACAGGGACTGGAGAATAAAATCAGAGACTTGTAGTCAAGGTTGTAGGTAATTAGTACAGCAAAATTTTTGAACCTCTGAGATGCATGGGAAAAAGCACACAAAACCACATGAACGATTTGAAAAGCCTGACATGTCTCTCCCAAACATGTTTTTAGCCTTTCTCATTTAGCGACTTTCCTTATTTCTATTACACTGCGCTTTTCACAAACACGCAAACTCTAAAGTTTGAAAGTTGCCTTCACAAATTATTGCTTTTTATGCTGCCGTCAATCATTTTTACAATCACAAGCAACAAACGTTTTCCCTTTGTTTCAAATTCATTAGCATACATTATCATATGCAAAAACAATGGAAAAATAAAAAATAAGCGAGACAAAAAAATAACGACAACATAAATTTGGATGTCCTTCATAGACTTTGCCTTATATAAATCGCGGCTGATATGAAGATTGATATCATGTGACAAATTATTACAGGGGAAAAGACAAAAAATGATCTCCTCATTTAGCTTTTTTGGGGGATTTTTTGTGTTCTGTTTTTAAAGCTATACATTTTGGAGCAAAATGGAAAATGATCACAAAAAATGAAAAAAAATTATCCTTGCAAATTAAATGTATAAATTAAATATATGTATTAATCCTATGTTCATTTATCAACTTATTAAGAAGAATGCATATAATGGACATTAAGTCGAACCTCCACTGATTGCCACTTCTCCACCATGGCCACTTTTTTAGTCTCACTGGGCATGCAAAATTAATAATCCATTCATGTACATCAACTCTTGTTGTTTAATCCACTTCACAATGGCCACCTCTTTATCATCTCTTCATAAAGGCCAGTTTTTTTCTGTCCCTAAGGTGGCCATTGTGGAGAGGTTTTGAGATCAAGAAAAAACTTAAGTTTTACCTCAGCTCGTTGTCTTTGTTTCAGCTGTAAAATTTCGCCATAAGCTCTTCTTTGTTCTTCCTTCATAGCTTTTTCTTTCTTCTTCTGCTCCTCTGCCCTTAATTTATTTCCTAAAATAGTAAATTGTAGAAATTAGTAACTTAACTTGGTTTTGGTAACTTTTATTTACGATTTTTATTCTTTTTATTCTGATCATCTCCAGACTATGAAAAAGAGTCCCTAGATTTTTGAGTCAAGTAAGAGGTTATAAAAGGAGTGGAAAAGCTGAAAAACAAGCTTGCCGCAACACTGACAGGTGAGATGGATAAGATTAGTCTTATTATTGTGCATGATTTTCTTTTCATGCTTAATTTGCCTAGAATATCTCAATATATAAACATTTCTGTTTGTTTCTTGTCACAACTTACCTAAGTTAATTAGTCTTGATTTTACAGCTCTCTGGCTCTGAAAGAAAACGTTGAAATGTTGATGTTGTGTACACATTATGTAAAAGTAAAAAAATTGTCATAAATATACAGATTCATTTACTGGTATGTTGTTTATTAGTTCCATCAGATTATTTTATGCTGTTAATTAGTTCCATGATATTATTTACATGGACAGTATATACGATAATTTATTTGCTGACCTTGACATCTGTCAGGGATGGGATGTACTCCACTTTCTGAAGTTCATCTAAAAAAATAATAAAATTATCAATTAAAGGTTTTAATATTTAGCAGAAATTACCAGTACACCTGGTGGGTGAATTGTAAGGCTCAGGAATAATGTAACAAGTGTGCACTAAATATAATTTTTTTTTCTTTGTACAGCTGTATAATGTGTCACGATTGCAAAATAATGATGTCAACTGTTTCTTATATTTTCTCATTCAGATAAACTTTTTACTTGCTGTATTTTATTGGCCCAAGTGTGGAGTAATGGATATCTCCTTGATGATCTAAGGGAGGATTGGAGGTTAGAATTTTTAAAAATATGTAAGATTTTTTCTTATTTGTATCATTTTGTAAGCTTGAAAATATAGTTTGTCAGCTCTCTATTAGAATGATGCCTCTGAAACCTGTTAAGTGCCTGTCTGAGAGAGATGTTCACCAAAATTAAAGATAGGGATGGACCATCTCTGGGTGTCCATATAAGACAGGTGTCCTTAATTGTGTCCATTAAGAGAGAGAGTCAAACTTCCTTAGTATGGACACCAAAGAGACAAAGTCATTAGTGTCTGTCTTTATAACAGGAGGTGTCTATAGGAAGAGGTTTGGTTGTTAAATACTTGAACATTGGGTATTATTGAAGCTTAAATAAACAAATTCTAACTAACTCACAAACTAGTACCGTTTGTTAACAATAAGGCAGCACTACATACCCACAGTGGGTGTACTGGGCGGGGCACATGGTATCCCTGTGATCATTCCAGAATGGGTCTCAGATAGATAAACTTTCTTCACTCTGTTGTCATCATGAGAGTTCAGTAGTTTACGTGGGGATGATAGATACGGAGCAGTAGAAATGCTTTCTTGTTCTTGTTCCTGTTTCCTTGGAGAAGAGGTACAACTCCTTGTGTTGTCGTTAGTTAAGCTAGTGTTAGAGACCCGTGGTAAAAGAACAGTTGCTTTGCTGTTCTTGATTTCTTGTTTCTTTGGAGCATAAGCTGCTCGGAGTTTTTGTACACTTAGGTACTTATTTGGGGAAGTGTCTCTTGTCTGTTGTAAATGTAGTCCATTTTTCACCTTTTGATCTGAGTTGACTTGATGGCCTAAAAATACACAAATTAATATTCTTGTTAAAAATGTTATCACTGTACCTGCATGTGTAGGTTGTAGTGGTAAGACTTAAAATAAAAGTTTAACAATGCTGCAACTTTTGGAACCAGTCTTGTATCTTTATACATCCTTGGTTTATATGATATATCTGACAACAATCAATGCTCTGAGGGCTGTAATTTTTGCCTTAGTTAATGAGGTGCTTTACATGTACAGAACATGTAAAATACAGAAATCATACACGTATGTTGTCATATGGTTGACAGTTCTCTTTATAGAGAAATCTGGCATTTCCTTCAGGATAAGTTAAATATGACTACTTATCACCCTGAATAAAATGGGTAATTAAAAGTTATTACATTTATATTAAGTTACCTTGTTGTTCATTTGTATGCCCACGTCCAACCAGTCTTGCAAAAATACCACTCACTGCAACACCTTTCTTAGGAGAATTTTTTCTTTTTTTATTAGTTTTCTTAGCTTTTAATGATTTCTTTTTATTCCTTTTCTCTGACTTTTCTTGTGGTTTCTTTTCTATAACAAGGGGATTATCTGCTTGTTGGGTTTCTGGTGTCACGTTTGTTAAATTGTATTGCTGTCTACTATCTTCATCACTGAGGTCTGGTGTTAATTCTGAAATTATTGATAAGAAAGCCGGTCAGTATCTTTTACTTGAAGGAAAATTCATGTCCATAGCAGAAATAGCCTGCGAAAGCATCCGTTTCTCCTTCGCTCTACATCGCTGGGGACGTTTCGCGAGGAGGAAACGTCCCCAGCGGCGTAGAGCGAAGGAGAAACGGATGCTTTCGCAGGCTACAGCAGAAAGAATCGAAGAAAGAAAATCATGACTGAGGTATGACCTTTTAGGAGAAGCCATAAAATAATACTCCCCCTTCCATGTCTCTTCCCAATCCTCAAGGTAAAATTTTCTTTTAAAGCTTTCCCACATAGCTGGGAACAAATGCACCAACTTGGGGTCTGGGTTGACAAAAATAGTGATTTGCGTGATGATTGCCATGATTTCTGGCAATGGCATCACAACAGTGACACCAGAAAGTTTCATTGTCAAACTCCAAAATCATGGACACTGGTCTGGGTTTTGCCAACCTTCAAATGAAATTCAACTACAAGAATGTTGACTTCCCAGAATAAAAGATTTCATTATTAAATGCATGGAGCAATGGTTTTAGAACACATTGAAAGAGGAAAACTAAAACTTCCGGGTGCGTTTCAGTGCAACTCAAAACAATGACTGGGCAATAGTTTGCTATAAAATATCATCCATTGTATAACCTCAACCATTACTAAATTTAGAATCTCACCTGAAGATTGTTCTTTTATTGAAATAGAACGTTCTTTAACTGATTCCATTGAACTGTTTCGCCGAGAAGTCGGGGATTCCTCTTGACAGTAACTTACTATATTGTCACGCAATGTACTTGTATTTTGGTTTCGATTCTGATGCGAAACGGAGTCAACATTTGAGCGTTGACATGATGAGTCTCTCAATTCAAAAACTTGAACTCTTTCCGTCACGAATTCCGTGGATTCAATCGTGTTATTAAGAGTACTTTGCACGGAAGATGCCGAACTGCTTCTTCGTCGATTTCTACTTTGTAGCAGTCGATAGATTGGGCTGGAAACCGCTGGGGAATTTGACCTGCATTTTGTATCCAGTAGCGGAGGCTTGATAATTGTCAGTTGAAACTCCGCGGCTAAAGCCCTTCCCGTCGGCATTCTAGGCAATATGGCTGTTGCGCTGTCTAAAGGAATCATTATTTTATAAGGTGGTACAGATAACCAGCTTCATGGAGTTGTGGAATACGGAAATCTTTTGCCTTTCCCACATGTAACACCATTATGTTTTGGAATTTGAAGCCCTTTAACAACGTTGCTATGGGCAACCAAGTGGAACCTGTGTCAGGTAACCTGGCTTTTGGTTGAAGCCGCTGACAGATTGCAGTCTCGTGTAGAGACGAACGAAGCAAGCACGTGAAAATCCTCCACAAATATAAACAGACTTTTTGTTAAAATGAGGCCTTTAACTGAGGAAGAAACACGCAGCGTATTTGAAAAACTAGCAAAATAGTAAGTGGCGTGATTGATAGTCCATGTTGTTTATCTTGATCGTTTCAAACGCATGTAAACTTTCTTTAATTTTCTTGAAGCTGCAGAAACAAATCTGCATTTTCCAAGCTTAAAAGTTTTTTTCTTCCACGATGATTTTTTAGTATTGGAGACAACATCAAACTTCTCATAGATAGACCAGATGGAAATTATTGTTTCAGACTTCACGAAGAACGAGTTTTCTATGTCAGGTAGGTTGAAATTTTTATCTTTTAGATAAATAGAACTATTTAAAAAACTGTGGAGCTCTGACATTTACACGTTTTAATTAAACTTCCCTAAGGCCCGTTTCAAACGTCGTGCTACTGCCGTGCCGAACTCAGTTGCTCGAATTAAATTCGACTTTAGCACGGCAGTAGCGCGACGTTTGAAACCAAGTCGTGCTACTGCTGTGTAGTACGGCAAGCCTTGCTGTGCTACACGGCAGTAGCACGACTTGGTTTCAAACGTCGTGCGACCGCCGGGCCGAACTCAATTCATAAATTATAAATACATTAGAATACATTTAAAGTTTGCTAAACCATTTCAATATTTTTTTGTTATGTTTTCGGCAACAACCGTTCTATTCGACTGAATTAAATTCGACGTCTGAAACCAAGTCGTGCTAGTGTCGTGCTGCAGTCGAGCTACAGTCGAGCCAGCTTAGCACGGCAGGAGCACGAGGTTTGACACAGGCCTAAGGTTTAATAACCATCAAAAATGTTTAACTTAAGTTGGCACCTATGACATGGTTTCTTAAAAGAGTTCTCCTTAAAAGACATCAAAATAATGTTGGCAGTAGCTGTGCATTTTTTTAAGGCATTTGGCATGATGATGAGTTTATGCGACAACATGACAAATGTATATGTTACAGGTCAAAATAAAGTTCAGGGTCGGGTTGTTCAAAGCAGGGTTAAGTTAACCCAGGGTTAGTGTGAAACTTGATTTCAGACATGAAAGCTTGAGAAGCAAATTCAGGTTTACTCTTTTTGGCTACAATCTGATGATTGGATGCTCTATAAGACAGAAACTTATCCAGGAAAATGCTTTTGAACAAAAGAGAAAGAACCCAGGTTAAAATTTAACCCTGGGGTAGCGCTAATCGGCCTTTGAACAACTGGGCCTAGGTTAAAATTTTCTTCAAAACTAACTGACAACCCTGCTTTATGGCTTGTGCCAGCACCCAAGCTCTGTGTTTTTAATACCTCTTTTATTTTCTTGCAGCGAGCAAATCATGAGAAAGGCGACAAATATTGCAAGGGAGAACCTCATAAGCGTGGGAACCTGCATTGGCAAGTTTACAAAGACAAAGCGATTCAGACTTCATGTGACTGCTCTTGACTTCATGGCACCATATGCTAAGGTAAGCCTGTTTTTTTTTTTCTTTTTGTTTCATGATTGTTTCTGGTGTTATTATTATGATCTATAATGAAACTTAGTTCTGCTAGTCAACCAGAAAACTTCCTTGGAGCAGGTTATAGCTGGTAACCAAGAGTCTCGAGGGTCTGGCCACCTCTCAAGTCTCAAGAACTCTCTGTAGTATTGTTTCAGTTTCTAGTAACGCGGCCTTCTGTATGTTCCCAGGTCTTACCCTTATTCCAATATTCTGAAGCACTTATCCAGATGATGATGATGATGATTGTTATTATTATTATTGTTTTTATAATATTGTGCCACAGACCTAAAACTTAAATCCAAAGTGAATGCCACAGTTTCAATAAATAATTATTAAGCCCCCCTCTCTAATAAGCCCTCCCTTTTCAGAGGAGGACAGTTAATAAGCCCCCCTCTCCCCTCCTCCCCCCCCCCCCCCCCCCCCCGCTCCCCTCCATCCTTATTCTTCACAAAAAATTAATGTGGACTGATGGTTATGATCTATTCAGGCTGGAAATTCATATTGGTCTTCGGCTGCATGACCTCCAACTTCATGTCCTGAACTTTTTCAATTTTATGCTCTAGTTCTCTGGGGAGAATTGTTACCATTTTCTTATTGTTAGAAAAAGCAGTATAGCGTCGAGTAACCACAAGTCTGTCCTCGAGAAACCTTGCTCCCACTGATGCATTTCGCTAAATTAAATAACCCCCCCTCCCCCTCGAAAGTGCTTGAAAAAAAAAAAGCCCCCCAGGAGGGCTTAATAGAGCATTTACGGTATTAATTAACAATTATTTGATGAGGCTGAGTATCATTTTGAAGAATAATATTATGGAGATCGGGGAGGGTGTTAAACTGGCCTTGGCAGATAACACCCTCCGAGATCTCCATAATTCTTCAGATGATACGTAAGCCAAATTCAATAATAATCATTGAATTCAGCTTACAATAAATTTACCAAACAATTATTATTGTTTTATTATTCATTCAAAATAATTTCTAGTTGATCTTCAACAGTGCAAGTTTATCGGCAAGTCTAGGAGATAAACTGTTTTTCAGTTTTGCTAATAGTCTCCAAATAGCAGATGTCGTCCATTGAGTTGTCTTCTTGCTACTCGTGCTATGTTTTTAGCCAATGGTTGCCTATTTCTTCCTTGTGAATCCGCCATTTTGTACTCACTATTAAAACAACTCAACCTTGTCCCCTGGTCTTCTTGGTTAACTGTTCAGTTTTCTGGGCATTATAATCCACAATTGACATCATTTTTCACATATTGCAAAATCCTTCCAAATTTGGTCAATAGTAGCTGGTTATGATAAATTATGTGTAGGATTTTAGCCAACCAGAAACTGAAGAATATTTTGAATGTACAATAATGATAATTATGATAATTATACTCACAATGGAATTTTTCTAATGAGTTGGAAACAAAAACCCAATCTGTAATTCTAGGCTTATCCAGCAAAATAACAGTAAAGTGTAATGTTGTTTTGTTACCTCTCAGTATAAAATATGGGTCAAACCATCTGGGGAGCAGTCATTTCTATATGGAAATCACATTTTGAAGTCTGGATTAGGAAGAATAACAGAAAATACTCCACAATATCAAGGTGTTATTGTTTACTCCATGAATGATCTTCCACTGGTAAGTGAATTGAATTCAAGAATAAGTGTTTCTCACCCTTGCTTCAAAATGCAGCTTACCCTTCTCTTCACTAACATGCAATCACTTTATAAGTAAAATGTAGTCCTATGGCTGTACTATAATCCGGGTTCACACAAATATTCAGTATTAAAAAAGGCCCCCCTTTCAAGAGAATTAACACAGTCTAATGCCAATCTCATTCCCAGAGGCCACGATCCTTTGTACAGCGATGAGGAACACTAACCTCTGGAAGAATTAAAAAAAAACATCTCTGATTGGCCGATAAAATCTTGTTAATCACATGCAAATTTCTTTGCTAATCAAAAACCTGTGAGCATGTTGATTTGATTTTGACAGGTCATTTGTGTACACACAAATCTCATACGACTTGAAATCGTTAAGAAAAACGTTTACCTCGATAAGTTCCGAAATCACGCTACAATGACATTGTGTTCAAAAAGTTTCTTTTTCTGATTTTTGAAGGTCATTTCAATGCTTTTTTTAGGAGATGTTATTCATTTATGCTAGTGAACCTTTCAAATTTGCACACAGCTGTGCTCATTCTGAGCACGAGAGAAAGTGTGTCGTCGTCACTAACCAATGTTCATTTGCTGCATTTAAAGAAATGTACATTTTCTGTCTCCTTACACAGTCCTTTCATGTTACTTGTCTTTCTCCACTAAATACATCGATATAGTTCACAGAAAGAAAAGCTGCTTTGGAAAGAGTAAATTGTAACTATGTGCGGGCAAGGAAATTTCCCTTGAAAACTTCTCTTGGTCAAATGGGTAAACAACTTTACACAACACAATTAGACTGGAACCAGGATTTTGTGGTTCTGGCTTAGATTCTTCAAGAGCATCTGTTGCCCCATCCGCTGGAAAAAAATAACAGAGGCTCTGGGGGCAATACTGATCTAATGCATTCAGTGGAGAATACTGCCATTTTTGTTATAGTCCTGTCTCCACCGTATGCCTGGAGTTTTACATATGACCTTTAGTTTGCACTTTCTAAAGAACTTATTCACTTTGTATTGCTTCTGCAGGTACTTTTAGAACAACACAAACAAACAAAGAAACCAAACAATAAAATTTCCTTGGAAGTTTTATTTTTTGGATCTATAGTTGCTTCTGTTTAATGTAATCTGTCTTTGGTACCTGCAGTCAGTACTAGCCAGCCAGACCACTCTAGTCATAAAGTAGTATAAATCAGGACCATTATCATTAATAATTATGATTAATAAATACTTAATTATCCTCTCTGCGGATACAGTAAAAACCCGCGTGTAAGAACCTACATTTTTCCAAGTTTGGCAAAACAGGTTCTTATATTTGGGGGTAGTTATTGGCAATTTAGGCTAAAGTGGGTTCTTAATTAGGTTCTTAAGTTTTCAGTTGAAACCATTCCAGTACAAGCAGAAAAAATAGGTTTGGTCCTTTATGATACAACATTTATTTATATTATATACCTCGTAGTTAAAAATGCTTATGAAAATATCCCATAACTCACATATAAGAGCCTAATAAACTTTGCTTGGCTAAACAGGTTCTTATATTCTGGGGTATAAAAATTGGAAATTTCTGCCAGCAGGTTCTTAAACCGCTAGGTTCTTTCACGCAGGTTTTTACTGTAATGGAACAAATTATTCAAAAGAAACATAACTGGTAGGAGGCTACCAGTTGGCTATATTACAAGCATGGCAGAGGATTCGAACTCAGGGCTAACGAGAACAAATCCAGCTAGCGGTCAGGGCCGGGTTGTTCGATGCTGGGTTAAGATAACCAAGGGCTAGTGCGATATTTGAACTCAACTGTGAGAGCTTAAAAAGCAAATTCAGTTTAATTTTCTTTGCCTACAAGTTGATGATTGGATACTCCATAAAGAATAGAGAAAAGTATCCCCGAAAGTGCTTTTGATAACAAGAAAAAGAAACCTGGGTTAAAATTTAACGTCGGGTTAGCCCTAACCGGCGTTCGAACAACTGGGCCCAGGGCAGTACTTTAACTCGGGCTCATCTGCTCAGCCATGCTGCGATCGAGTCAGATCAGTCTATATTTATAGTGTGCACAGTACTGGTAGGTTGTAAAACGCAAAAACTGTTGATAAAACCTATTTTTGATGGGCACCCTGGATTTCATAGCTTCAGAGTTTATTAGTGCAGCCTTTATCTTCCACAACTATGGATTTTCTCGTGTCTCATTTGACTTACTTTCCTTGACAGGGATTTGGTGCCACAGCTCGTTCAACACAGGATTGTCGACGGGCCAACCCCACTGATATAGTCTGCTTCCATCAAGCTGATGTAGGCGAATATTTGAGATCAGAGGACACTTTAACATAACAAAAAAATGTTAAAAGCCCAGTGATTTTCCTTTTAATACTTACATTTAATTACGGATTGCATCAACAGACCTGAAAGGTAGATGTACTTACCTTGTACATCATCAGACCTAAAAGGTAGATTTACTCTCACCTTGTACAGAATAATAAACAATGCCACGGGGAATTAAGACTGTGAGCTATTTTCAAGGAGAAACCGTCTCTATTTCCTCTACTTGTTACTTTTAATACAGGTAAATAAATTGTAGTTTATTTGGGCTGAATAACGTTGACCTCCAAACTGATATAATGGGCGCTTTAGGAAACATCCAAAGTGTTTTACAAAAGTGGGCAAAATGTATTTTACTGAATAAAAAGCTCACGCGATTTACTTATCGATTAGACCTACTGTACTAAATACTGAAATATATCTGTCAATTTAACAGTTTTTAACATACCCTACCAACAAATTGAATTCAAATAGTTTCAACTAAAAGTGAAAGCCAAAAACCAATAATTAAGCGAGATCATTCGGCTTCGTCGTTTTGGTATGGCTTTTTGTTAACCTTTAACGATAAAGTTGAAAAAAAGCCAACGTGCCGAAATACAATATGACGCATGAGTATTTCCACGAAACTTAAACTTATCGCTTGCTGTTTCATCTATTTTTGTTTATTTGTTTGACTTCCGAGCTATGCTCCTTGCCTTTACTTATAAAGTCAGGGCTTTGCTCTAAGCAGACTGCGTTGGTTCAGTTTTGCATGGCTTTGACAACTTTACAGTAAACAACAAAATATTTTTATTACTTATAAGACCTGATAACGGCTGTATTTTGAATATTAGGTTTTTTGTTACTGAACTGAACTTAGCTCCTATTAATCGTACAATCTGCATCTTGACAAGTCAGACAACTGCAATAAAACGGAACTCGAAATCCAGGACTTTCCTGAACGGTCCTTCTCTACTTCTTCATCTCTACTGTGAGTCTTGGCTAAACAAGGGATGATGGCATATCGGACAGTTTCGTCTGAAAGACAGAAGCAAACAAAGAAAAATAAATTATATGAATCACTTCGGTATCGGGCTTGAAGTAGAAGAGGCAGCGGAGATTCTCCTCTTGGTGAGTCTTTATTTAATAATATTTTTTGGAAATGGCGGATGGGGAGGGGGGGGGAGGCTATAGGGGGTTGAGTTTTGGTGCACGCCCTTAATCTGTGGGGTTTTTTCTTGGTACTGCAGTTATTTCCATCTCCCCGAAAATAACATTTCCAGACTCCAATTCAATCAGAAATGGCCTGTTAGACGAAAAACCACTATGTAGACGTGCGACCTAAAAATCATGATTTCTTACTATTTATTTGTATTTATCTACTGCTGTTGGCCACTTACACTCCGTTCTGCATCATAGCAATGGCACACTCCCTATGGACCTTGTGGGAGCATGGCAGGATCTGGCAACCGCTGAACGCATCCTGTGTAGAGTACAGAAAGTTGATTTAATTATAACGTAAACATCCGGGATGGTTTATTTACCAATTTGGAAGTTCGGATTTTATTCTGATCCTCGACTGCATGACCTCCAACCTTCTTGTGCTTGAGCTTTTCCACTTTGTATTCTAGTTCTTTATAGAGAACTGAGACCATCGTCTTTTCTAAATTAAATAAGCCCCCGTCTCAAGTAAGCCCTCCCCCCTCAAATGAGCTTGAAATAAATAAGCCCCCAGTGGGGGGGGGGGGAGCTTAATAGGGGATTTACGGTATTTCCGACTCCGTTGCAAATTTCTTTAACCTTTAGCAACAAGACAATGCTTGTCTGTTCGACAAATGCTTAACTGTCCCAGGTGTACCTCAAGTCTTCATGCCACCTTCGCAGTCCATTTTTCATAGTGGGAAATAGTGGGTCTTCACTTACCTCTAAACATATACAACACTCTTCGTGTCCGGAATTGGGCCTGCACTTATGTTTCCCTTCAAGTCGTTTGTCGAGACACACGTTGCAAACATCACAGTGAAACGATTTGTCCTTGTGGATACTATTTAAGACAAAAACCATAACAGATTTATAGGTGTTCCTCCTTTTTACGTAATGAAACTCTTACAGAGCCAATAACCCTTACGTTCTTTCTCTTGCAGAAAAACATTCCAATGCCATCACATCACATGAATTTGCACGCGCGGCAAACACGTCCCCACTATACACCTGACTGAAGTCGTATCGAGGTTTAGCTAGAACGTTTATTTCAAAATGCAATCACCTCTTTCCGTCTTTAGGCCATCAACTAACGACTCTACAAAACTAACGGCAACCACGCAAAAGAAGGACTGATTTTTCTTAAGCTATCCCTTAAGTCCTTTTAATATTGCCTGTGTTATTTTAGAAGAGGTGACAAATTTTGTGTTCTTAGGCCTAGGCCAAACGTCGAACTTTTCTTGAGACGAGCCAAACTTAGTGAGTTAAGTTCATGAGAAGTTCGACGTTTGGCCTACGCCTTAATAAATCAACGTCTAAAGAAAGCTAAAGGAACAGTTGAAAATGGTTGTAACTGAGTATCAGAACTCCTATCCGCAATAACTTACCTGCAAATACCACATTTATCGCAGTGAAATGGGTTCTTTTCCACCCCGGTAAAATGTTTGCATATGAAACAGAAATACGGTGACATTTGTTCGCCGCAGCCACTGCAATTATGGCTTCCTTCATTGATCTAAATTTCACAAAAAAGAGAGATATAGACGGAAAGGGAACAGAAAGTTACGACAAGTGCAAAAATAACTTGAAGTAGAGTAGGAAACCTTGTCAGCTGTATACTCAGCTCCGGGTGATACGATTTCTTTAGCCTGCGAGCAAGCTCTCCTATTTGGGCAAGCGAAGTGAGCCTCGCGAGAACGCGCGAGCGAGGGGCCCCTCGCGCCTTCGCCGCTAGCTCGTGCGTTCTCGCGAGACTTGCTTCACTCGCCAAATAGGAGAGCTTGCTCGCAGACTACGATTTCTTACAAATTTTCATATCCTGATCTCTCTAAGAGCATATCTGTTCAGTATTCATCATTGTTGGGATTTAACGGTGACAGACTAAGTCGAAAAAGAACTTTGTCAAACTTTACCGATTGATTGTTTTTGTAGCCTGTGTACAGCCATGCGGTTGTACACAGGCTATTGCGCAGGTACATGTTTATGTTTCTGTTTTTTTGTTTCGGCCATCCCTTTTTTTTTCTCCGTTTAGCGTCGTCCGACCGACCCAAATTTTGGGCATTTTCAAAGGAAAAAGTATCGACTTAGTTAAACCATTTTTCACTTGAAATAATTCTTTTTATCTGAAAAATGAGCATAATAACAGAATAGCCTATTGTGTATTTTGTTAATCCAAATATGTGAATGTTAACTTTTAACGTCGTCATGGGGTACCAGGGCGTCCTATTCTGAGACTTCTTGTGATTTTTTTTGTAGGTTTTTTTTTTTCAATCGGACCGACCGACCCAATATCAGGAAACGATTTCGGCGTTAAATGAAAAAAAAAGGGGGGGATGGCCTTATGTAAATGGAAATTTGAAAGCACCGTGTTAAAAGGCAATGATTCCTTACAATATCAGTATAACTCTATTTACGATTACATGAAAATTGACCACTTTTCCCTTCAATGTGTCTTTTTCTGTACTGAGAACTTGTCTACTTTCTGCGGAAAAATTGCCCCTCAATTTAGTGAAAGAAAGAAAAATGATAGGTCGCTATACTGGTTTAAGAGATAAATGAAGATTTACCTCTGGCGATCTCCACCCCCAAAGCAAAAGTCGCCATTTTTTAATGTGCGCGCGCTAATCAACCGTGCAATTATGCGCAGTAAGAATGTGCGAAGCAATTGTTAGGAATAACCGTTAGAACAAAGCCACTGACCTCTTCTTCGTGTCCACAGATGCCACACTTGACATGCGTCGCATTATTTGCCTTCCTGTCATCAGTATCACACGCCCCCGATGTGTTGTGACAGCAGTGACAAGGGTAGAAGATTCCACAACAAGGAAACTTTACGAGGCAACGCCGCTGATAATGCACGCACTGCCATCGCGGGCTCTCTTGGACCGGTGCCCGTTCTCCCCCAAACCACCTTGTATCCCTGTCTTCATTTTCTACTGGTTCCCTCCTTTTTCTTTCCTTCTTTTCTTTTTCTCTCCTTTCTCTTTCCCTTATTTCTCTCTCTTGTCTTTCTCTCATTTTTCTCTCTTCCCTTTCTCTTTCTTCTCTTTCTCTCATTTCTCTTGCCTCTCTTTCTCTTTGTTCTCCCATCTCTCTTTTCTTTCGCGCTGCCTCATGCTGCGCTTTTGTTCTTTCTTCGCGTTCTTTCATAACCCTTTCAACTACTGCGCATGCCTCCGCCACCTTGCGTTCTAGTGCGGCAAGTGAGGAATCATCCGGGAACTCAGGTGATGATGCCACAGCACCATTTCTCTGATCCTCTCCCCTTAAAGAAGATGTTTCAGATGAAGTCACAGGATGAACATGTTCTTGGTTTTCTGTAAAGGAATTGGGTATGGAAGGCTCCAGGAAACGTTCTTGCCTGTTTTCAGGCAACACACTGGATTGATAGCTGTATGAAGGTACACTCTGAGATGTTACACTCGCACTAGGCTGCAATTCCGTGACTGTTGCAGTGGCCTTGCGACATACCACGGGCGTATGCGATTTTACTGTAGGTAGCCTTAATGCAGGTGGCTCGTCATTCCAGTTACTTTGTCCCCCAGTTTGATAACCGACGACGGAAGGGTGCAATACACTTGACTGAGGCCATCGATGTCTCAAATCATTTGTTTCAGTCATTGCAGGAGGTGGTAGACTCCATACAGGCCAATTCGTAGGTGGAGTCAATTCTCTCGTTTGTTTAAAATCACTAGGCTGTGAGGCATGTTGTAGACTTTGATCTGTCGTATGTCGCGCAAGGAAATTTTGATTGATACCTGTCGCATCTAGGGATGGTATTCTGCTGTTGTAAAAGTAATTTAATTCCGCCCCATTTACTCGAGGTAACCTCAATGACGAAGCCTTCCATCCTAGGCTTGGTGGATAACTCGTCGTAGGTACCTTTGCAGTGTACTCATTACTCGTAAGCAACGTTTTCGCTTTAGCACCCGGCGGCTTTTTGTTACCATTGTTGTCCCCCACTGTAGTTCCGATTGTCCAAGATTTGACTTGGTCATCGAAGACAGTGTTAACTGGTAAGCTGGTAAGTTTGGTGTCCTTGGTAGCTAATTTAAAATCTTTGAAACTGCTCCCTTGTACAGGGCTTTCAACAGGTAACGAGCTTGATTTGGCCACAACTTCTTCGGATTCAGCATCATTTTTATTTTCATAATCAAACTCCCCACGGTTACCACGGTCTTTATCACGGTCTTTAAAGAAAGTTTTCGCTCTAGTCCCCGATGGCCTTTCTTTACCATTGTTAACCGCTGTAGTCTCGATAGTCTGAGATTTGACTTCCTTATCGAAGCCAGTGATACCTGCCAAGCTAAAGGTGGTGTCCTTGGTAGCTAATTTAACATCTTTCATTCTTTTGTCTGATACAATGTTGTCTTCGGTTAACGAGCGGGATTGTGTCACAAGGTCGTTGTCGTCATCAGCATCGTCATTTTCATCATCATCGTCATCATCATCACCATCGTCATGGTCAACCTCATCATTGGCCATCATTTCTCCGTGGCTAGCACCAAGTTCATTGGCATCACATTCAGCAACCCTACGGGTGTTGCGT
This sequence comes from Porites cylindrica, assembly GCA_964035525.1. Lineage (NCBI taxonomy): Eukaryota > Metazoa > Cnidaria > Anthozoa > Scleractinia > Poritidae > Porites > Porites cylindrica. The sequence continues at coordinate 60,621,083 of OZ037775.1, forward strand.
TTCGGGCCGTGATTTTCAACCTCGCTTTCATGTTCATTATCATCGTCAGCGGACCTCTGTGAGTGGTACTGTTCTTCATTGCTCATGTTGTCTTCTTTGGCTGAGTTACCCGTAGCCCCTGCAAGGAAGAGGATTGGCGAGGTCAGCAGGCAATAACAGTATCAAAATTAGCAAACAAAATGGACCAACGAATAACGAACACCAAACAGTAAGCTAACATATGGCATATTTTTTGCAATCCTGTTAAAAAGTTAAAAAATGAAATGAAACTGCTTCACACTTTGCACTCCAGAACATGCAACTGCTGCATGGGCTACCAAAAACCATCGCTTCTTAGATGCTGTCCACTTAAAATGGGATTGATTCCAGACCCTCTCCGAAATTTCAAAAAGATAGAACAACGTGAATTATAAACGCATAAATTTCTTCTGTATATGAAATCCCCTCGACAAAGAAACTACATCGTTTTTGATTGTAATACTTTGAAAATCGTTTTAAAAAAGTATAAAAAGGCGATGGCTCATGCAACATTATGCCTTTAGAAAACGATTACAGAATGATCGATGGGTGAAGTACTACTTTTGCTCAAGCGACCTGACCTTACCCAAAAACGTTTTGCAGCTAGCCCTCCCATGACACACTGCTCCACTCATTATGATAGCGTTCCTTGAGTAAAAGGCAGTACACCTTCTGGTAAGGGAGGAACACTGTCAAATCTTATTACTAGGAATTCACCTGAAAACTGCCAAAACACCACCATATGGTGATTGTAGCTTCTCCAACTATGTTCAAACGCCAATCAACGCTATATTGCAGTTTACTGGAGTTATGGGGCGACACTGCCTTCAATAAATTAAATAAGGTAGTGAAAAGAAGAGAATGCCGAAAATATACGTACACCTACTAACGCCAATAACATTGTCACAGATGCAAAAATACTGAAAAAACAACGAAAAACGTAAAAAGCCAAATAGGAATTATTTAGACTTACAAATACATAAACCACAATAAAGTACATCTATGTGTAACATACGCGAACAGTCGTAACACCAGGGGCACCCAACGAATGTTTTCTGTAAAATATCTTTTCGGAGAAGCAAATGTTGCCTAGAATTTTCTATTGCTTGAATGCGGCTAAAAATTTCTAGATGAGCGTTCCATTCAGATATAATTTTCGAAACTTATCTAAAAAATTTCCTACGATTTTCTGAAGTTTTCAAACTTCAGAAAATTAAAATTTTTCACATTTTACTCCTTATGTTATGCTTACTTTCGCAGAAAAAGGAAATCTAAAATTTTCGGATTCAAAAATGTGATGGAGAGAGGCATAAGTAAAATTCTCACTTTCGTAAAACGTTCAATTGCTCCTAAAATTTGGGGGAAAATAACACTGAAGCCCTTGTAATTTTGAAAAGCCTCAAGTTCTCCTAGGATGACTGAACAGGTACAAATTTTATAGCTCCGCTTATAGAATGCATTTCTAGAGATCTAAAACAAGACTCTGGATAGCCTAAAAAGACTCTTCAAAGCATTTCTTTTTACGCCCTAAAAACGCCTATGCTGCAAATGAATGCACCCTATTTAGGTTTAACAGAGAGCGTAATTAATTCCTGCGTGCCTTTTTTCATTTTTTCGTTTTTCCTTTTAGCATTTTTTGAAGACAACGCTATTGCAGTTAGGTGGATATTTATATAGAATTTTTGACTTAGCGCGTATTTTCGGGCAAGTTACCACGAAGTACGTCTGCTTCCCAACTAATGTGTCGTACAATTTATAGGATTTTCTGTTCCTTGAAATTGGTACTAGAGGCTATTTTTCACAATTTTTTGTGAAAGTTTAGGCTTTGTTTTAAGAAATATATTTACCCTATCTCTGTCAAATTACCATCAGTGAAAAGCCATGTTGTGTACTTTCTGACAATATTTTTTTTCCTCGAAAAGAATTTAAAGTATTCCTGAAATTTGACGTTAAGGGCGTGGCCAACATCGTGTCACATCACATTTCTTAAAAAAAAACCGATTGTTTTCAACATTTTCCTTCAAATAGTCTGTGCGTCAAATTTTACAGAAACGGGAACATTTTACATTGCAAAATGTAATTTGACTTGTCAGTGATTTTCATGATGTCAAGAGTCGTATTTTAAAGAAAGATTGGCATGATGCCAAAGAACGGTTCGTACATATGTGTATGTCATATCCTCCAAGTTTCATGTCTTTCCAATAAATAAGCGCAAAGAAGTTGAATTTAGTATAAACCCTCTAGTAGTTAATTAAGTGGATTATAAATTTATTTAAGGACACTGCATGTCTGGTATGTTTAAACAGGGTGCATCCTCTTTTGAGCTCTTCTCATGAAAATCTTCATTTTGTTTTAGGGTATTTTTTAACATAACTCAGGTCAACACTCACAACCACTGCATGCTGCCCGCCAAAATATGTGCCATTCATGGAGATAATTTGTCTTTTTTCATTTTGTCCTTGCTTTGACATTTGCAGTGAACAATAGTTTTCCATGGCTTTCCAGGCTGGAAAATGAAATTCTTAAATTCCATGACCTGTACGAACCCTAACTTTAACTATCATTCAAGCAACATAATCATGTATTAAAAGCTTACCAATTGCTGATGGCACTTCATTACATCTAAAAGTCAGGAAGGGTTTATATTTTCACTGTACAGGCCCATTTGCCGACCACACAGACAAATTACCTTGACAATGCTTGTTCACAAATTTAAAATGTAATCATGAGCAGCTTCTAAATGACATTTTAGACTGTAATGGAATGCAGATTCCGAGAAAAAATGTACTGGAAAATTTGACACCCATTTGTACAAGACATGGGTTTTGAAAAGCCATCTGGGCTAATAAAGCCATCGAAGGCAGGCTGTGGCATCTTGCCAGACTTCAATCATGCACATCTGTGGATGATTTTGCAAGTACATGTATTATCTTTGGTTCAATAATTCTATTTCCTTTGGTTTGGGGGTATGGTAATGTGTAATAATGTGTTCAAAACAGAAAAAATAGAAGTTAAACCAAAGATTAAAAAAAAATGAAAAGTATTTCAAACACCTCAAAGGAAATGTATTGCTGTTAATTTGAATGACATTGTTTTGTCTGTCAAAGGAATATCGAAAGCACACCATGGAATCGCATAATTGAATTAAATCTCGCATTCTGATTGGTTAACGAAGCGAAGTATTTAGCGTGTAATTGCGAGTTGAAAACGAGGCTAAGTGATGTTGTTTCGCATCTACGTAACAACTATCGTCAAATTCTAACACAACAAGTGCAAAAAAGTTTTTCTACAATGTCATTTTTAAATGTTTTCAAAACCATTGCCACTTTTTGAAGAGCCAAAAACAAACAAAAGCGTTTTTCAAAGAGAGCCGGAGTTTCTTCCTTGTTTTGAACTGAACTACAAATTCTTGGAGAGGCATAAAAAACTTATTTCGCTCGGGACAACGAGAAAGCAAGAAAATGCTGTGAATACGGCCCAGAAAATGGCAAGCAAAAGTTCAACCAAACAACACGGAGAAGCAACAATCGGCACGTATTTACATTTCAAGGTACTTACCTTAGATTTAATCGCGATGTTAAACTTTCAGTGCTTTCGCTTGGACACTTCCTTTCTTTCAGTCTCGAGCAAGTGATTTGGAAATTTGAGAAAAGATGTTATAGATAAACGGCGTGTAAATTCAGTGAAATACCACTATTTATCCTTGAGATTAGTTTGAAGCTTGTTTAAAAAGTTTGAAAACAAGGTTCAAGGGTACAACTGACCTTGCTTCCTATTCGCTAACGCAATGACAGTTCTGACAGTTGACTTTGAAAAGGCTTTCTTGAGCGCAAGCTCAGGATCACAACAAACAATATTATTGCTGTTTTCTTTTTTTGTTATTTTTATTCAATTATGCGATTCAAGGAAAATCCGTTACCTAAGTCTTCAATTCCGCGTTAAATTGCACTTGAAAACCGATATCGCACTAATCGCGAAGATATTGGTCTTCGCGTGCAATTTAATTCCCTCGTCAGGTAATGAATTTTCCTATAGAATTTCAATGACATACACATGAACACATGGACAGTGGCAAACAAGTTTTCAACATTCCCTTATGAATTCTGGACACCAGCTGTCAAATAACTTTTGATATTAAATCATAATTTCAGGTCAACCTATTTTAAATTATTACATCATAGCTACATGAGATTCACAATATTTTGCAGTTAGTAATTCAAATTCTAAATTTTGAATTTCAATCTTTGCCTTAATTTTACCCATGGGTTATCTGTAAACTAGATTCGCCAAACGGCGAATTTACTGCGCTGCTTCTGTTACCACTGTATGAAAACGAGGAGTTTACTAAAAGAGACAGCTAACTGCCCATTGATCCCGATCAACGGGCCTCATTGATTCCACTGAGACGATCCTATTTTGCGGTCTACATGAAAACTGTTTTCATGTTAAACGCGTTATTTTTTTTCCACAAGATAAAAGATATCCAGTTTTAAGATTTTTCTCTTGGTATTTTTCTCTAAGGGCCTGTTTTCATGGAGGTGGGGGACCCCAGGTAGGTGAGGTAATATGTGGAGGGTTACCCCACCTATCATGTAAACGTGATCAAATTAAAATGAGAGATTTTATGGACAGGCGGATTACCTCACCAAAGCGGGTTACGTCACCTACAATCTTGGACAAAATAAAATGGAACAGCAAACCCCCACCCCCCCCCCCCCCCCAAATCAAGGATGAAGCCGCGCGAAGGGCAAAAACGCGCCATTTTCCCATCCTTGATTTGGGAGGGGGGGGGTTCTAGGTTTTCCATTTATTTTGTCCAAGATCGTAGCTGGGGTCCCCCATCACCATGTAAAGAGGCCCTAACAAAATAAATAGATCAAACGATCGATAACATATTTTTTACCGCGCGTACCGTGTTAAAAATTCGATCGCTCCAGTTCGTTGTTTGTCGCACCTGTGACTAACTTTTCTTCATGGAAGAAATTTATGCCGCTTTATAACTCCTCCGAAGTTTTTGAGCCAGGTAAACAAATATCAAAACACTTTTTACAGTTCTTGGATATTAAAAAGACTGAACGAAACGCACTATGTTCCCTTGTTTACTTCTGATCACATGTGCACGAACTCTCTCTTTTATTTCAAGCGATTCATCTCAATGCACGATCAGATTGACCCTTATATTAATTAAAACCCTATGGTTCATTCATATTAATACTGTTTTTGCCCCTCACATTTAAAATATTCGTTCGTATTCAAAACACCTTTAGGAAAATAAAGGGCATGTAAGACATGTGTATTATGTTTCGAGATAGATCGATTTTAGGCTTTTCTAAGTTCCCATTTTGCTGTGGCTTCAGTTAGCATCTCCATGAAATGGTAAACATGCAAAAAACATCACTCGAGCTGTAAATTTTTGAAACTTGCTAATGCTGAGATCAATACATCGTTCTTGCTGAAAGCGGGCGAACACACAGAATTCCGAAGGGAAGCATAACAAATGATAACAAGATCTTGTACAAATTTAATGATAAAAGATTAGCAAGATACAGATCACTGGCAAACAAAAACAAAACCTCTGGGCTACACTTGTATGCCCTACTCAGTCAACAAACCTTGTACGAAATAGCCCAGTAAGTAGCCGTATGGCTCAGTGTGGAAAATAAATCGTCAATTTTTATGAAAAAAGAAGTAGACTGTTTAATGCATTCACTGTTTTATGAGAGGATTACTGAAGCAAGACATAAAAAGATTATGCACATAGAATTTGTCAAAGAAAACATCAATATCCTTTTAGAACATTCTGGAGGGTCATATAACAACAGGTTATTGTTCATGGTTTTGAAAAATGATTACCAAGCACATTCCATATCAGCCCCCAACATGTTAATTTCTCCTTTCAAGTCACGACAAAGTATAGGGGAGATTAACTTTTTTTAAGCATTTTTTATCCTCACTATGTCATGGAAGTGTGACAGTTGCAATAATTGTCAAAAGTAGGAAAAAATAACTCGTAAGGTCAACTATTTTGTACTTCTACAATGCATACATTATGGTCACTAAGTCTCTTTTTAACGTTTCTTAGACCCTGTTTACATGGAGTGGGGGACCCCGGTCTAGTGGGGTAGATTTCTTTTGTTTTGTGTCCCTCAGAGCGTGAAAACAAAAGAAACCAACCCCACTAGACCGGGGTCCCCCACTCCATGTAAACAGGCCCTTAATTGTGTTTTTTGAAGTGACTGTGCACTGTTCAACAGCAGCTTTTAACCAATAAACATTCTACAGCTTTATCCGTTCACTTCGTGACCATGCACCACGTGGGCATGCGACTGATTTCAATGACGCAGTGTCCTTACACTGAATCTGTACTGTACTGTGTAGTGAAATAAAACAAGAAATGCCCAGTGCGCGAGGCATTAAATATGTCTGACATAAGTATAGTCTTATAGAAGCCAACTATTGTCCATGGCGTTTGCACAGATACGTTTTCTCAAAGAAAAACTGCGATGAAATGGTTGATGTACGGCCATCAATGCAATGTACACCTTGAGGGTGAACTGGTGTCCTACATGCAGGCATCTAAATCTTTTCATTGCTTGACAAATTGTTTGAAATGTATAGAGTTGACCACTGGACCATGGAAAGGCAGTTGACCTTAAAATTGTCAGGATATGAGGTGAGTTCACACTTTTATGGTGCTAAATTCTTGAGGGTTTTGATGAACAACTAAGACTGGGTTTTCTTACTGCAAGTTAATTTTTACAAAGTTTTATACAACCTGCTTGAAAATAAATGATGTGAAACACATGTCCAACACCAAAATGTAGAAAAACTATGCTGGTTACATCTTGAATTTGTGTCCCTGTCCCAAAATCATAATTTCCACCGAGTGCCACTCTTGCCTTTCTATTATTTTGACGTGAACTTTGAAAATTGCGAAAATTAAAACCTGCAAGGTATGTTATTACAGAGTGGGAATTAGTATTTTTGTCTGAGACGCAGTCATGTGAATGTATAGATCTACATAATCTGAACAACACAAATGCACTTTATTTGTGTCAATGTATTTAGCGCAAAAGTACTAATTGAGGACACTACTTTTACGTATCCAACTAGAGACAGGACTGCATGCCATTTCATGTGGTCATCCGAGTCAAGCGAAGGTCTAGCTGAATGCAGTGCTTGGGAAGTACTTTCATTTCTCAGTTATTTCAAGATCCTGAGTATTGATCCAGCCCCAGGAATCGAACCTGCGACCTCACACTCTGCAGTCAAGCGCTCTACCGACTGTTCTTATCCTGCCGCGGTCGCAACTCCAATATCGTCTTGAAACATCAGTCTTATTTTAAAAACACAAAAGTAATATTCGTTTTGATCATCAAAATAGTCTTTAATCCCAGGCTACTAGATACTAGAGAATAATAAAAATTTACAGGGAACATCATGCCCAACAACTCATTTTAAAATGCAAGCCTCAAACCTTGAAAAGGACAATTTTTACCGGACTTCTATACCAATTTTAAGTCCATAAATTTCAAATACAGCAGCAAGTTTGAAGTGTATTAAGTAAAAGAATAGAGCCCTCCATACGCTTTTTCAGCTGTTGACTCTATATGAACTACTCTACGAAAGTCCGTTACATCACATCGGACAAAACGCCTTTAATTCCGGTTTCCAAGTTTGAGAGTTTTTTATTGAAAACTATTGAAGGTGTAGCTTCGTTAAGTCGCAAATGTGTTCCCCATGAAGCAAACTCTTGGGGTTTACTTAGAGCCCTTTTCAAAAGGCAGAACTAACAGGCCGGACCATAGCGGGGCTATTCATTTTGACAATGAAAAACGCTTTTTTCCAAGAGTTTTTGATGAAAACCCATCTCCGTCGTGCATACTATTTAAAATTTGATTGATCTGGCTGGATAGTTTTGATTAAAAAGTGAAATTCTCATTATGACTAGAATGCTCAGGCCGGTCAGTTCTGACAAATGGAAAAGCGTTCGGCAATCTGAAAATGGCTTAGAACTCGGTTTTGTTCAACACTGACTAAACCCCATCTACATAACTGGCCCTTAAAGTCAGAAAACTTTCGAGTCTTTGCGAAATATACCTTTGCTCGCTCCTGACGTTTTTAGGCCCTCACTAAGGACATTTCGAGACGACCAAAGTTTCCCGTAGGTATTGAGATAGGTGGCATTCCAAATTTACGAAACAGACTTCCAAATCACATAGAGAGATCTATTTTAGACAATAGACCTTGTCACGGTTTTCGACGCCATCTTGACGAGTAGGCAAAAGCGTGAGAAATTACAGTGTTTGTATGAGAATCTAATGTCGAATAATTTCCGTAGAATGGCGGTTCTGAAAAAAAAAAAAGGAATTGTAAACTACAGCTTCACTCCCAAGGAAAACAAATTGAGGGCGTTAGATGCGCTAGAAGACCTAGAACCACTTTTTAAAATTTTCCGTATACACCTAATTGCAATAAGGTTGTCATAGAAAAAAGCAAAAAGCAAAAAGTTAATTAAGTTAATTAGCATGTAATTATCACAGCTTGCAACATTCACAACACGCACGCTTATAGCTGAATATTAATCACGTAATGTGAGAGAAATCATTTGCATCAGTTTCTTGATGTCATTCTAATGCAATTCGAGGCTGATTCATCTAGCGAATTTCAAACGTGCTCGCATTCCTTACAAAGCACATCGGATGACTACCAATAAATCAATAAATATAGCCTGGGGTAAATTCCAGGAACTCAACGCGTGTTTTAGATTAGTGCTAAATAAAAAGGCCAGTCTGCGTATGGTTTGCAGTGCACAACACCATCTGAGGCAGGACTTTTCATCGCGGAGAGGGTAACGTAGCCTCCCACGCAGGCGTTTTTAGGGGAGCTCGTTTTTCATCCCTCCCCACAAACGCCTGCTCAACCGAAGACAACATTCCTTTCCCATGCTTAGCTAATCACCTTGTACTTTCCAAATTCTGGAAAGTTGACCTTGACCGCAAGGTAATCTGATAATTACTCGATCTGCATGAAACACCGGAAAAACTTTCTGACCTCTAATAAATGTTAGAATCAGAGCGGCAAAAATAAGATTTAGTCAATTTTAGAATACTCCATGCACTTCATAACCTTAGCGAAGGAAAGAAAAGAAGGAAAACGGTAACTCTAGGGTCACGTTTAGTCGCGTTTAGCCTGTCAACACTTTATAACACAAATGTTTATTTGTCACTTACCACGCAAATAAAACAATGGAAAAGGAATGTTGTTTTCGGCTGAGCAGACGTTTGTGGGGAGGGATGAAAAACGAGCTCCCCTAAAAATGCCTGCGTAGGAGGCTAAGGGTAAGGGGGTCCTCCGCCAGTTCCTCACGTGAGCCACAAACCAAGCTTGGTTTGTCAGGACGTAATAGATTGGCGACTGAAAGTGCGACAACTGAGACTTAATATTGTTCGCGTCAATTTACCTTTTTCTTTTTCGAATTGTGCGACTTCTGTTGATGGAGAATGTTGGCTCTAAAATGACTATGGCGCCTGTCTATCTTACAGCGTGGAATTACAGAATTATCTCTTGTTATTGTGAATGAATTCCTAAATATCTGTTAAATACTGAATTAATTTACGCAAATGTAAATCATATAGCTAATTTATTCCTATTCGTCTTTTTGTTTTTTTCTATGACAAAGTTATTGCAATTAGGTGTAGATTTGTCTGTAAGAAAGTCCCGGGAAAAATCAGAGACAAATATAAGGAAAATTTAAAGCAAGCCTCTGGAGAAATTCATTAAGCACAGGTACGCCCAAAAAAAGTTTTAAGTACAATCCTTTGTTTTGTAGCTTTAGTTTACAAGTCATATTTTTTTCAGAACAGCCGTTTTACGGAAATCATTCGACATTAGATTCTCATACAAGCACTGTAATTTCTCACACGTTTGCCTACTCGTCAAGATGGCGTCGAAAACCGCGACAAGGTCTATTTGACTTGTTTGGAAAGATGCTGCATGACTACAAGGAAGCTAAAGATTTTCGCCATCTTTTCCTAGCCTACCTAGCACTCTTTCCCACTTCTTTACATACCCACTAGCAACTACCTTATTAAATACCTTTTACATCCCCACTTCTACTAGCTTGAACGTTTCCAATCCAAAAACGTGACGTTGTACGTTCTCCCCAGCCTTGGGTGTACATCGATGCGCCCGCGGTACTCCCCAACTGGGTAGGACTTTAATTAGGGTTATTTAAGTGTATCAAAAATGATATATGATTACATCATATATTTAGGATATGTTGAACAGTGGATTTCCATGTATTAGCATGTATTGACATGTACTGCCATGTATAACCACGGCAGTTCATTTTATTTGCCGGAAAGTAAGCCTTAGAAATTAAAAGGTTCAAGAGATTGATTCCCACTTGAGCGTTCTATAGCCATTTTTAGAACTTTATCCCCTGAAGGACATCTGTGAGCCGGGAATAATAAGTCAGCACAGAATTTGATTGTTGGCGAATTTCTGTGATCGTCCATCGTTCTGCTAGTGGTAATCTAGCAACTGATTCATTCGTCTTGCCTTGTTTGGGACTGAGTCTCATTGAGGGTCTCCCAGGGGTTTGGGGGAACAAGGGAACTGATTGGCAAAATATCTCAGGGAACAAGGGAACAATCAGCCTACTTTTAGGGAACGGGAACAAAACTGTACAAGTTAGAGGACAAAAACATTTCGATATAAGAAATAAGGAGCGTTATTTCTGAGATTTTATTCATGGTCATTTATGCACCACAAGAGAGAATGAGCTAGATCATTCTCTCTTGTGCACCACTGTCATTGGTTTTGTCTACTTTACTCATGCCGGTCGCTTATTTTTAACCAGTTAAAGTTAATTCTAATACTCATCCCACTATGATGGATTGTGAATTTCGCTCAAATGCTTAAGATGATGTGTCACACAAATTGAACGTCACATACACAGTGCATACAATCTATTCTCTTCTTTTGTAACTTTTGTTTTTAATGTCTTTTTTTTTTTTGCGGGAGGGAATTGATGGCGGTGATAAGTAGTAAGCAAATTTATTAAAAGGGGAAAAAATAATGAAAACGTGTGGGAACATGGGAACATAGGGCAATTTTGGAAGGGAACAAGGGAACAAGGACCCCCCCCCCCCCCCCCCCCCCCCTGGGAAGCCCTCCTTATTACCCCAAAGAGATCGAGAAAGAGTGTGTGGCAAACTCTCCAAGTGTTTATATACCCAGTTATACAAACCTTATAACTTCATCTGCGCTTAACGAGTGTCCTTATTTTTGGTCCATCACTTTCAAAACAGCTGCTCCACAGAATGTCACTGATAACACGTAACACTTTAAGAGTATCTTAGTATGACCGTACAATAAATGTGACAAAATCTACCTATGGGGTCCCTTCGGGATTTTCTGTTTTTACATCATCCTAACCATCTCGTACTCATTACCTACCGATTCCTCGCGGCCCCTGTTCAAGCAAATCGAGATTTTTCTGACATACTGACCGTATATTTCAACTGTAAGTACTTTCCTTAATATACGTGCGAGGTTTATAAATTCGATGCGTGATGGCGCGTCTTTCAGGGGCCTGCAAACTCGGATGCCCCACTAGGCATATCATAGGAAATAAACGCTCCATGAAATTAAGGTATTGGAAATTAACGCAACTTAAATTTACACGAATTCAGCGGGAATAGACTTTCAAATACAGGAAATTAACTCCAACGAGAGGGTAAAATTTTAACGCGACGCTAACAAAGAGAAAACTTATTGAGACAACGAAAACAAAGTTAAGCCTTGCTATAATCTGAAATAGAAACTTTGTTCGTGATACTTTCCCTAAACGTACGATCGAAGGGGGCCAAGCGAAGAAATCTGGCGACCTCGAGGGTTCTTCACAGTTTCACTGTTTGACGAATCTCCACCCTGATAAAATACTCCTCTTTCTTAGGTGTAAAGAATGTCAGATGTGTATCCAAAGTAATGGAAATTAAGGTCGCGGAAACCAACGCTCCATGCGGCACGTTTCAAAAAATTAACGCGACTGAAATTAACTTTTATTTTTGAAATTCGCGAGGTATATATTTCCAGGGCTTGATATTTATATATATATTTTAACAATTACTGAATAAGGCTGAATATTATACGAAGAGTTATGCAGATGGAGGAGGGTGTATTTCGTGTACAAAGGCTCAAATGCATGTAAATTCGAGGACTTGGAAGAAGTCGAGGAGCTACATGGAAATTCCGGCCGCAACGGCAACCATCGACCATTATACTGAAATCAGCCCAAGCTATCACAAAATCTCCAAACAATGCCTTAAAAAGCAACTAGTCAGGGTATCGTGTAAAAGCTCTTGCTAATTCATATAACTGTGATCGAAAATATCAAAATTCCGTCTGTGGAATTCCACCCCCCGGGATTCCACCACGCGTGCTTTGCGTGGGAGTGGGAGTCTGTGCATGTGATGGGTCGGCGGAACAAAAGAGGAGGAGTGAACGTCTTCCCACAGTGCACTGCGATTGTGTTTCTTGCAAGATGGCGGAGTTTTCCTTCGCACGTCGCGCTTTTACGGTGTTTTTGTGTGACATTTTTACCGGGTTAGAATCCTAACTAGAGGTAAGTAAGACCATTCATACATTCTTTGTCTTTTTATCTTTTCATAGAAGAAAGCTTTACTAGAGTATTTTTTCTGAAACGTATATTTTTAAGTATTTGAATTGTGATATCCTGATCTGTCATCGTTCACTGCCTAGGAATGGTTCCGAAAACATGTTTGTAGTTTCTTTTCTAGTGGGGTATTTTTTAATTAAGTCCGACATTTAAGTAATTCAGAGGTTTATCTTCTTATTTTTACTAAAGTGACCCAAAGTGACCCAGGAATTTGAACATTTTGAAGGCCGGGAAATCGGTCAACTTTGGCGGTTTTGTGATAAGTCTTACAGAATGCTGCGAAACGTGGCATCACTCAGGAAATGCGGAGACTCTGAAAGACGGTTTTTTTTTCGTTAATGATTCCGATTTTTAAGGACAATGGCTTAATCTGAACAGTGTTAGATACTTCATACATTCCCAATATATTATTATACAGTTTTGATTCCACTTAAACTAGTATGGAGTGATAAGAAGATAGACTAAATTAAGCTTAAAAATTATTAAAACACCTCACATTCCCATGCGTTACCCCCGCCAGCTCTTCAATCATTCAATTTCATTTGCTTTACCATAAGGCAGGGTAGCCAATACCAAAGAAATAACAAAGTGATTAGAATTAAAATCTATCCTTATTAAAAAAAATTATAGAAGGTCTTCATGCAAATCTTGAAATCTTGCTATGGGTCTCTTTGATAAGATGTCAGTTCTTTGGATTCTTAAAGGTGAAAAAAGAATGGCTTTCATGGCTTTTCTAGCTAGCATTCTTTGAAAATGTTTTATTTTCAAATAATTTTTATATATTTTGTGATTGAGGTGTTTATTTCATTTATATTTTTAGAGAAGCCTGGAAGTGTATGAAATCAGTGATGCCCTTCATTAGTGGATGCTAGATATCACAGTGATAATGCACACCAGACTCAGTTGGATTATAGATTTTAGAATGTATGGATGGATCTTCTTGTTACCTCATTTTACATGGTACAGAAAGTACCATCTTAGTGGCATATGTTTTATATCAATATCCATACAGTTGCTCTCCACTATGAGTGTTAAGTCCTGCCGGTGATAGTTTTCCTTTTCAATAGTCCCATGGCAGGCCAATGCAAATATAGCACAATAATATTTGTGATGACAGGATCACTTGCATTTTTACAACTATAAAAGAGCTATAAAGGTGCACTTGCTGATGCACAAAATGGCCCTGAACAAAAGACACATAGACAAATGAGTTCTCCAAGGCAGAACACACCATGGTAAATAGCTCCAACTTTTTCATGTTTCAGTCTGATTCTTTTACACCTGTCCCGGGTTGAGAATACTACAACATTTTGAAACATAACTGACCAACCAGGCTTTTAAGAGGAAAGATATTCTGAGGTTAGTTGGCTTATTTCCATATAAACATATGAATAATTTATTAAGCTAACAATCATTTTTTCATTGGTTCAAAGCCTTTCATTTAATCTTGGGCAAAATGACTGTTAAAAAAATTATTTTTATTTCTGGGTCTTTATTATAGAGTTGCCATAAAGTTTCTCTTGATATTCACATGTTTTGTACTAAAAAATAAATGTGAACAATAAATTTACAGAAACCATATTATGACTCAGACTACACTGTTTACTCTATATAGCCTATAGAAAATAGCCTGGGAAAGCACCCAGTTTTTTGGCTCTAGTTTCATTCAGTTTTTCTTGGTGGGTGAAACTAGAGCCGAAAAAACCGGATGCTCTCGCAGGTTATTTTCTCTTATGTTTTTATGAAATTTTGATGATGTGTACGGTATAAGAGGAATTGAGGTTATCATTGAGTTTGCCATTTAATAAGATTGGAGGCTAGTTATCTTAGGAGTGGCAGTGAGATGTTCAATAGCATGCCACAAATTACGCTTATAAGACTGTAAACAAAATACACATCTGATTATAAGCTCCCCAGATATAAGTCCCCCTCTAGTGTCTGTTCCAAAATAATGTAACAAACTGAATTTGATTTATTGTGACATTTTTAAGCTTAATCAAAAACCAGTTAGTACAAATGTGTTTTTATCAGCCACAGCTATAGCTTATTTCAAAGTGCTTTTTCTATTCCGGTTATAAGCCCCTCCGTTTATAACCCCTTCTGAAACCCTTTACAAAGATGCATATGCCCGGGACTTATGAGCAGCAGCTTATGGTAAACTGTAAAGGCTAGATGATATTCTCAAACCTCAAAACAGTATGTAAACACTCTTCTGTGAACTGCCTCAGTAAGATTTCTGTATTACCCCATATATACATTTATTATACTTTCAACAATTTCATGCTTTTTTCTTGCAAGTAGTTTAATGTGCACAAAGTTGAAACATGTATGCGGAATAAATATGTGGGGTTATACGGAGAACTTACCACTCCCTCTTCAGTACATCTATAGCAGCAAAGACAACTTAACACATTCCCATCCAAAATTAATAGTTGCCAATTATGTGTAAGAGGCTATTGTTAGGGATGTATTTTAAGTGATGGTTTGGACAGCATATGAAAGGTAGCTGAAGGTAGGCACAATTCTTCCATTTATAAAATGAAAGTATAACAACAACACCAGGGGCAAAAAATATAATTCGGTACAAAAGAAGTTTGCAGCAAATAGCACATTCTTTAATATATAGATCCAATGAAAAGTAAACAGTAAAGTACGAAGTGACATCAATGTTTACATTAATGGAACTTGCGCCATTTTACGAACAACAAAGGAAGTACTGCCAGAGCACCTTTTTAATAAGGATCATCGTCTTCTCTAAGGATCTGTAGACTAAAGGAATGTTAGAAACGTGAGTTACCTTTTATTTCAATGGCTTGACAAAGCAACTAAGGTACTTGCGTGCAACTCGCGCAAGCCTAGATCGAGAATCTAGTTGAGTGACCACACAAAACGAACGACAAAAATCTCCAAGGAAGGAGTTTTCTATAATTAAACAAAGAATAGTAAAGAATGGTACAATCGACTTACCTTTATTTAACAGCTAGTGATGCCAGAAACCAAACCAGGTTCGAGGAAATCAACTACAGAGTGTAATAATTTTTTAGCTCATTCGGGACGTTTCGAGCGGCATCACGAAACCTTCCTTTTTGTCATACCCTTCACAAAAATTACACGAGCATTACGAAAAACAAGTTCAATGCATCCCTGACCAAAAGGGCGAATAGACTAATCGTCCTTTGAAACGTAGCGGATCTGTGATAGCCGCGAATTTCTAACAACACATTTCGCCATGTCGCTCTGACTTGTTCAAGCGTCTGAGCCGAATGATGACGTCACGAAAAATCTGGATATATGACTTTGAATCGCAGTGCATTGTGGGAAGACGTTCACTCGACCTTTTGTCCATTAGTTGTGAGTTAACACCCCGGGGGGGGGGGGGGGGGGGTACTTTAGGAATTTCTGGGTGGGGATGTGCCGCTGGGAGCCTGGAACCCTTAACCTTTACCAGAGCTAGTTCAGCTGATTTTTGCTACCCTATACTAGAGTAAAATCCCCAAATCCCCCTATCCTAGAGTAGCTGTGTACCAAGGCTAGATAAAATCTTCAACCAACTGATCAGTTTCCTGAAAAATGATACCCTATTCTAGAGCCAAACGCTCTGATTTATATACCCTATCCCAGAGTGAACTGCTTGAAAACCATACCCTTCACGGCGGCACATACCTATATAGCCCATATATGGCAGTACCCCCCCCGGGGTTAACACTTACTAGACAAAAGGAAGGCTAGGTAATCTAGCGCTTCTTTCAGCTAAAATTTGTGGTCACTGGAGGTTCGCGCTGCTAGAAGATTCGATGCAAATGATTGATCACAACTGCGCTCAATTCGATAATTCGTACCGTCGTCTTGCTATAAAAGTATAGACTGCTAAAGCACAAATCGATTGCGTAAGACCAGTCTGGAGTCATGTGTAATTTGCATAGCTCAAGAGGTTATTTAGTGACCTGCGATGCCACATTTTAAAACACTTCACCAACAGCTTTTAGCAATGGAACTTTTACCCACTGTAAATTGATTTAAAAGAATCATACGCATACATAATAAACGTTGATACTGATAACATTTGTTTCTTTGTGATACCAGATGTACTCAACCGGGAAAGTTGCATGCTATGATAATGTTAAGGACGTCTGTGTACAGGAATGTATTTATATAAATATGCAATTTTAAAGTTCTTTCTGCCAAACTTATGGCGTAAAAATCACTCTCATTCTTCTGCTTGCACAGTTTGCAACGGGAAGTACATGTATTCGAGTTTCAAACACCTTAAAGAACCAAAAGGGATGGCGGAAAAAGTCCAAACTCCAACTAAGGAATCAAAAGTCACGTGAAGTTACACGTGAAACTTGCTTACCCAAGCAATTTTTGAAATTTCGGTTGACCGGCTGAATTATGCATTAAATGCTTTGTAAGCCAACTGATGAAGGAGGTGGCAATAGCTGTAGAACATATTGAACAAGTAATAAAGTGCGTGAAAAAGCTTTTTTATATTCCGTGACAGAATCATTCGTTTCCCAACAATTCTTGTGGTCTCCTGAGAGTTGAATGAAACAACCGCTTGCTTATATACACAACTACGTAATATCTGTCACAGAAGGCATGTGGTACTGTAGTAAGGCTGAGTAAGGTTAAACATAAGCGTATGAAGAAAACCCGTTCGCCTTAAAGGGTTTTGCGTCTCAGTGCGCTAAAATAGACTGTGCGATCAGGCAGCATTTTCCTGTTTTTCTAGGCTAAACGAACGCTACGTACGCGTTGCTAAAATTTGTTAAGATCGCACCCCTTCTCGTAATTACTTAAGGAAGCTTACATTTGGGAAGTGTGCTCTAGTTCATCAATACTCTTCTTAAAGCGAAGATCATACACATGATTGAAGCTGACATCGAAGATCGTCGTCAGGCATTGGCCTCCATGTGTTTTTAGACTTGTGGCGTGTTTCGCCGATGCAAGGGCAAGACGTACATGTGACCGTCGCCTATTGTTTTAAAACCAATCAGAAGCGAGTAAGATTGCTTGCAAAGAAATTTACGGAAATTCAAGGTTTGCAGGCGTTTGACATAGTTGACAGATGTGCTGTTTTGTTATTCTTTTGTTACTAAATGAGATGCAAATAAGCATGAGGTGTTTTTCTTCAATCAATCACGTACGCAGGGCCTGTTTAAAAGGAGAGAGGGAAACCCTTCTGCTACGGTTACCCCAGCAAGCAAGAGAGAGCTCTGGTTTACAAACAAAATTTCTCAGGTCACTCGGCTCAACTTTCAAGTTTGACTGAGGTGTTTCGTCACGCGTGTACCGCGTGATCACATAAAACTATTAACAAATTAGGCTCTTCTCCGGTGTATTAAATATAATTAATTACTCACAGCTGACGCAAAACAAAGACAACAAAGCATCCTTAACAATCAGGCGGTGTGCGCACTACGATCGCTAAGCATCATGGGCGGTATTCAAAATCTGATCATTTGTGTCAAGATGGCGTGGAGTGAACATCTCGACCGCGGAGTGAATATTCGTTAATTACGCTGGAGATATAAAGGATTTTGCTTTGAATCTCTTCCGGAAGTTCTTGAAAAAGAAAGTCTGTCCAATTCTCAGGGAAAAAACGGTCTCATTCCGTTGATAAGTGTCTTCTGGTGTATTTTGTTCGTAATCACTTGCATCCTGTTTGCAACTGACCGAGAAAAGAAACAGAAACGCTTTGCTCAATGCTTCAATCATGAAAAGCAATGGAGGTAAGACCCGCGGTTCGCCGAAAATTTTGAATTCACCGTGAAATCAGTGCAACTAGTGCTAAGAGGTACTGATAAGCATAGCTGTGATATGCTCATAAAATACTAAGAGCTTCTTCAGAATACCCGGCCACGGTATTTAAACAAAGTGAGCGCACTTTGTTTTGTCATTCAGCATTGCAAGACGTTCACTTGCTAGCTGTAATAAGAGAATCGAAGTTGAGGGGGTCATCTTTTCAAAGACTTGTTTCTCTGTTGGCACCAAGTCTGCATTTCGTTTTGCTTAATTGTATTTATCATCACATGAAGACAAGTAAATTAAGTAGAGAGTATTTGTGTACAATGAATTTGTGTCCTGTTTGTAGATAATTATAATATTGAGCATCTTTATTTGCCCATATATTTTCTATTGGTATGAGTCATAGAATGTCTTATAACTGGATTGAAACTGAAAATGGCATATTTGTGATTACAAAGCCTGATGCAGTCAATAGATTTTAAAAGCTTCAGCCACTATTTGTTTAATGATTGTGTCAGTATGTACAAACACATGTTATCACATATGTTTTTGGATTCTAAAAACTCCTCAAAATGTGAAATTCATACATGTTTACAAATCTCCTGTAATCAGGGCTGGGGCAACATAGCTTGAGACCCCTTTCCTTTCTCCTCACCCCAATTTTATAATTTAAATATGGTGTCATAGGTCTCACCATACTCACAGTCAACTCTGTTATACAGACACTGAGGGGACCGTAGAAATTGGCCATCTTAATTTAGAGAAAATTTAAGGGCTTTTTTCCAGGGAACAAAGCAAGCCGTCCATATTGAAGAGCAAGGCTGTGCCCTAAGGAACATTGAAAGGAGCCCAGTTCTCTGAACCTGTGAAATCTAGGCTGCCCAGCATATGATTTGTATGAAAAGTCTGAGATTTTCTAGTCACCCAAAAGCAAAAGTTAGGTGCCAGGGGCCACAGGGCTCCGCTAGAGCACAGCCTTGTCAGGTGTCTGTATGAAGTGGTTGTCTGTAAAGAGGGCTTTTGGGTTACCAGTTATTGCAGAGGTGGATCCTAGTAGTACAGTAAAACCCCCTGACTTAGAACCTGAATTTTAAGAACCTGTTAGGCTAAAATATGCCAGATGAGCCCCCTCTATATAAAAACTTGTTTAGCCTAAAATTTGAAACAAGTTCTTATTTTTGAAATCTATGAAAAAATTCTGCACACTTGAGCAGAGATAAATCAACATTTAGAATCTTCTTTGGAGACAAAGCTGTCTTATCACTCCAACTGCAATGTAAATGCCAATGTTTAAATTAAAATACATTCCTCATTTTATGTCCATTCTCACATAACTTCTAATTTGGTATGCAGACTTTATATGAGGAATAAGGTGAAACACAAATACTCTTAGCTACATTTTTTATTCAGAAAATATGAACCCATTTAAAACCTAAATAGCTTAAACTTGTGCTAACTTCTATTTATATAAGAATCTGTTTAGGCTTACTTTGTTAATTCAGGTTCTTAGTCTTATGATTTTACTGCCCCATTGTTCCACTTTTCCTATTTCCTTTCCCTGTCACCATCTTTTCAGCCTTGGTTTTCAAATATGAAAAGTTCATTCAATGATCAAGCAATTTATATATTTTAGTTGAAATATAAATGCTTGATATACATTAAACAGTGTAAACGGGTAAACAGATTGAATGGCATCACTTAGCCTGTGTGGCAGGCATTTCAAAGAAAAGGGAAAGTGGGTCTTGGTGCAAGAAAAATGTGAGGGAAGGAGAGAGGGAAATGCCTGCCATACAGGCGACTAATTGTTTTTTGCATTATAAACATCAACCGGGTGAATGTTGAAATCACTCCCTCCTTCCTCGTGCACTCTTCCCTTTTCTCTTGTGCCCAAAACCCCTTTCTCTTTCCTTTTAAATGCCTGCTACAGAGGCTAATCACAACTGAATAAAACAGGGACTAGGCAAGAAACTGACAGTCATAACATCCACACAACAACACACACCAATCTTGGAAGTAGATTACGATTTTCTTTTCTCAAGAGTGATGTGCATATTTCTCTGAATAAAAGTAAAGTGCAAGCTTGGTGGATGTTATGAAACTCTTCTTCTACACTGCACTATTCTTACAACTCTCCCAAAAACCATTTTTCATAAAGGATGACTGGTTTCCAAATGCACAGGGCTTAACTGTATAATCAAACTTATCATTTAATTTAATACCTGTAATTCTTATCCTACTGATTTTATACCTGCATAAAGTAAACACATGTATGACTGCAATTTTATTATGCTTTTTTTAGTCCTATTACAAAAACGGACATTCCTACATCAGAGTACTCATCAGCCTATTCATATACCAATTTCGAACATTTTATGCTCACCCAATGCTATTGTTTGGAGGAACCAGTCGCAGCTGCCCCGGTATTTTGTGTTCAGCTTGTGATTACAACAGTAACACTTCCAGTAACATGTCACATTGGTCTTCGCGAAGCTACATTTTCCCATGAAAACATGCCGGTTTCAATTCGGAAAAAGTAGCACAAAACGTGGGGCGCGTTGGGGAGCGATAAAAAATTAGCGTAGAACAAGGTTTGTAGAAACACTTTAAATACAACTATCTTCGACTTTCGACGGGCAATATAATGGAAATTATAGCTTCTTAAAAAGCGGGTTCAAATTTCATGCTCTTACAGGAGGAATCTTCGGGCTCCACGTTTTAGATTGAAATGAAGAATATTGATTTGTTTTTCTTCACAGAAAAAATCTAAACAATTATTAGCTTATGAAATCGAGAAAAACGATCTAAGGAAAGAACTGTATCTATTGAAAAATAAAGCATATAACCTGCGAAATTTCTCGACCTTCGCCGCCATCTTGAAAATTTTGAATCCACAATGCATCGCAATCGTAGTGCGCTCACCCCCTGCTTAACAATGAACCTAATCCTGGCAATAGTCCATAAAACAAAGAAAGCGAAGAAATTATATTACACCGGTGATGACCCAAAAATAAATATACTTTGTAACGTCCAAGATTTGAAATCTTGAAGATCTCAACACAAAACACGTTAAATTCACAAAAACAATTTTGACCACGTCTGCTCTCGCAGGCTAATCGCGGGCTATCCCACTGCAAATTGGGAACTGATTTACCTTGTACAGAAGCAAAATAACAAAATGTAATATTAAAGTAGTGCCCTGTGGTTATCCTTTTAATGTTCACATTTAACTAAGTATTTCATCAACGGGCCTAAACATTAGAATCACTATTTACAGTATAATAAACATAGCACCACAGGGAGGCACACTGCACCAGGGGTACACAGTACCCAACGACTGTTTTCCGTGAAATGTCTGTTCGGAGAAGCAAATATTACCTAGAATTTTCTATTACTTGAGAATAGCTAAAAAAATTCTAGATGGCCGTCAAATTCATGCACAATTTTCGAAGCTTATCACAGTAATAAATTCCCTATAATTTTCTGAAGTTTAATTTTTCACATTTCATTCCCTAAGTTAGGCTATTTATCGTAACAAATAGGAAACCTAAAATTTTCGGATTCAAAAATATGATGGAGAGAGAAATCAAAACAAATCTCACTTTCGTAATACGTCTAAAATTGCTCTAAAAATTTCGGTAATATAATACTGAAGCCCTTGTAATTTCGAAAAGACTCAAGTTCCCTTAGAATGACCGAACAGATACAAATTTCATAGCGCCGCTTAGAATGTATTTCTAGATATCTCAAAGTACTCTGGATAGCCTAAAAAGTGTTTTTAATATATATTTGGCAGGGTCACCGTCGTTGGGTGCCCCTGACTGCACGTCACACTTTAGGATTCCACTGAGTTACAACAATAAACACTGTCACGGGAAAGTAAGACTGAGAGCTATTTTCAAGGATAAGCCGTCTTTACTTTCTCTACTTGTTACATGTAATACAGATGAATTAATTGTAACTTATTTGGACTGAATAACGTTGACGTTCAAACTGTTCTGAAGGATGCTTCAAAAAACATCTAAACCTTTTTATAAAGGTGGGTAAAAATATATTTTGCTGAATGAAAATCTTATGCGATTTACTTCTCAATCAGGTCCCAGTTGTTCAAAAGGTAGATAACGTATCAATCGGATAAATCTGTATCCACTGGATATATAGCGCAATTAGTTTCTCGATACATCGTGGCGACTGCAGTAACAGAAATCTTTCAAAATCTAGACTTTTCGTGAACGGTCTTTATTTGCCTCTTCATCTCTACTAGGAGTCTTGGCTAAACAAAGGATGGCGGCATATCGGACAGTTTCGTCTGAAACACAGAAAGAAGCAAACAAACTAAAATTTATCTGCAGTAACACTTCGGTCAAGGGCTTGAAGTGAAGTGGAAGAAAGCTGCGAAAAAAACTCTTCTCTTAGTGAGTCTTCATTTTTTGGAGATAATCAGCCTGAATTTAATTCAAGGAAGAACGCAGACAAAATAATTCTATAGGCCAGATATTTAAACGGAGTTTAGCCGGTGTTTAACAAAACCGCGTTCCAAGCCATTTTCAGATTGCCAAACGCTTTTATGTTAACACCATTTATCGTGAACAGTTTCATGAAAGCATATGGCGTAGACTAGAAAAGAATTTATTGTCTTAAAACAAACAACTAAGGAAGAGATCTGGAGGTCCAAAGATTTCCTAAACCGCGGTCTAAGTTAGACTTCATTTAAATAACCGGCCCTATCTGTTTAATCAGTATATTACCTGTAGAACAAAGAGGACAAATAACTTTCTTACATTTCGATATTTCAACTAGTATGATTTTTTTTTCTGCAAGAGAGTTTTAATAAACTATTATTATGACTATTATTACTAGGTACTAGGAGGGGGCGAATAGGGGGTTGAGTTTTGATGCACTCATTTGATCCTTGGAGTTTTTTCTTGGTACTCCGATTTTTCCATCTCCTCAAAAACAACCCATTTCCGAATTCCATTTCAATCGGAAATGGTCTGGTAGACGAAGCACCAATGTGTAGATGTGCTATCTATACTTAAATCAGCTTATTTATACATTACAATTCATTACTATTTATTTATATTTATCTACTGCTGTTGGCCACTTACACTCCGTTCTGAATCATAGCAATGGCACACTCCTTATGGACCTTGTGGGAGCATGGCAGGATCTGACAACCGCTGAACGCATCCTGTGTAGAGTACAGAAAGTTGATTTAATTACAATACAGTAAAACCCGCAACTAAGAACCTACATTTTTAGGAGTTAGCCTAAACAGGTTCTTATAAAAATGGTAGTTAACAGAATTTTAGGCTATTTAGGTTCTTAAAATGGGTTCTTAATCCTACATCAATTATTTAAAGATATTTTTATATTATCATTATTATTATTACTAGCTTTAATGCATAATGGTGTGCTGATCTACATATTGCTTAGTATGCTTTGTAAGTCTACATATCTTGCACTCATTTTTCTTTACAAAACATTTTTACAACCATGGCAATCTGCTTTTATTGCTTCAAATATGATTCTTGCAATGCAGCTGTAATGTACTAGTATGATTTTAGAAAATAACAACCTGTTTTAAATTCCTTAGGCTAAATAGGTTCTTCTTTATAGGGGGTATAAATGACCAATTTTAGGCTAACAGGTTCTTAATTTTTAGGTTCTTAGTTGCGGGTTTTTATTGTATAAACATCAGTTTAGAGTCTTTTTCGCCTAGCTTGATTTCAGTGTACTATATATACGGTGGCACACTCTTTTTTGCTACTGTTCAAACTGGGTTTGCCAAAACTATCCGTAGGAAGCGTATGAAGGTTTGTTACCTCAAACACAAAGGTTTTTATTTGTGGTTGAAATTAAGCAGTCAATGTTCATGCAACTGTCAGTTGAAATGACGATACCAGGGATGCTAATAACGGAATATTTAAACGACACTTAAAGGGAATTTTACAGCGCTTATTTCACCATCCCAGGAGACATTGAAATATGTAAAGGGAGTCATTACTGCAGCGCACCATACCAAACAAAACACAACTTGGTCTCTGCCACACACTCATTTGTCACTTTTTTTTTTGTCTCCCTTATAAACGTCCGCACATGCAGGTTAAGTAACGATAAAAGCTTGAACCTTAGCTCGTCATGCAGTTCTGTTTCCTAAGTGGAAAATGGTCAGTCTTCACTTACCTCTAGACATATACAACACTCGTCGTGTCCAGAATCTGGCCTGCACTTATGTTTCCCTTCAAGTCGTTTGTCCAGACACACGTTGCAAACATCACAGTGAAACGATTTGTCCTTGTGTATACTGTTCAAGACAAAAAACATAAAAGATTTATAGATGTTTGTCAGTTTTAGGCAAACGAAACGCTTACAGAGCCAAAAAACTTCAATGATATCTCATCAAATTTGTACTGACGGGCAAAAAAAGGTCCTCGTTATGCACCTGACTGAAGTCGTATCCAGGTTTAAATATTTTAAAACTTTCACCCTGCCCAGATGTTTGCAGTTTTAAGTATTATCAACGCTGACTTAATCGCAATGACAAAGCCAGTATGTTTATTTTAAAATGCAATCACGTCCATTGTTTTGGGCCATCAACCAACGACTGTACAAAACTAACCGCACCCACGAGAGAGAAGGACTGATTTGTCTTAACCTATCCCTTGAGTCCTTTGAATATTGCCTGTATTATTTGAGAAGAGCTCACAAATTTTTTGTCCTTAATAAATCGACGTCTAAAACGGGAGGTAAAGAAATAATTAAAATTGGTTATAAGTAATTATCGGAACTCCTGTCAGTAAAAACTTACCGACAAATACCACATTTGTCGCAGTGAAATGGGTTCTTTTCCACCCCGGTAAAATGTTTGCATATGAAACAGAAATACGCTGACATTTGTTCGCCACAGCCACTGCAATACTGGCTTCCTTCATTGATCTAAATTTCACAAAAAAGAGGGAGAAAGAGACGGAAAGGAAAAAGTTAGTTACGACAAGTGCAAAAATATCTTCAAGTAGAGTATGAAACACAGAGAGAGCTGTACACTCTAAGTGATACGCCCTGTTAGAAATGTTCATATCCTCATCTTTCCAAGAGCTTATCTGCAGTATTCATCACTGTTGAGATTTAAATGTGACAGACACTCACCTCCTCTTCGTGTCCACATACGCCACACTTGACATGCGTCGCATTATTCGCCTTCCTGTCATCAGTATCACAGGCCCCCGATGTATTGTGACAGCGGTGACACGGGTAGAACATTCCACAGCAAGAAAACTTCACAAGGCAACGCCGCTGATAATGCTCGCACTGCCATCGCGGGCTCTCTTGGACAGGCGCCCGTTTTCCCCCAAACCACCTTGTATCCCTGTCTTCATTTTCTATCTGTTCGCTCCTGTCTCTTTCGTTTCTTTCCCTTATTTCTCTCTCTTGTCTTTCTCTCATTTTTCTATCTTCCCTTTCTCTTTCTTCTCTTTCTGTCCTTTCTTTCTCTTCTCTTTCTCTCCTTTCTCTTTCTTCTCTTTCACTCGTTTCTCTTGCCACTCTTTCTCTTTGTTCTCTCATCTCTCTTTTCTTTCGCGCTGCCTCACGCTGCGCTTTTGTTCTTTCTTCGCGTTCTTTCATAACCCTTTCAACTACTGCGCATGCCTCCGCTACCTTGCGTTCCAGTGCGGCAAGTGAAGGGTCATCCGGGAATTCCAGTGATGATGCATCAGCACCAGCTCTCTGCTCCTCCATTCTTGAAGCAGATGAAATGATAGGTTCTTGGTTTTCTGTAAAGGAATTGGGTATGGAAGGCTCCCTGAAACGTTCTTGCAAATTGTCAGGCAACACACTGGATTGATAGCTGTATGAAGGCACACTCTGAGATGATACACTCGCAGTAGACTGCAACTCCATGACTGAGGTGGTGACGCTGGGACATACCACGGGCGCATGCGATTTTACTGCAGTCAACCTTGATACAGGTGGCCCATCGCGCACGGGAAGCCCACCATAAGTGGGACAATTTAAATGCGACCCATAAGAATTATTGGCCGACTAACGCCACTTGGGTTCATGAGCGCTTGCCATCGCAGCATGTGTGTTAAATAAGCTACCAGATATGGTGCCATTTGTGGCTGGAAGGCTATCGGATATTCTGAGACCAGTGAACGCCTCCGCGCCACTTGCAAACCACGGATCAATACGATTAAACGACTTTTGTTCTTGTGGATTAAAATTTGAGCTCTTCATCTCCCTCGAAAGTTGATTCCAAAACTGCCAGTTACTTTGTCCCCCAGTTTGATTACCCACAACGGAAGGTTGCAGTCCACTCGAGTGACGCCATCGATGTCCAGTTTCAGAAGCGTCAGGAGGTGGCAGACTCCACATGGGCCATTCTGCAAGCGGCGTGGAATTTTTCGGAAGATTAAAATCACCAGGCTGCGAGACATGCTGTAGACTTAGATCTGTCGTGTGCCGCTCAAGAAATTTCTGATTGATGCCTGTCACCTCTAGAGATGGTATTCTACTTTTGTAAAGGTAATCTAATTCCGCCCAATTTCCTCGAGGTAATCTTGGTGACGACGTCTTCGGTTTTAGGCTTGGTAGATAACTCGTCGTAGGTACCTTTGCAGTGTACTCATTACTCGTAAGCACCGTTCTCGCTCTCGCCTCTGGCAGCTTTTCGTTACCACTGTTGTCCCCCGCTGTAATAACGATTGCCTGAGATCTAACTTGGTCATCCAAGCCAGTGTTAACTGGTAGGCTAAAATTTGTTTCCTTGGTATCTAATTTAATATCTTGAATACTTTTCCCTGGCACATTCCTGTCTACAGGTAACGATATTGATTTGGTCACAATGTAATTATCGTCATCAGCATCATCATTTTCTTTTTCATAGCCAAAATTGTTTTTCCTAAAATATTTTCCACGAGTACCATCGTTTTTATCACCAGCTCTTTCATCACTGCTATTAATATTACCCTCACCACCCCCACCACCACTATGCCGGTTGTCAAGAGCATAGTGGTAGTGGGGGTGGTGAGGGTTATCGCAGCCATTATCACCCTCTACATTACGATCACCGGTATTTTCAACGGTATCACCGTCTTTTTGATCACCATCGCCTCCATCATGATCATCGTCTTCGTCTTCGTCATCATCTTCATTACTATTGCGATCAACATCAAAGTCTCCGTGCCTACCATCGAGTTCATTAGCACCACCAGTGTAACATTCAGCATCCTTCCGGTTGTTGTAATTCATGACATAATTTCCATCCTCGCTTTCATCTTCATCGTACACATCATCATCACCATTTCCGTTGCCTTCGACAAATGAGCAACTTGCCGATGCATACGTTCCATTGCCATCAGCAGCTTTGTTTCTGCGACAATATCCGTGATTTTTATCGTTGTAGAGTTCATCATCGTCTTTTTTTCTTACGGAATTCTCATATTGGCAATTTTCTCTCGAGTTGATGTGATATTTATATTCGTTAGTAGGAGGAGTACTTCTATCTGTGTTACTGCCAGAATTGCTACGATCATTTTGTTGTCGTAGTTGTAGTTTATTTCTGGACGTCTTCGATGGCAGTTGAAAGACTTTTTCCGTCACGCTATGACCATTACACATCGTGTCTTCTCCAGTTACGACGCCAACAGCTGCTATAAAGTAAATGAATGACGAGTGTTAGTCGGTTATCTTGGACACCTGACAGCATTGAGAAGGCCATTTAACAGAAAGTTAACCTGTTCCTTGGTAAGATAACAGCGAGTAACATTTTGCTTTTATAGATACTTTATAAAGAAACTTGAGTCGCAGAATTTTCCTCATTCCATAACATTCGTTCCAATGTTTACTGTAATATTTTAAAGACTGGCCGCATAACCGTGGGCTCCATGGTTTGTCGCAAGTCAGTGATCTATAATAATTTAATGCTACCAGCTGCACCTCGCTCTATGAAAATGCTTTAAGAATTGATGGCAATATTGCTTACATTACTGGTTGAAGTGCTAGAAAATGTTGTGCTCAAAGCCCGATGTTGCCTTTGTAAGTAGATTCTATATGGCTTGCACCTTATTCTCTCTATATATTCTCTATTCCTCGTTCACTTTCATTAAGCACTCTTTTGATGTTGAGTCTCATTTGTGAAGACAACACTGTCGTCCATTCATTCCGGCTACCTGAATTCTTATTTTTGGCCTCTTTCAAGGAAACACACCTTTTGTCTTGTCTCCAGGGTGGGTCGTTTGTAGACATACTTTCATGTATTTTAGGCCCCCAGGTGGGAATTTCGTATGAATCTGCTGGCCCTAATGTGGGTATTTTCTGCTGTGCGAACATGGAAAATTCCAGATGCACAATAAATGCCATGGGGATTTGGAGGAGAGATAGCCACGCTTGGAAATGATTGAACCATTACCGCAGAGTGGCAAAGGGGTTTTCCTTGACGCGTGATGGGATCCAAATTGTCAGCGCGATGCGTGATTGGGCTCAAATTTGCCGCGTAAGGCGTGATTGGGCTTAGTAGCGTGATGCGTGATGCGCGATTTTCCTTTAAAATTTTCGTGATGGTTCATATCATTTGAAACTAAAAGCAGAGACATTAAAAATAGATAGTTATGACACTAACTTCTTGCTCTTTTTCTCATCTCTCGACCTCTGATTTACTCAGATCAAATGATGATAGGATACTTGTTAATGTAGTTAATATTTTATTTTTCCGTGATTCGTGATAGGTACCCCCCCCCCCCCCCCGCCCCCCTTACCCTTTTGCACCCTGTTACCGCAGTCAGTCTCAATATTAAAAGAAACCTGTTAAAATGAAAATAGAAATATGACCATACCATCAGCTTCGTCATGTTTCAACACATCTTCAGGCCGAAAGTGCGCAATTTGTAGATGTTTCCTTGCCTGATCTCTTTCATACAGTGCTTTGCCGTAGTCTCTTTTCGACGCCGGACAGTTTCTGCACATTGATGCTCTTTCGTTGCGAACTGCTCTATTGTTTATTGGTTGCTCATAGCAATGTAACCTCTTGGAGATAGTTTCTCCGTTCTGTGTATTGTCTGAGGGAAATCTCGACTCCGTGGTTGCTTGTTTCACTTGTTATAAAGGTCCTGTTTCTTTTAAATTAACTGTGTCTGCTCCCGTTAAATCTTTCCTTAAAAAAATAAAGAGCATTCTAATGTTATATAAGAGACTTGAACCTTGAAAATTGCACACACTTTTAAGCTAACAGCAGAGCGTTGGTCCCGCTAAACATCGTGAGTGACTGATGAAATAACTTTTCCCAACATATGCATATTTCTATACGTCAGATCAGTACTGAGTTTACATCGAATTTACAAGGCAATCTACGTTTTTGGTAAGGTCACAACAAGAGCCATTATGGCTGTTGGTTACAAGCATTGGGAACGAATTATTTCTAGAGTGTTATACCAAATACAAAACACAAGTTTTTTTTCTCTTCTCTTCCTTCAGTTAGAAAGCAAGATAAAACAAGTTACGTCTGTAAAGGCCAGTCGATAGTTCTTGTTTCCTTGCTCGTGATTTCAGTGACACAGTGATACTTAACAACCAAATTGTATCAGTAATTAAAAGTTTCATAAATAGGTTGGGTATGATCGTCCGGGTGAACGTAGTCCTGAATAGAACTGTTGTTGTTGACAGTGACCGACGTTTCGACAACCTGTGCGGTAGTCATCTGAATTCAGAGTCAGTGTGTTGTATCACGTCCGTTGATGGTATCACAGCATGAAAAATCAAATTTACGTGAGCGTAATGACAACGTAAAGTCAGCGTATAGTTGAATTTTACACAACTTTACGCTTCCTTTACTCTACGTAAAGTTCAGCTTTACAGCACCTTTACGCGTACATATAAAGCTGGCGTAATGAAACAAAAACTTTACGCAACACCTTTACGTTTTGCGTAAAGCTTGTGTAAACCCTACTTTAAGCTTGTGTAAAGCGAAAATACAAGCTCCTTTACGCCATATATATATATACACATAAACACACTGGAAACTTTAAAAATAAAGGGAAATATAATGGTAATCGGTAAATTTTTCTTACCAAACTTTTAACAATCAAGATTTTATTTTTGTCCATGTCAAATATCTGAATTTTCCACACAAACATTGGATTTTTGTTATGTACTTAATACCGGTTGTTTTCTTTGGTTCCCCATCGTCTCTCCATAGTATTTACAATCTGGAGCCATGGAGGATCACTCATATACATTACAAATAATTGTATGAGTAATCCTCAATTCAAGTTTCGACATAAAATAAAATACCCTAATATGTAACAACACTTCAACACACAGTTAAAGGATTAGGCCAGAAATTTTGTTTTTATTCTTCAAAACTGACAACAAAAACGAAAAGTTGTAAAGCGTTGAAAACCCAATAGACCTATAGAAAAATAAGAACCCAACTTCAAACTGACATTAGTCATCCCTACTATTAAGTTATAACTTGCTTTAATGGAGTTATATTGTTTAACCAGTAGATGAACTTTGAATAAGTAGTAGCTTAAAAAATAGGGCCCCTTTCCGTTTCCAATTTTGCATTACCATAACCAATTTTCAAATTGCCTATCTTTATTTTTACATTTCAAATCCCATGTAAATCGCCAGGTATGCTACATTGTTGTAACTGCAAAAGATGCAAATACGAATCGCATTCTTTAAGTTTAGTCCCGCAAAGAGTGATATTACAAGGTTTTAAAAAACAAAACACACTGATACTCTAAAACTGAATTTTCTAAATATAACATGATTTATTTCTGTGTTAGCATCTTTGTCATTACATTAAAAATTAAAAAAAACGAAAATTTTTCCAACACGTAAGGGTGTACAAGAAAACTGATGAAGTTAAATTTTGATAAAAAACAGCAACTCTAACACACAAATTAATGTAAAGGTGGGTCAAAATGGTCTCTTCCAAAATGAAAATATTTAGTATAATTTAGCATAATTCAAATTAAAAGCTTAAACAATTTTAGATAAGAAATAAAAAGACTGAAAGCCCAATACATGTATAACACTGATGGTTTCTTGATTTAGCCCTTTCACTCCCAGAAGTGTTTACAGTCAAATTTAACAACAAAATCCAAATAACAAATCACTTTCATAAACTGATGATGTAAAAGTTACATGCCCAAGGCTGTCACTAAGATTGCAAGTTGCAGGGTTTAAGTGAAATTAGTGAGCGGGACATTGAAAATGTGGAAAGTTTCGTTTCCTCTCAAAACAGCCAAGTATTGGGCTCAAAGTAGCCGATTTAAAGTCTGGTTTATGGCCCTTAGTGACAGACCTGGAACCACTTTACAAGACTAAGGCTTGTAATTGTATTAATCCTGTTTGCTTTGAGAGGACTTTCTGTCACCAACATCCCATACCAGGCTGATCTGCTGAATAAATAGACAGCAAGTATTATTTGAGTAAACTACACAGATTATTTGTAGGCTAGTGATAATACACTTAATCGCACACTAAAGGCACAAGTACATGTACAGTAAGGGGGTGTTTACATGAGAAAACTCACACCGGTGCGAGTCTCATACCGGAATGACTTTTTGATTTTGTATCGGGTTTACAAATTATAACTGAGTCATTTCATATCTCGTTATTTGAAGGTACACTTCATGTTGATAAAATACAAGTGTGATTCAAAATCGCAAACATTACGCGTGCGCTACCCATTCCAGTCTACCGGCAGACCGATTTCATGCCGAAACGGGTGGTCGTTTCGCATTTACATGATACTGCCATGAGATTTTGTACCAGAGTGAAATTCTCGCCCCGGTACAAGCACCGGGGTGAACTCACGCTGGGGTGACTCGCGCCTGCATGACATTTTGTGGTGGTATCATGTAAACAAATATAGAGCTATGAGAGGGAACCGGAGTGAACTCGCTCGGGGGGAAAAGTTGCCCCGGTGTCATGTAAACACCCCCTAAGTTGCCAGAGGACACCGCCTGCTATTACTAATTAATAATATTTTTTCCTACACTCATGGCCAAATTACTACAATCAGCACAATTTTACTTGACACAGGGTTCCCCACATGCCTCTTTTCACAAACCAAGACTAAAAATTTGAAAAAAATGATAAGGCATTTTCTAATAACAATGCAAAACCTGAGTAGCAAATGATTTCAATGTCCACAAATTCACACAACTGAATAAGCTTCATCTGACTGTTAAAGATTCAAAATGTTTGACTAGTACGAGTTAAAGGCTTTCCTTAAAGGCAATAATATTTACATTTAGAACCCTACTTGCAGTTGAGTGAAAATCAGGGTAAAATGCTACATGGAAACCCTAATAATAATAATAATAATAATAATAATAATAATAATAATAATAATGAACTTTATTAAAGTCTCATGTCTTATAACACAGGCACAGTGCCTTACTAGTCGGGGAGACTGAAGCATATATATATGTTAAATTTATTAACAATGGTTTATTATATTGTTAGAGTTCAATGTTTTACAATGTATATCTTTTTTTATTTTAATGTATGCATTTTTATCAAAGTATCATCCATTAATATCGTTGTAAAGTGCTATGAAAAAACACTGGATGTACATTATTATTATTATTAGAGAGTAAGCAGTGCGCAAAGAAAGTAGTGTCCGATAGCCCGGGGCTAGTGGATTTTGCTATCGAGCTAGTGAATTTTGAACTTAACTTGCCCGATGGGCAAGTGAAGTTTTTTTGAGGAATTCAAATTAAAGAAGAACTGTGAAATCAATTCTGCTCATCAAAACGGTTTGGGGGCTAGTTGAAATGACATTTGGGCTAGTATATGCTAGCTTCAGCTTGCCCGAATGGCAAGCTTTAAAAATCACCTTCTTTGTACCCTGGTAAGAGAGAAATTTTCCTATCCACTTGTCCTTCACACAAGCAATACATTAAATTTGGTTGTCCGAAACCTAGAGTTCTTGTCTAAAAAGTTTAGCTTGCAACGGGCACTTGATGTTTTTAATCACATTATTTAATCACATTATTACCCTTGTATATTATTTTTGAATTAAACCTACAACAGAGCTTGTAAAAAAGCAAATGGATGAAACGACTGGCAGTGGAATGGCAAAGTTAAATGGAATATTTAAGGCAACTGTTTCTTATCTTTATTTTTCTAATTAAAAATGTGCTTGTCCCACGGACAAGTCATATCAAAGGTTTACATGTTCGAACTAAATTTCTACCTGTCCCGGACTAAAGTTCCAAATCAATAAACATTCCTAGCCTTCTCATGAGCTCCACCAAAGACTTTCAGGGAAAATATAGAAACATATAAGCACCTTATTCCCAAAAGTTTCAAATTTTCCTGAAACTTTACCTAATATATTTTTTTTCCTTTTTAATACGAAACGTTCAAGGTTCCTAGTTAATGTAACAGGAGTGAAGCCACTTTGCTATTTAAAGCCCTTATCCTCAATCTTGAAAACAATGCCTCCTAATAATAATGTACAGAGTACCCTGTAAATAAAGCAGCCTATTTTCTTTCCTTGCCACCAGGGACATTTCACAAGAGAGACAGTTGTATTTGCAGATTAATAATGGTGTATGTAGACAAGAGAATCCAAAACAGCTATGACTGCTATGACTCTCTTAAGAGTCTTATCTTTCACAACTTGTTTCTTTAAATTTTATTTTCCTTTAAACCTAGATTTACTGACGATACAACTATGGTGCAAGTAGAACAATTTCTGGTTTCTAACATGACTGTGTGCTTTGCTTCCCAAAAAGTAAGGCATTCAATTTCCTGACAGTATGTGCTGCACTGTATCCTCTCAAGAACCACAATATAATTTCATAGGAGCAGTGCACAATGAAGATTAAAATTAATGGTAATATATGAAATGAAACATACTTTGAACTGCAGATGAAGGTATGAAACTGTGAAGATGTTAACAACTATGTTGGCACTTACATGAAAATACATTCTAATTCAATCATGGTCTGCATTAGCTATGCATTGAAAGACTCATGAAAATGTCTATTCATTCTCTGTTCATTTAAGTTAAAACCCCCTTTTTTTTATAATCAAAAATAAACTTTTGTACCTGCTTCAAAAAATACATGCATGCTGTTAAATTATTCACCACTTATGACGCTATGACTGCCCGGGGAATTGGGAAGCTTGGGTTTGTTATTGACTGACGCATGAAAATATAGAACCAGACTACGTAGATTATCTTTGCCTACTTGCAAATTCAACACTTGTTAACACTTTTCTATTCTGTTTATTAGTTCTTCTATAGTCTGTGAAAATTTTCATAAGAATGTTTGTATCACATTACATGTAAGCTTACTTTATACAGATGTCCTTTCTTAATTCCATTATTTTCTTTTAGTAATTCCCAGTACCAGTGATCAAACTCCTATTTTCCAGTACAAAACAAGGAAATTCTACTCCTTCAGACCCCCAAAGTCCTTACATGATTTTACATTATCATCTTCAACGTCATGGCCTCATTGCTTGCTTAGTATTGAAAGGTTATGCCAAATAAATACACATGTTTAGTTATAATTTACTTTAAACGGTTAATGCTGGTTTCATTGCTCACTGAAATGTTAGTTACTGAGTACTTGAGACAGTCATTCGAACTCGTCATAAACAAGTTGGAATTAAGCTTAAAAAGTTAGAGAAAAGGCGAGCCAGGACAACTTACCTTGCCTTACTATCTGCTCTTTTCAGCGAGATCTTGAGTATCGAAGAGCCTTAGTAATACGTGTAATACAGTCTTGGTCTGTGTTGTGAACATTCCAGTGTTAATGCTTGCGCTTCACACGATGTTTCTGTCTCCATTTCTGACTGAGTATCTCGTCCCGAAAGGGTTGCTGCACACTTGAGAAGTGATCGATTACTAAAGGCTGATAGTGCCATTATAAATTGTAACAACCTTAAGATGTCCTGTGATGCTATCAAGAAGCATAATATATAAACGATCTCCAACCTTTCAACGAAGCAAGTTTGAAAGCGTTGGACACGTTCAAAATGGACGCCAAATCAACGAACCTGATTGAGCATGTGCAAAGGAACAAGCCCGCTGACCAAGTGTCCCTTCACTCTATTGTTTCCAGGCCCCGTTCTTTTAACAAATTGTCCGTTCTCAAACCTGAAGTCCGCGGACTTAAAATAAGGAAGCGATAAAGGAGCTTCAACAATGAAGCCAGTACTCCGTTGAATGTAAAATGGTCACAGTAATTTGTGAATGCGTTCTTTCTCTTTAAGTAATGCGTTCTTTCTTTAAGTAAAACTCGCCGTTTTTGCGAGGCGATATTTTTTTCTTTATTTTCCAATTATTTCAGTTTCATCAAATTACAGTTGAAACTCTCTACAACGGCCACCTTAGGGACATCGAAGAAAGTGGCCATAGTAGAGAGGTTGAAAGAAGAGTAAATGTATATCATGTATGGACCGTCCGCCGAAAAAAAAAAAACAAAACAAAAATGGCCCGTGTAGAGAGGTGACCGTTAAGGAAGAAACACCTTATACTGACTGAAATCAATGAGGCAATACTACTGAGTATTGAAGGCTATTGTGTTTGCCGCGACAGATATGCCGTTTTTCGAAAACTGCCGCACAGTCGCAAGCTATATCTTTGCATGAACTCTGCCAGCAGAATTTTCTTTTCAGCGTCATTTTTAAGCGTGTACGAAGTCGTTCGCACCACCAAAAAAAATTTGCGTGGTTGGCTTGTTTACATCGCACACCAACATCGAACACCAAATGAGTGATCAAAAAAACTATGCGAACTAGTATCAGGACACAAACGACTTACTAAAAACAGTGCCGGGAATAAATTGCTGTTAGGAAGCTAGCATTATATGACAACCTTACTAAACCTTTACTCGTAGCGTAAATGAGCGTAAAGCTGTTACAACAACTTTATGCTAGCTTTACGAAACCTTTAAGAGCCGAGCGCGTAAATTTACCTTTACAAACCTTTACGCGCCGTGGAAAGTTTGCGTAAAGTTGGATGACCAACTTTACGCAGGTTTACGCAAACTTTAATTTTGCGTAAATCTCCATTTTCATGCTGTGTATGTATCTCTGGTTATTGACCTGATTGGTCAATGAAGTCGCGATGTTATTGATACATACATACATACACCCACACACACATACATACACACATACACACATACATACACACATACATACATACATACATGAACTTTATTAAATTGTCAAGGTATTTAGCTATAAGTTAATTGTGGACACTATAAATAAATAAAATGAATATAAAATAAGATTAAATCAAGTATACATAAGAATATTAAAAATATATCATTAAAATATTATGAATATATAAAAATAACATTAATATATGAAATTATTACAGACAAGCAGCAGCAGTATATGTAAAAATATTAGAAATATATCATTAAAATATCATTAATATGTAAAAATAACATTAATATATAAAATTATTACAGACAAACAGCAGGACAAGCAGGGAACAAACAAAGACAAGCCATGATGTTATTGGCTATGAACACTCGTAATGACATTAGTGCGTTTCGATCCTTCTATTGTCACATTTAAATAGTCTTTTATTGTTAGTTAAATTGTCAGTTGTCCAGTCGTCTTTTAGCGGTTAGTTTTACTTGATTCCGTCAATGAGGTCGTCAATAAGTCGTTTGTACGGGGCCGGTAACTGTTGACTACGATTAACGACTGGCGTTTGTTCTGAGTAAGTAAACCAGCTTTCTAAACTAAGTCGTCGATAGTAGTCTGCCGTAGAATACGTAATACATGTCGATATCCCATGTCCCATGTCCCAATTATCAACGCACACTTTCGGCGGAAACTGAAAAATTGATCTTTTGATTATAAAAGTAACATTATGTTTTCTGATACTGCATGATTTGTGACAGAAAATAGATGACTGATTGCAGAATCAGCTCTTTTTACAGAACGGAGCAGAAGTTTAAAGGGGCAGATGATATTATGAGTACCCTGGTCAAAGAGCCGATTACCTCCTTCCTCCTCCAAAGAACTTTACACCGCCGTACAAAAATTAACCAGAAACTGGGGCAGTTGTCGAGCCGATATTAAGAACGTGCAGTAACACTTTGTGCAGTCTCATGCAATCTTCTTTTTTTTTTTTGCCTGGTCAGCAATTTCTTCAAGAATAACCACATGACCTCAGCAAAATTATCTATTCTTCTGAGTTAATAATAATAATAATAATAATTAATAATAATAATAATAATTAATTCTTGTATTGCGCGCTTTCCATGAAATGATCAAGCGCGTATTACATGATTTCTATCTATAATAATTTAATACAGGCTATCTAACTAATAATTATTTAAAATATACTATGATAAAATTACTTTCAAGAGATATTACAGCCCCTGAGAACCCTTATTTACCGAAATTTTCGGTTTCAAAGAGTTATTCGTTTTGCGATAGAAGACGCTTGAATTTCCAGGCTTTTGCGTCACGCGGCATTTAGCTGGCGACCGTGAGGCCAACAATCAGGTCTGTGGGTTTTAAAACGTTACTGACTTTTAATTTTTGAGATTTTGAGATTTTGCTATCTAAACATTCCTTATGTTAGAATACGTAAATATTACTTTAATGTTGATGAGTCCCTCAAGCGATGAATTCACTAATAAGTAGGAAAACTCAAAAACAGATGTCAGTCTCTTGGTTTCCGGCGGCCAAGTTTGTGCCCCTCAAAGGGACACCAACATGGCGTCTCCATACAAAGCCTTATAAAGTTTGCCGGGTAAAACGTTTTTCCGAATATCTCGCATATGAATTATCGCACAGACTGATTCTTGGCGAGGCTATATGTATGTTTATCAGACGTATCTTCTTTCATTTCTCTGATTCTGGACTTTCTGTATTGACTGGTGCGCTTTTTTATTTTTGATGGCATTGCAGTGAAAACACAGGAGATCTTTGGTGCGGACAAATTTGACGCTGATCAGCATTTGGGATGACACACGTGAGGTAAGTGAAAAATAGACATTTCATCTTCGTTAGAGCTAAAAATACACTCAAACAAACAACGAACTTATCACGTCCACGCAGAATATTCTTTCTCTTAAACATTCGGCACGTGTGGTAGCCTTCCACGCAGCGCATAAGACGTTCTAAGGGCTCATCACGGCGGAGCCCTATTAAAAAAAAAAAATCGTCTACACACGTTCAGAAAAGTGTGGCGAATTGCGTAAGCGGCTGCTTATTAAAATCTCCGGAAGTGCTTTGTTTGTAATTCGATCGGTGATTATTGTCACGCAATGCCTCTTGCGCAATGCCATCTAGAACGTTCGAAACGCGATAATGATAACATCATAATGGAGAAAATGCAGAAGAAATTGGTAAGTGTTATGCACAGGGTGCTAAATCGAAATCTTCTCTTAGAGTTTTCTTTCCCTATTTTCTCCCTTTCTTCTAAATACGAGAAAACGACGACAGCTGGAAATATATCTGCGTTTTCGCGTGACGTCATCCATTCAATGCCAAGTCACCTGCCCACTCAGCGATTGCGTCAGATTGTCTTTTGCAACTCGTTAGCCCCGGATATCTGGCGCAAATCTTTAATGGTGGTAGCACCTCAGCATAATGGCGCGATATGTCATGATATATAGTCATCATGAAGGTATCATAACCACTGCGACGTTATGATTATCGTCGCCTGAGGAAAAGTAGCCGTTCAAGTTGTAGACTTCATAGTTTACTAGTTATAGTTAGCTGCAGCAGATCCTTTGCATCACGCATGTAGCTCTGCCACCCAAACGCTTTCCAGTACCTCTTGTGGGGTATTTAGTTAACATTTTTAAACATTCCTAAAAGACGCGAGCCGGACTAAGTGTTTGAAAACAGCTCTTTGTGTAGCCTCGTGCGACACACGTGTCTTAGTGTCCTTACTGGATAGCGTTACCCAATCGATAAATGACTGTCCTGTCCATTTATTGAGCTCTTAACAAAAAGTACGTAAAACTGATTCGCTTGTTGCATTTCA
Source organism: Porites cylindrica (assembly GCA_964035525.1). Classification (NCBI taxonomy): domain Eukaryota; kingdom Metazoa; phylum Cnidaria; class Anthozoa; order Scleractinia; family Poritidae; genus Porites; species Porites cylindrica. Next base: position 60,660,526 of record OZ037775.1, read on the forward strand.
GTTTTTCTTAAAGCCGGGGCCGGATCATGCACCATAAATAAGGTTCCAATCAGTGACTAACTGAAAACCGAAGTATATTCTAAACAAGCTAAAACACATCTTGTAACGGTACATGTAGATCATCCTGATCTAGTTTGGCATAACTTGTAGAGGGGCGCGTTAGGGTTTGCGGTGATGCGGTTTTCCTCGATTTTTGCGGTGATTTTTATTTTAAGTTGCAGTATTACGGTTTTACCCTGAAATCAAGCGGTTTGCGGTGTTTAGAAATTTTCGGCTAATTTGTGCGGTTTTTATACGTATTTCCGTGCGGTTTTGCGGTATTCGTACCCCCCGTACGCCCCCCTTCTCGTATCAAGGCCTAAAGTCCTAATCTCCTACGCAGCCGCTCGGGACTACGGCCTAAGCAGCTGGGAAGGAGCCTACCAAAGCCTGAACTTAATGTATCACGTAATTCTGATTACCTCACGTTACACGTGCTCGACCAGTGCTCATCCATATGGGAATCCCCTCAAATCAGTTTGACGCTGTATCATCAATTATCAGAAATATCGCCAGCAATATCAGAAATAGTCGTTGATGGTAAGTACCATTATCCAAGTAAGGTTTTCGCAAGAAGCTGCTGCTGTCCTGTATCCTTTTCGTTTAGTTTGAGGCTCTTTAAAATTGCGCAAGGTCGAATTTTAAGCCCTTCATTTAAGCAGGCGGTGTGCGTCACGAGATTTGACCAATCAGAATGCGTTATTTGTAGAGTGATATTCGCGCTTGGAAAGAGCCGTTTTCAGAGTTGTATAAGGCGAAATTTTCGCTTTATTTGTAATTTCGACACTATACCGCCGTGGAAAGTTGTTGGAACACTTTATCTTGATAGTAGTCACGTTACTTTTAAATATAATGCTTTCTTGAGCGTTTGAGACACGTTTGAATTGTTCGGTCATGTACAAGCCGCCACGATGATTTGAGTGTTATTTGAGCGATGGAAATTCCTAGCTAATACGTACATCTCGTAACAGATATTTTATAGGAAACAGCGAGTCGCCGAGTGCCCAATCGAAGGTCAAATTCAGGTGTGCTACTGTCATCGACGAATGTTAGATTACTCACAAGTTTGGTATAAATAATTAAACAAATCAGATGTATACGTTCCTTTAAAAACATCAGGAGCCTCCCGAGGTAATTTTTTTTCTTGTGCAGTTCCTTGTTTCGCCGGCAATATTGGTTACCTCCACGTGGAGCAGGATGCTAGCTTTGGTACAGAACTTAACTGGTTGCATATGGTATTTCTACACTTTAAAACGTAAAGTTTTTAACCGAAGAGTCATTTCATAAGAAGGTGGAGTATTATCGTCCGGGTGAGTGTGGTTCTCAATTGGACTGCCTTTGACAGTGACCGACTTTTCGATATTCAGAGTCAAAGTGAGTTGTATTGCGTCAGATGCATACGTTCTTCACTGTATTACAATGATCTCAATTTGCAGGGTACATTTCACTTCATTGTCTGATTTTACCGATATTGTACTATAATTAGCATTATAACGTCACTCATCCAGGTATTTTCAAAAGTCGCAATGATTCTATTATTCATTATTATGATAATTTTCTTTCTTTCTTTCTTTTTGTGACTAAAAACTTACACTTGCATGGTCACGTTTAAAGGACACGTGGTCACTTCGCATCGGTCAGTGTAAAACGCAGACTGCGGATTGCAGACTGCAGACTGCTGACCAGGGGTAAAATGCAGACTGAGTGTAAAATGCAGACTTTTTAAACATTTGTGCTCCTTCTTCTCCAAATAGGTGAATTATAGCCTCAGAGCAGGCGTTTTATTGTATTGAATCATTTTTGACTCACTCCAACGCTCGGTCTGTCCAAATCGATTGCACAGCAAAATACGCCTGCTTTGCAGGCTAGGTGAATTAGCTAGCTGGTATCAGTTACACACCTCGCTTCCTTGTCGACGTACATTGCACATTCGCCAGAAGTTTCAATGAACGTCCGAACAGCTTACGTCCGCCTACTCTGATTTATACTTTCATAGAAGGTCATCCAAATTTCCTGCAGATCATCTTTCTTTGTTGTTGGAATGATTTACTCCCATTTTTATCGCCATAATTCTTTCTGTACAGTATTTTGGGTCAGCAGCTTTTATTTAAGCGTAAACATCGTGTTGTACCAATTCACGGTCACGTGTATCGAAGACTGGAGCGTGAGGTCTCTCGGACAATGGATAATAGAAAGTAAAGTCTATCTATTATCCATGCTCGGACGAAAAAAAAATAGGTTCAAGATTGCGATTATGTTTTTGGGACGTCGACGAAGTTCCAGAGAAGAGTGAATGGATTTGTGAAAGCAAATATATGTCGTCAAGTAAGTGTTTGTACATGTATTTTGCGGGATTTTATTTGCCCTTAAACCCTCCCGCGACTACAGTTTATGCTCGGTCTGCATTTTACCCCAGCCTGCGTTGTACTCTCAGTCTGTAGTCTGCATTTTACACTCAGTCTGCATTTTACCCCTGGTCCGCAGTCTGCAGTCCGCAGTCCGCAGTCCGCAGTCTTCCCTTTACACGGACCGTGTAGCGAATCACGATGTGCTGAGCGAAGCACATTTCATGCCCAATTTTTTTTATCAGCGCGATTTTGCTACTTATTTTGACTTTGAACTTTTCTCATCGCGTATAAACAAGCCGAAAAATAAGCGAATAATTTTGAAGTTTGCCTGCCAGTCATAGATTGGTCACAATGAACTACCTCGAAACTACCTGCCAGTTGGTTGGAACTTGTGGTGAGGGCGATCAGGACGAAGCTTAAAGCGGAAGTCATCAATATTGCTAATTTTTAAGGATATCGAGAACTTAGCATTCTTTAAAACAAGGGAAGAAAGTAGGTTTTGATGCAACGCTGTTTTTTGGTTTCTCCTTTCTGCAGTCGTCGTCGTGATTGCTCAAACTCGCTAGTACCGTTACCACGCAAATCCGGAGTAATGATAAAACTCAGTGGCAGTTAGATGCAGTTTAACAGTAAAACATAAATGCCTGCAAAAACAGGGGTCCTGCAACTGAGGATCGGTAAGGCATGAGGATGATCTCCAAATTACAGTGTATGCGCTTATGAAACCAAATATCAAACCACTGATAAATATAGGCCGTATAGGGGCGGTATGAGGTCAAGTGATCAGTTAGCCGAGAAGAACAAGCTCTTGCCGTGATAACTGAGAACGGCTTAGCTTACAATTGGGATGAGTTCCTGCACCTCTCTGCTAGTAGTACCAGGGAAGCATTCACACGAGAGAAGCTCTGGTCACCAATGATAAAGTGCACATCATAAGATAGTGTCTTCGTGTTGTTTACAACGTCAGCAACAATGAGTGGAATCTTGCCTAAAGTCCCCAGGCTTTGTGGTCAGTTGATGGTCCCTTAGCAAGGGTAGCACTTGGTGTATGAGGACATACAAGGTACTATAGACGTGCACAGTATTGTAACCATACACTGATTGCAAGAACAGCTACGAGTCGGGTTGTGTTATGTTAACTATGGTTTTTGGTTTGACTGGTACGTTTTGAACATTGAAATCCTTTTTTTGTTGTTTTTGTTATGTGCCTCTCAGTTTCCTCCATTTGCCTGTTTTTGGTAAGAAAAAAAAAGCATCGACTTGAGTGAACGGAGTGTAAGGAATGATTTTATCAATATGCATCATCCGAATAGATTAATTATTATACTCCTAAAATGGACAGATAATTACACACACGTTATGTTATAGGTGATCACGGCAAATTGTCAAATATATGTCCTTCGAGCCTAAAATGTTTATATAAATATATATTTAATTTAAAATGACTATAATAATAACTAAATCTAATGTAAAGTAGAAGTCTCACCTATAAGCCTTATCGCTTCTTGAGACTTCCTCGCGTTTTGAGATTCTTTTCAGTTTCGAAATCTGTATATTTCGTGTAATTTATTGTTTTTTCCTTTCATTTATATGTAAAAAAGACATTAAAACGTCAATAAATCAATGATTATTTCTACAACAAAATAATGTTACACGAACTTGCATTTATAATCCTGTTCACGAGGTTTCTCTGTATGATATCGAAGTTTGTAAGTAACATGAAGTTTCTTTGTATGATATAAAAAGTTTATGTTACCGTATATGGCATTATGGGTGCTCTCCAAAACAGCCCGTATTTTTGCTTCAAGAACGCACGAGCGGTCAAACGAACGTCCTGGAGCGAAGATGATGTTTTTCAGTCAACATTATCAAAGGATACTTCCTTTAACAGGATACCAGACCTCCTCTGCTTTCCATTGAAAAGCTGCAGTATAATCCTCAGTGTAATTACGTACTGATAACAATCTTGAGCTTTTAAGTACTGAACTTAATAGTACCTTCCAAAAATACCCCATATGGCTCTTGCCCTAAACCTATTTAGCCTTATTCATCCGGAAATATAAGCCTCTCGTTCTCGTTTATTTTCGTCATTTTGAGAGACTTTACCTCCCCATTTGCTTTAATTTAATAAATGTTAATTTACAAGCGTTTCGAAGGTAATTCTCAATTATTAATGCGGCTGAGTATGATACGAAGAATTTTGGAGATCAAGGAGGGTATATAGGGTATTTTCCGAAGCCCGAGGTAGATAACAACCTCCTAGATCTGCATAGTTCTTCATACGAAAGCCGAATTCAATAACAGTTTTAGCATTTATTCAAAATATTTCTATGTTCTTAACAAGCTTATCTTCTCGAAGATTTTCCTTTTTAATAAAACTTTGGCCTATTTCTCGGCCCAGTTTCAGAATATATAAAACAGATGTTTTTCCTTGCAGATACTCCTCAAACAGTAGATAGAGTCATACTTTGAGCGATGTATTTTGCGTATTCTTGCATTTCTTCCTTTCAGTTAGTTGGATGTTCTGAGGTATTTCATCTTCGGATAGCCGTGCACGATAGGGATATCGGCATGCGCGAACTCAAATTTAACCGTTTCTGAACATGCCAATAAGACCTAGCATTATTCGCTCTGGGACGAGATTACGTTTATTGACCGAGACCCTCTCTAGTACTCTCTTAGAGTTAAAGACGCCATTCACCTAAGACTGCACCCTAACAACATCAACAGGGACAGTGGAATTGAGATTTCTGAAGCGAGGATGCCGAAATTCAGACAGCATAGAAGCCGATCGTTACCACAACGGACCGCTGAGGGATCAGTTTCCTCCTCTCACAATACCAACAATGCTTTGGAAACCCACCAACCATGAGCGAGGTTCAGGTGACACACCAATCACTAACAACCACGGTGGTACATATAGTTTTACTCAGTAAATCGACACTATCGCCTGATGAAGACCCTGCAGTACGCGGTCGAATAGTCCCGATCAATATCATGTGACAATCGTGAGACAAACGAATCGTAACGAAACCCTTTATACACATTATCCACGATGTACAACATCTTTCATGTCATTGTCTTTTCTATTTCACTCAGAAATTCAATCGATTCAAACCTGTGGTTTGGTGGACGTCAATCAACCGTTACCATGGTTTTCACGCGTTGGCCAAGAGAAGATTCTTTCCCCGTTTCTGGAGCACTCGGAGGAAAATGTCGGCGTTTAAACCATGTTTGCAATATTATGCTACAGGATCTGACACCGCTTCATGTCAAGATTACGAGGAGTACGAATTTGTTGCGTGTTTGTCGGAGGAAATTCAAATTATCGACTTATTTGCACACTGTAAGTTACAACCACATAAGCTTTCTCAATACACGCTCGCAAGTCCTCTGAGTTCTTGGTACTTGGATTCTATTCAATAACATGAAAAATGATAAGCAGAAATTCATTTTCGAAAACAGCCTCCATTCAGAGGAAACTTTTTTTCCTTGTCGGTGTGATATCTTTCGTTTCTTTGAATTTCTACTCCTTGGCAAATCGTCCACGGCTCCTGTGTTTCCATACAATCAAATGAATACTAAAACAACCTGAAAACCTTTACGTAAACTATAGAGAGTGTTTCCGCTATTTCACTCAGTTCGCAGAGACCTCGTTGTTTTAACAATGTAATCCTTCATCTTAATGAAATAATAAAAACGCTGTCGTCATTCGAAATTATTGTTTAAAGTCTTCGCCAAATCTCGACCCATAGCTCTTCTGCGCATGTAGAGGAGAGAGATCCAGAGCACTGGGGTCGAGAATGAGTCTTCGCCCTTCATTCAGCGACGCGGGAACCTTCTCAGAGCGCGTGAGAAAACCATGGAAACAGTTGACTGACGTCCACGAAAACTCAGGTTTCACTGATAGACAGAAAGAAAACAATTCGAGAACGCGTGTTAGTGGTAACCGCTGTAAGTCGAAGCTGATGTTTTCTCTTAATTCCCGAAGGTTCCACTCTCATCTCTCTTTTTAAGACAGTGGATTTCAAAACTGTGTAAAAGTATGAAAATTGGTTGTAAAGAGGTAAATTTCAGTACACTCTTTGGCTTAGAAGCAAACTAGTTTGTTTGGAGTGATCGGGAGGAAGGAAAAACTTCCTGATTGGTACAAAATTTAAAAATTCTGTTTGTCAATGAGTCTTGACATCAATTAATTACGAGTCCATGAAATTTTTTTTCTGAGAGCCCGCTTTATACGGACACCCGGATAATACGGACACTATGGCATGTCCCCACGGTGTCCTTAGTAACCGGGTTCCACTGGATAGCTGTGTGACCTGTAAACCTGGCGGTAGTCAGGTTTGCAAAGGCTGGTATTATACTGGTAAAATGTGTCATCAGAGTAGAGAAGACACACACCTCTACGCTTAGATGTCAAGATTGATGACTCTGTTATTGAACAAGTCTCTTCTCATAAGATTTTAGGAGTAGTTACAGATAGTCAAATGAACTACGAATCACACATTGATGAATTATGTAAGAAACTTTCCAAACGCATAGGACTCTCTTAGCCAGTTGCTTAAGCAACGTCAAAGGGAAACCTATTACAATGGTGTTATAAAGCCCTTCCTCCTGTATGAGAGCATGATATAGGACAGCTGCAATGCCGAACATCTTCAAAGTATTTTAAAACTTCAAAAAAGAGCGGCACTCATTATGCTTGATGCTGAAAGACTTCCACCATCAGCCGTATTATTCAATAATCTAAACTGGCTCCCTTTTATTAAACAATTTCTAATAAAGAGATGCGCACTAGTGTATAAGCGGGTCCACAATTATATTACGCCTATTATTTGACAAGTCTATTAGTCAGAAATTCAGGAATTCATAATCGAGTCACTAGACATTCAAACATAAATCTGGTGTGCCCCAAGTATAAACGAAAAACAGAAGGAGGTCGTGCTTTCACTACTAGGACTATAAAGGACTGGAATTGCATGAATGCCAATATAAGAAATAATGGCTCGCTAGCAAGTTTTAAGCATAACGTTTTTAAATCCTTTCTAGCTGAACAAAAGGCTGCGATGCTCCTTAGACTGTAATTGTATATACGTTTTATGTTGTTTTTATCTATATTTTATCCTAATTTATCTTTGAAAATGGTATATTTTATAGTTTTTAGTTGTAGAATCTATATTTGTAATTTGTTTTGAGGGCCACAGAGTCATCAGTGTCTTAGGACTACTGTTAAGTGTTTTACCCTCTTTAAATAAAGCCTATTATTATTATTATTATTATTATTATTATTATTATTATTATTAT
>OZ037775.1:60673216-60720716 GCA_964035525.1 Porites cylindrica
GCTGGAATAAGCGAATTTCATTTGAGTACAGAAACATTTGGGTTTTCAAATAAATTTTTCAAAAAAAAACTTCTGGGTGTATTATTTTGTTCCTCAGTGTTCATTCATAACAGTCGTTCAGAGAACGGTCGAAAAACAACAGCTTCAGCGCTGGCTGTGTGTCTGCGAATTTCAGTTGCAACTTTGACTTTCATAGCTGGATTTCCCCAGACAGATTTCCATACAAAGCTAGTTAATTTCTTTTTCAAATTAGTGTTACCTGTTATTCTAAAGGAATTACAGTCAAATTTTCTCATTTCTACTTTACGTTTATTTAAAAAATTGTCACATAAATAATAATTACGTACAACAATTTCGAAATATCAATCGTGGTATTTATGCCAAATATCACTACAAATCATGCTATTACCTATACTAATTGCAAGAATTTCAGTAAATTTTCAAAATGCGCAGCGCCCGCGCGCGCAAGATACATAAAATCTTTGTCGAGCCTACCCAGCGATAAAGTGTCAATCAAATTTGTCGACGAAGGGCATTCCTCGTGTCGCATATGTTTTCTCTTGTTCTTGGAGCCCAGCTCTGATGAGTACCACTTACTGACATATCCTCTGACTGGCGATCCACTCCCCGCAAAATGGGCAGCCATGCTTTACCTTTAACAGCGCTTCCATAATATAGAAGTTCTTGGTATTGGAGTGTCGAGTAAGTAACGTCAGCCCTTTTTTAGATGAACACTCTTGTGACTGCCTCTTAGTGTACGACTTAATCTACAACTGTTCTCAAATGGGGTACTGTACAGTACCGCAAATGATCCCCAACCGCAAATGATCCCGAGACCGCAAATGATCCCCAAAATGGACCGCAAATGATCCTCGACCGCAAGTGATCCCCAAAGTTGACCGCAAATGATCCCGTGAAAACTTGAGGAATGGAATGGATTTTATGGGACTGATTACAAAAAAGGACTGATTATAAAAAAAGAACCTTTTTCTCGCACCTTCTAAAGAAAAAGGGAAGGAGGACGCTACAACTCAGGTCAATTTATACAAGGCAAAAAGAAAGTAGAATAAATCTGAAGAGGATATGGTATCAACCGTATACTTCTTCCTTTGTCAATTGCTTCAATTTTCTTTCAAGAACTGTTTCGTCGCTGAAAATTTAAGACAGGCAGGACGTTACGCAGAAAAAACTCTATTATTTTAACGCCCAAGCTCAACTTGTCTACTGAGGAATACAAAGCTGGGCACCCTCTACATAACAAGAGCTTTATTGACTTTACTGATCTTTTTAGAAGCGTCGAATTAATTTTCAGAATATTTAGTTTTGATTTTTCTCTGAAGTGTTAATTTTACGTGATAAACAGCAAGACATTGGTTCGTAACTTATGAGTGCCCCAGGCCTGGGAGTGCCCGTTAAAAAACAAGACGTGATTTGAAATAAACACACGTCAAAATGCCACCGAACTTATCAATGTCCACAGTTTTCGGTTAATTTTGAAAGAGCAACTTGCCTACAGCTCATGAACATGTTGCGAATAGTTATATTATACACTTAATATCAGATCCCGAGGGAAACAGTTAGTTTTGTTTTCCCAAGAGTCCTGATGTTTCCCGAAACATCAGGACTCGACTCGAGGTTTCCCGAGGGACCTGACATTAAGTGTTTTGTTATATTTCTAGACTTTCACTCCACAGTGACTCCAACGGTACTTCAACAGCAACAAAAGTACGACTCGGTACTTATAAGAACACAAATTTAATTCTCAAAACCACTGAATGAATGGTTTAAAAAGTACTTTCCTTATATTATCTGCACCTTTTTCCACTAGCTGCTGTTTCTCTTCTGGGATAACTTTGAAAATCGTTGCTTTTTAGCTGGAGGCTTCATGTTTGTGTTATTGTGAATGTTGTTGTGTTCATTCACGGAAAAGAAAACTGGCAGTGTTTTTCCCGCCTTCTGTCACGCCACTTTCCACCATGCTTTGATCACGTGCTGTACTGTATCCCGAGCGGGGTACATTGTTTGATGTATCACGATCGGGATACATTTGATTTTAGTCAAGACCACGTGACCAAGAATCAGCCAATGGCTGTCCCTGTTCAGTTGAGTGAAAGTCTAGGAATATAACAATGACGCTTATATGTATATCCATGTTTTTGCCTTTGCTGTAGACAGTTACCAGGAATCTAAACCTGGTAATGAGAAACGCAAAAGCGAGGCAAGCGGTAGTTATCGCGTGACAAAACATCGTAGGAACCGTCACATTCACGGACTAAAAGAAAGTCGCTTATAATTGTTCGGATCCATGAGGCACTTTAAAGAAAATTAAACAACCTAAAACCCTTATTTAGCCGGAACGAGACGCATTGCATTTCAAAAGAGGTGAAAGAAATGCTCTTGCATTAAAGGACAAATCCAGCAAATCATGCCGACTACAAACAACAATAACCGCAGAAAATGCGTGTCATGACCTCTCAGTATGAAATAAGCGGCAAAAATCACATTTGCTCAGTCAAAACGTTTTCCTTCAGGTATAATCTACCCGCCAGATAAAAAAATTCATTAGAACAAGCAGCATTTTGGCATGAGCTAAAAGTCATGTGTTGCCTACTGACTTCGTTTTACACTTGAATGATTTTTTTCATTTAGTTTTTATTCATGTATATACGTATTTATTTAAGAACTGAAATTTAGCGTTTAATCTTACTTTTTGTATTAATAATAAAATCGTCACGACGATCCGCTAACTCGAGTCTAAGCCATTCCTATTTTTCTTTCGGGATCATTTGCGGTCGACTTTGGGGATCACGTGCGGTCCAGGATCATTTGCGGTCCATTTTGGGGATCATTTGCGGTCTCGGGATCATTTGCGGTACTGTACAGTACTTAGGAGTAAAACAATCTTCGCCCCTCCCTCTTCAACATGTCCAATCCCCTCTATTCAAAGTTAGCGTGTTGGTTGTTGCTTCAGGGAGGTAACCAGCACAGCAATACAACATTGCTTGCAGACGCAGGGGTAGGTAAAGTTTCAGTTTCCCCTTTTCAAGTCGACAAAACGTCACTGGAAAGGCCCTTTAAGGCAGACACTTTGCCTTTCTTTACATAAATACATACATTTTTTTATTTGTATTTTAAGATAGAAGTACGGACAATTGTAACATGCCCAAGGGTAGCTATGCTAATCTAGGCGGGTCATGTTTTCAGGAAATAAATACAACTAAAAGTGACAAGAGACCTAAAAAACTAAAATTCACAATAATGACTAGAGGCTACTGATAAAACAGCCTCACGTCAGCCACACAAGTGCGAGAACGCAGAGCGCTAGCAGAAGCCTTCGTCCCGGGCGAGAGAATAAAGTGACTCATAAAAGTCCAAATTTAGGAACTAAGGGGCAAATATAGTAATTGCCACATTAGCACACGTAGTCTATTAGAAAGCAAATATGAGTTTCTTCCCCCTTACCTACAAATTGGGGTTCATCAAAACCTTGATTGATAGAACCTTTAAGATAAACAACACTTTGATGGGGTTCCCACTGACCTCCAAAAATTGTCTGTCATTCTACGGAGGAACCTTATAAACAAATAAATTTCTAATATATTCAGACAGTAGTCAAGGGAGGGAAAACACAACCTCACTCAGGAGTCGAGCCCCAGGAAACACCTAAGTTCTATTTTAAAATCCCTTACGTTGAGCATTTCTCAGTCACGGCACAGAGAAGTATTCGCAAACTTGCAAATCAGTTAAGTAAACCTATTGATATAAGGCTTGTCTTTACACTCTTTTTTTCTATAAGAATATATTTTATAAGAATATCAAGGCTGAAATTCGCAAAATTTTAAGAATATTTTAAGAATAAACCCCAGACTGAGATATTGAAAAGGATATATTTTTGTATTCAAAAGCTGTAAATACAATACAATTATATGTTTTCCACTTATTCCATTCTCTTAAGGGGAAAACTAGGCAACAAAACGAGAGAACATGCACTAACTATAACTGATACCCCCAATATAGTCTAAAACGGAAATGTCATGAGCTATAAACTAAGAATAACACTAGTCTATTTTCAGCCTAAAATCGGCAGAAGAATAAGAATATTCAGCCTGGGCCGGAAAAACAACATTCTTATTAAAAAAGAAGAGTGTACTACTTTCAAAGTCAAGAATCTTTTTAATGTAAAAGATGCTGTCCCTGAGGGGTTTCGCACCCGTGTGGTTTATAAATTTTCGTCTGCAAGTTGTAATGCTTGTTATGTTGGTGAAACCAGCCGGCATTTTTCTAGACCCCATCTGCAGAGTTCAGAGTCTTGCCGAACATCCTGGACATTGGATTACTTCCAGGTCCTGGACTCTGCAGCTACTGAATATCAAGTGAGGCAAATTGAAGAATCTATGTTTATAAAATGGGAGAAACCCGACCTCAACCAGCAGGTGAAACACATAAACCTGACTCTCTCCCTGTAAGCCCGGCGTAGTCATTCGATAAAAATTGATATCGGAAAATCATTCGATAAATCGATAAAAATCGATTAATTGATTTTAAACGATATCGACTTTATCGGTCAATCGATAAAAATCGATACTCACACGCCGACGAAGTGTTAAACTGTTCTGAACATTGAAACTTAGTTGTTTGGTTCAAACGAAGTAATTTGAAAGTCGATGAAGCATAATGTTACAGTTTTGTTCATGTTCAAGTAGGATTACATGTAAAAACACATGTATGGGATGACAATAAATATTATTATCGTTGGTTTTTGCTCTCTATCACAAGCTATTGCTTTTTATGTAACATTTAGATTACGAGCCCGAGGGTGTCTAGATGATTTTTTCATATCTTTACTCAAAAAATAACGAAAATCTTTCCCTTTGAAGACTGGGTGAAAGAGCAACGAGCGTGCGATTGTGTTATATCAGCAAATAAATAAACAGTGGAATAATCAACCAGGGATCTATAGCGGATTTCAAATAGAACAAACGCTGAGTATTGCCAAAAGTTTGCTGAAAAGATGAAACGAACAGGGAAGTTGTTATAAGTGTCTCTGCGAGCTCTTTAATATCTTTTGGTGTTTCCGTGTCGAAAATTGGTTCGATAATTCAGTTTCGATAAATTCGATATTTATCGATAAAATTGATAACCCTAATTCAAACATCGATAATTATCGATTACCCACACCGAACTCTTTTATGGAATTTTATCGAATTTCGAAAAAATTAATCGATTTTTATCGATTGTTATCGAATGTTATCGATTATCGATATTATCGAATGACTACGCCGGGCTGTAAGTTGCTAAGCGTCACTAATTTTAAACTTTTCAGCACGCAATATTGCCAGCCTGTCGCAATGTAACGAACTTTGTAACATCGCGCACGATTTAAATTCAACAGCGATTTCAAAATATCTAACGCTGAAGATGACAGATGTAGCGTCGAAACATGTCTGGTAAATTAAAGAAAGTTGTTATGTTTATGCGAAGCAAATATGGCATTATAATTACCAATACTCTTCAGTTTTCCCCTTTTTTGCATCATCTTTGCCCTGAGCAGATTTGGGGCAAATCCGTTTTTCGTCCAGTAGGGTACAATCCGTAAGCCTTGTTGATTTACAGACGTAAGTGTAGTTATTATAGTACGTGGACGTATTTACGGACAACTATTTACAACAATAACCCCATATCACGATCAACTTTAGCTAACCAATTGTAACAGCTACTACACAAAAGTCTAAAAGACTACATCAACGACATGCTATTGAAATAAGTCAACTGTATCAAACTAATTCAAATCCACAAATAATACTTACTAACCCCTGCAAGTGCATTATATAAATACACTATTCTCCTTAATAACTATATCAGCTAATGTTATGAAGTACTGTGAAGCTTGTTTTAAAAATCTATCTTATCTTTTAAGTTGGTATTTGGTTTATTGGGTGGTTTGAGGTTAGTAAGGATTTTCTCCACATGAGTTTTTTCTTTTGATTTTTCCGTACTTGAATTTATGCTTAATTCGCGAAATTCAATATAATACTTTTCATAGTTTGTCATTTTTGAACAGTCTTGCCTTGGCCTTGGGGGATGTAAGATTTTCACAGTTGGGAGGTTAGATCTGACCTTGGTTCAACCAGTCCCGTTGAAGTTCCTGTTCGGGTTTGTTAACCAGGATTTCTGCTTTTTCATTGCGGGTTTGCACCTTCTTGCCGATCACGATCAGCCGTGTAGGTTCAGTAATGCCAAAACATTGTCCACGCCAGGATTGCCTCGTTTTTAATCTCACTATCAGCTAACCCAACCATGTCTAGGTTTGGCTATTTTAATCTCTACTATTCGGCTTTTTATTTGGTAAGAGGTTCAGTAAGAGTTTATTAGGAGTTGCTAGGAGTTTAGTTATGAGTTGTAGGAGTTAGCTGTTAAAGAAAAATTAACAAGTGAAGAAAAAGATGTAATAGAAGATTCTTAGTACCTTCTCGCTAAGCGAGCGAGTTACTCAAACAACCCCGAACACAATATAAAGTGACTCTACAGTCACTAAATATTAATTGAATGAACTTAGTTGCATGGATTCACCGTGCAGATCTAATGTATATGAAGTGACGTTAAAATACTGATTTGGAATGGTACTGTAATCGTTTTACGCTTTACAGTTTCCTATTGGTTAATGCGTAGTCAAACCTGATTGGTGGAAGAAACTGATACTTTATAAAAGTTTGTCAAACTCTCCGTTTGAAGGAATGTATGTAACTTACCTCAAAACTCACCATTGCTTAGTGTATTTAACCATGGACAGTTGAACATGAATTCATGAAAGCATGATTGCAATTTATGCTATTAGATAAATGCAGTATCACGTCCGCAGGAAAAAGTGTTATGTACTTTACTGCATGACCAGGCGTGAGGTCAAAATGGCTGGCTATTGGCCAAGATCTTTTTTACGTTTTGATTGGACCAAGAAAAAGTCAAGGTCAATAAAAACGCAAAAAGGAAAAAAGACCACTATCCTTCAGTCTATTTTCACCGAACAAGCTTGGAAATAAAGGATTTATTATATTTCTAGCCTGCGTAGCAAGCGTTTCTGTGCGGTTTAGGAGCACAGAACGAGGAGCAAGAGTCAAAGACCGCGCGAAAAATGTCTCTCTCTTGCTGTGAAACCGAACGGAAACGCTTGCTACGCAGGCTATTATATAGCCTGCGAAAACATCCCGGCGAAGAGAGAGGAGAAACGGATGTTTTCGCAGGCTAGCTATTATATGTCCGAAAAGAAAACTTTTTTCTTGCGGGACCAAAGCGGAAAATCCCAAGTATCTTGTTCGATAGCTAATCACAACGTAATACACAATGTATTCACTTTATCTTGTCCGCTCACGGATTCAGCCATACTGATAAAGTCTTATAAGATATAGCCGGGGACTAAGAAGTGAAAGAATTTATAGTTACAATACTCGTTACATTTGTTGAAAATCAAGTTGTTACCCCTCTTCAATGTTGATTTATCTCCGGCAATGTTGATTTATGTAAACGCTAATCCAGCATTGGGAAAAAGAGAGAGAACAAATACTCAAACGAAAAAGTTAAAAAGTTGGATGAGAAAGCATGAAACAAAAATCCTCAGTTTCATTATACAGCTAGTGAAACCTGTATTAAGCGGACACTACAGCATTCCCCAAGGGTGTCCGCCTAATACAGGTTTCGATAGATAACGTCATATGAGGTGTCAAATGCCATTCAAATGAACAGTGGACACAGTTAGAATAGTCTCAGACACTATGACGATATACGTTTGCATTAATTTCTTTCCCAAAGTGGACCAATTTGATCATAGTACCATAAACATACATTGCAACTCAAATCTTGAAGAAATCAGATGAGTGAAACAAGCTCTACACAAACAAAACGAAATAGAAAACAATACGGTACTGAGAAAATAATCAAATAAGTTCGTCAAGTCACGTTTTTTAATGTAAAAATCGAAAAATTTGTGGGTGGCAATTCGAGGCAATCTTTCACATTTCCGGTGTCTGGCGTGTTGGGTGGTGGAATTTAATTACCAGTGTCCGTTTAATACAGGTTGGCAACAATAGAAATGACCATTCCGGGTACTTTTTAGGTGTCCGCGTCCGCTTAATAGAGGTGTTCGCTTAATAAAGGTTTCATTTAAAGAAAATAAGGGAAATAAATTTGGGGACTTCGGCTACTGTCCGCTTAATAGAGGGTGTCCGCTTAATACAGGTTTGACTGTATTGGCGGCAAAGCTCGAACAAGAATTTTCTGAGCCTTATAATGTTCACAGTGAGTGCTTTGCTGTGCAAATTTAAAGTAAAAATGGCCTATAAACTATGTTTTAAATGTTGCTGCTGCTTCCGTTGTTTTTCGTTTAGAAATTGTCGCTCTTGCACAGCAAAAACAATTCAGTTAGCCAATGAGCTTCCAGAATTCAGAGAATTCCACTTCAACTTCCTCCGAGGACGTTGTGGGAGCAACGGAATCACTTCTCGCATGCCATCTTCTGCTCTCCACCGGGTCGCCATTAAATGCACCATATAGTTTCTGTGACAAGGACCTGCGGATAGAGGTTTGTTATATCATACATTTCATATTAGCAGCTTTTACCGGGAAGGCTGGATTTCCGCCGCTTTCTCAGTCCTTCTTTAATAGTAGAGACGGCTGGAGGCGTGAGTGGCATATCATATATGTGTCTGTGACGTAAATTCAAAATTTAATTTATGCGTCGTTACAAAACATCAGAAATGGGAAATCCGGGTGGGAAATGTCACTTTTTTTTGTGCTTTGCCTAGTCGTCGCTTTGGTATTTGCCATAAAAATCAACAGTAACACGTACTGATTGTATTTACATTGATCTTGCATTACTGATAGACTTTCACGTTAGCTGTCAAGAACCATCGATGCAGACTGAAAAATAATTAATGATCCAGTTCTGGTTGGTTGAATTTTAAAAACATAACTTCTATTTGCCAGCTTCTCTAACTTAACACTTTTCTTTGTAAATATTTAAGGTTTTTAAGCTTAAAACGCTGTAAAACACGATCGCACGCCACATCAAACTACACCTAGGCATCCGTCGTTTGAAATCTGCTAGGCATCCGTTGTTTGAAAGTAAAGAGCAGGCAACGATCTGATTAGAAGTAATTGACAACAGCGAACTCATGTTTAGGGGAATGAGCGCAGGCTCATTTCCCGAACAGCGGCTGGTAATCGAGCCTACTTTCACGGCAAAGAACGCCTCGCTGCAGAGTTAATATTTAGTCGAGCACAATTGCTATTTTGACATCCATTCCTACCCTTGTGTAAGAATCTGATTATATCGAAAGCATATTGTTATAGTATCTTAAATGAAATCGCTGATTCTTAGCAACGCTTTATGCCTTTGTCGACGCGAGTTTTCTGTTCAGGTCCGCATGTGTGCCGGGCGTCAATGCCTCAAGCAGGGAGTTTAAGATACCACGACGACTGCGTTGGTGAAAACGTCGGAAAGTACGTTTCTCTCACGCGCCCTCTTCCAGCAGTAAGTTTTTGTATTTCCGCCTACCTCAGTCTGAAGGTTACTGCGATTTTATATTTCTAAAGAACAAGTTTAATACTTATTGACGAGATCAAGCAAAACTAACTACGAGAGAACTACTGGAGAACTGACAATTTGACTAACAATAGACGACTGTTTAACTGCTACAATAGACTGATCGAAACTCACCAATTACTGATTACGAGTCTTCATAGCCAATAACATCACTGCTTAAAGGAGCTATGTCACGAAATTCAGTCAAATTAGGAAATCACAAAATACCCGTTAAATTTAGAGAAACATAAAAATAACCGCTTAAAACTTTAAAGGAAGGTTAAAATAACAAAACAGAAACAACAGATGCCACCGATGGGCAAAACTGAAGAAGATTGAAACGGATTGAAATTAGGATTTTTGAAAACTGTTCAGCCTAACAATTTTTCAAAGTTGACCCCTGCTGCTTGCAACTTCAAAAATAATGCTCAGGAGACATATTTGTTTGTCTCAGATCTGTGATTTTGTCATTTACCTGTAATTTCTTTGCTTACTTTATGTTCCATAGCGACTGAGGGCGAGTAATTGGCAAAATTAAACAATGAACTGAACTGCCGTGACACAGCCCCTTTAACCGACAGACGACCAATAAAATCGTGACGTAATTGACCAATCAGATCAATAACCAGAGTATAATACCATCAACTGACGTGATACAACTCACTTTGACTCTGAAGATGACTACCGCACAGGTTGTCGAAACGTCAGTCACTGTCAACAACAACAGTCCTATTTAGGACTACGTTCACCCGGACGATCAAACTCAACCTACTTTTGAAATGACTCCTGGGTTCAAACCTTTCACAAGTTTAATATCGTTCACAATCCAAAGTTGGAGGCAGAAATCTAGGGAAAACATATTTTTTCCTGCCGTGTTATGCCAAGACTGGACTGTACTGCATACATTCTTCTGGAGTTAAATAAATGATGGTCCTGTGATCATCCATTAAAGAAAACTAATGTAGAAAGTGAAATACAGGACATAAATACTGCATAAGCAACTTCCTCGAGGCTAAAGGCAGAATCAGAGAGAGGTTTTGACATGAACTGAAGAAAAAGGGCTATTTAAGACTTAAAAAAGAAAGGAAATTGTTTTCACGTCCTTTAGTGATAGTAAGTATTTCGGGCGAGGAGTACTGGAAGTAGAGGATCATCATCACAGGGAGAAGGGTGAGTGATTTTGAATAACTCAAGACATGCACCTGCTGTTATCGAAAACACTGTCTACTGTCTAGCAAGAAGAATATATATTCAGTGGAAACTTACGTGATAACGTGATTAATCAGCTGCAGTAAGTACGATCTTTTTTCCCTCACATTTTCATCCAGTCAGCAAACTTGACAAATAATTTTATAAAAATCATATGCCAGAGAAATCTCTGAGGAAAATAAATGTCCGTAGTGTTAACTGTTCCTGACCTAGTACCCAGATCCTAAGACAGAGTAAGATCTGGGTACAACATTAACTTAACCTGCTACAAGAAACATGTAAGTGAATATGCAATGACGAAAGTTAATGCATTAATAATCAGCTTCGTCAAATAACTGAGAAATGAAGGTACTCTTCGCTCTGCGAACGGCTGGACCATCGCGTTGCTTAGGTGATCACGTAAAATGGCGGTTCAGTAGGAACGGAAAATAGAATCCCAAGGTTTATCACCATTCGTAGGGTGAAGGATATCACAATTCAGGTCGCCAACGCATAAAATATTCTCACTGTGTCTTGTAGCATTATCCAAAACATTTAACAACTCCCTGGTGAAAGTGTTATTATCTACTGATGGTCTATGCACTAATCAGAGTAACAAACAGTGCTAGGGAGAACCACATAAAAGTTGGAACCTGTAATGGCAAGTTTACAAAGCGCCAAATTTGCAGTGAACATTAATAGAGTTAGGCTTCAACGTAAGAAAGAATTTATTATGTTTTTTTTATTATTATTTAATGGTTTTATCTAATAACGATGTGTAATCTTAAAAAGCGTTTGATACGCACGACATTTTGAGTACTCCTTCAAGCGATGTTCATGAACGACTGAAAACAAACGGCACAGCGATTAAAATTACAAGAGAGACTACTAACAATCAGTAAAAGAAATATAATTTCGTGAAACATTTACAGAGACAACAATTTTCATTCATGAAGACAAATATTAAAGTTTTTCTAAAAATCCTAAGTTTTAAAGCTTACAGCTTAAGTTTATGTTTTAAGGCCTAATCTACAGTGATCAAGAGCCAAAATTCAGTTTTGGCTCTTGAACGTGATCGAAGATGACTACTTTTTGGGTGCACATATAAGGCTATCAACTCGATGTAAGATGTTTCATTCCAAAATCACTTAGCCTAATTTCCCTCAAAAATCACATGAATGTGCCCTTAAGTTACCTGATTTGTTGATTACAAGTTTATTGTTTGATTTAAATTATAAATTTACTAATGGGAGCTTCGCTTTTAGCCCTGGCTAAATCTATATATTACAGATAAATAAATTGAAGATAATTTGGGCTGAATAAAGTTGTCGCCCCAACTCATACAATGGGCGCTTTAGGTATATCTTACCGTCCGAACAGTGGTTTCTCCAGGCCAGACACTACGAAACGTTTCTCTTTCTTCGTAGCGTAGCGTCCGGACTGGAGAAACCACTACCCGTAAGGGGGAGATATCTCACCTTCTGTTATATAAGTGTGTATAAATATATTTTACTGAATAAAAATATCATGCGATTTATTTATCAATTATATTTACTATAATAAATACTGACATATCATTATTATATATTCGTAGTAAACTTGTTAAGATACGATAGTATCAAATTAAATTCCAAATAGTTAGAACTAAAACCAAGAGCCACAAACCAATAATTAAGCGAGATAATTATTCGTTTTAGAATTGCTCTAGCCAACCTTCGACCAATAAAACCACAACGATAAAGTTGAAAAACCTCAACGTACCAAAAACAATAAAGGGCGTCCTGTTTTTTCTATTTTTTGTTTTTGTTTGTTTCTCGAGCTATTCTCCTTACTTAAATTGATAAAGTCATGGCTTTGCTCAAGGCGGACTGCGTTGATTGGTTAGCTTTGACTAGTAACTTTGCAGTAAACAACTATATTTATTTTAGGTTAAAGTATTGCTAAGACCTGATAACTGCTGTATTTTGAATATTGGCCTTTTTTTGGATAACTTTTACGCTGTTTGAAACTTTTTATTTGTTTTGCTTTTGCTAAAGGAAACCGATCTCAAGTTTTAACAGACATTGTTCTGAAAACAAATGAACTGTCTTCTTCTTCTCTTAATCGTACAATTCGCATCTTTGGCGTCTGCAGTAACAGAAATCTTTGAAAATCCGAGCTCTTCCTGAACGTTCCCTGATTCTTTGGTTCTTCATCTTTACTGTGAGTCTTGGCTAAACAAAGGGTGGCGACATATCGGACAGTTTCGTCTGAAACACAGAAAAGCAAACAAATTAACATTTATCTGTAACACTTCGGTATCGGGATTGACGTCAGAAGGGGTTGCAGAGACCCTTCTCTTTATAAGTCCAAGAAAGAAAGTTGAAGAAACTCCGTATTGAAATAAAGTGCCCGTCTGTCTGTCTTTCTGTCTGTTAGCTTGGCCAACCTTTCAGATGGAAGGGACATCGCGGTAGTTAAAGAAGCCAAGGGAAAATAAGACGCGCACGATCTGGAGCCCATATCTCTCCAGCCGCCGCGCATTTTTTCCATCACTTTCTACTGCACTATCTTTTAGCCTAGAACAGGCTATCTGTCTGTCTGTCTCTTTGGAAATAGTGGGGAAAGGCTAAATCCGCCCAGCCCCTCCCAACCCCCGGCTCTGCCGTGCAGGGGCTGCGCAGTGGTAAAAGCACTCGTAAGCCGCTAGAGGGAGTTGAGTTTTGGTGCACGCCCTTCTATTGATCCTTGGGGTTTTTTCTTGGTACTCCGGTTTTTCCATCTCCTCAAAAAGTACATTTCCAGATTCAAATTCAATGAGAAATGGCCGCCAAAGCAGCATCATGTAGATATTCTATAAATCATTATTATTTATCATTTGTTTATCTACTTCTGTTGGCCACTTACACTCCGTTCTGAATCATGGCAATGGCACACTCTTTATGGACCTTGTGAGAGCATGGCAGGATCTGACAACCGCTGAACGCATCCTGTGAAGAATACACAAAGTTGATTTAATTACAACGTAAACATGCGTAAACCCGTTTCACCTAGCTTTCTCTCAGTGAACAAAACGCATGTACCATAAATATGGCAACACACTATTCTTTGCTACTGTGCAAACTGGGTTTGTCAAAACTATCTGTTAGAAGCGCATAAAAGTTTGGTACCTCAAGAAAGAAAGGTTTTATTTGTAGTCGAGACTAAGCTTGATGCGGTGGAACATCACTGATGTTCCACCATATCAACAACAGGATCTGTAGTCCCTAGAGGTCATTTATTTCCACCTCCCTTGTCAACTTCATGCAAGTTAAGCAACAGTACAAGTTTCACTATTCGACAGATGCATAACTGTCGCGGATGTACATGTAATCAAGTCTTCTTGGTGAAAAATAGTAAGTCTTCACCTACCTCTAAGCATATACAACACTCGTCGTGTCCGGAATCTGGCCTGCACTTATGTTTCCCTTCAAGCCGTTTGTCCAGACACACGTTGCAAACATCACAGTGAAACGATTTGTCCTTGTGGATACTGTTCAAGACAAAAAACATAAAAGATTCTGAAAGATTGATACATTTTCTTCAGCTTTATGTAAATGAAACCCTTACATAGCCATTAAATCCTTATGTTTCCAAATCGTCCTTATTTTTTCTCTTGCAGAGAAGTATTAATTTCCAGTGCCATCATATCAAATTTGCACGCCCATGTCCCCATGACGCACCCTACTCAGTGAAGTCGTATCTAGAAACGTTCACCCAGAAGACTGCAGTTTTAAATAACTATCAACAACACAATACCAAAGCTAGTACGTTTATTTTAAAATGCAATCGTATCACGTCCTTCGGTTTTTCAGACCATCAACCATCGCCTCTACAAAACTAACCGCAACCACGAAGAAAAACTGAACTTGTCTTAACCTGTCCCTGGTGTCCTCAGAATATAGCCTGGGTTCTTTAAGAAGAGATGGCAAATTTTGAGAGAGCTAAAGGAATGGTTTAAAAATGGTTATAACTGAATAATTATCCACTCCTTATCTGCAATAACTTACCGGCAAATACCACATTTATCGCAGTGAAATGGGTTCTTTTCCACCCCGGTAAAATGTTTGCATATGAAACAGAAATACGCTGACATTTGTTCGCCGCAGCTGCTGCAATGCTGACTTCCCTCATTGATCTAAACTTTACAAAAGAGGAGAGAGAGACAGAAAATGAACAGTTAGTTTTGACAAGTCCCAAAATAACTTGAAGTAGAGTATGAAATACTGTGAGTTGTACACTAAGTGATACGCTCTCTTACAAAAGTACATATCCTCCTGATCTTTCCAAGAGCATATCTGCAGTATTCATCACTGTTGAGATTTAATTGTCCCAGACTAAGTCTATATTTTTAAAAGGTCATTCCTCTGAAATAGAATTTTGTCAAACTTTGCCGATTAGTTGTCTATTTAACCAGGCTTTTGATAATATTATGGAGACAACAACGGTGGTGGAGGGAGGAGCGTTCAATTATCGTTTAGGAGCAGCAGCACCTTAAATTCCTTACAACATCACATTAACTATATTTACAAGTACAAGAAAATTTGACCGTGTTTTCTGTAACATGTGTACAGCTGCCCCCCTCCCCCCCCCCCCAGAAAAATCGGAGAAGGGAGTGGGGCGGCTGTACACACGTTTCCGACCATTGTTTTCTTTTTTGCCCCGAAATGTGTCTAACGCCTACAGAAAGAAAGTTGCCGCTCAATTTAATAAAGGAAAGAAAAATGATAGGAGGCCATACTCGTTTAAGAGATAAATGGAGATTTACCTCTGGCGAACTCCAACCTTACAGCAAAAGATGTTATTTTTCATGTGCGCGATAATCAAGCGTGTATTTACGCGCAGCAAGAATGCGCAAAGCAATTCATTGGAATAACCGTAAGAACAAAGCCACTGACCTCTTCTTCGTGTCCACAGATGCCACACTTGACATGCGTCGCATTATTTGCCTTCCTGTCATCAGTATCACACGCCCCCGATGAATTGTGACAGCGGTGACACGGGTAGAAGATTCCACAGCAAGGAAACTTCACGAGGCAACGCCGCTGATAATGCTCGCACTGCCATCGCGGGCTCTCTTGAACCGGTGCCCGTTCTCCCCCAAACCACCTTGTATCCCTGCCTTCATTTTCAATCTGTTCTCTCCTGTCTCCTTCTTCTCTTTCCTTTATTTCTCTCTCTTGCCTTACTCTCATTTTTCTCTCTTCCCTTTCTCTTTCTTCTCTTTCTCTCCTTTCTCTTTTTTCTCTTTCTCTCATTTCCCTTGCCTCATTTTCTCTTTGTTCTGTCATCTCTCTTTTCTTCCGCGCTGCCTCACGCTGCGCTTTTGTTCTTTCTTCGCGTTCTTTCATAACCCTTTCAACTACTGCGCATGCCTCCGCCACCTCGCGTTCTAGTGCGGCAAGTGAGGGGTCATCCGGGAACTCAGGTGATAATGCCGAAGCACCATTTCCCTGATCCTCTCCCCTTAAAGGAGATATTTCAGATGAAGTGACAGGATGAACATGTTCTTGGTTTTCTGTAAAATTGGGTATGGAAGGCTCCAGGAAACGTTCTTGCCCGTTTTCAGGAAACACACTGGATTGATAGCTGTATGAAGGTACACTCCAAGATGTTGTACTCGCACTAGGCTGCAACTCCGTGACTGTTGCAGTGGCCTTGGGCGTATGCGATTTTACTGTACATAACCTTGATGCAGGTGGCTCATCATTCCAGATACTTTGTCTCCCAGTTTGATAACTGACGACGGAAGGGTGCAGTCCACTTGACTGAGGCCATCGATGTCTCAAATCAGTTGTTTCAGTCATTGGAGGAGGTGGTAGACTCCATACGGGCCAGTCCGTAGGTGGAGTCAATTCTCTCGTTAGTTTAAAGTCACTAGGCTGTGAGGCATGTTGTAGACTTTGATCTATCGTATGTCGCGCAAGGAAATTTTGATTGATACCTGTCGCATCTAGGGATGGTATTCTGCTGTAGTAAAAGTAATTTAATTCCGCTCCATTCACTCGAGGTAACCGCAGTGACGAAGTCTTCGATCCTAGGCTTGGTGGATAACTCGTCGTAGGTACCTTTGCAGTGTACTCGTTACTCGTAAGCAACGTTTTCGCTCTTGCTCCTGGCGGCTTTTTGTTACCATTGATGTCCCCCGCTGTAGTTCCGATTGTCCGAGATTTGACTTGGTCATCCAAGCCAGCGTTAACTGGTAAGCTAAGTTTGGTGTCCTTGGTAGCTAATTTAAAATCTTTGAAACTTTTACATGGTACAAGGCGTTCAACAGGTAACGAGCTTGATTTGGCCACAACGTCTTCGGATTCAGCATCACCATCATTTTCATAATCAAAGTTGCTATTTCTATTAAACTTCCCACCGTTACCACGGTCTTTATCATTATCCCTGTCACCACTGCGAACAGTATTACCCTCACCACCCCCACCATCACTATGTTCGTGTCTAGCATGGTGGAGGTGGTGAAGGTTGTGATATCCATTGCAGCCATTATCACCATTTTCATCACTATCATCGTCATTTTTAACAGTAGAAGTAGCATTGGCTCCATCATTATCATCATCATGGTCAGCATTACCATTGCCCATGTTAGCGTCATCATTGCCATCAACATAGTGCCCGTGTCTATCGCCTAGTTGATTTACACCACCAGTTTGACATTCAGCATCCTTACTGCTGTCGCCATTCAGGATGCAGTGTCCATCTTTTTTTTCACTTCCGTTACTTTCGCTGACAGCATCATCACTGTTACCAATGTCTTTATCAAGGGAATAATCTGCATGTGCAACACTATCTACAAGAACTCTGCTTGATTGACTAGAATTTTTATCTTCTTCTACTCCGTCATTATCTTCATGACCATTCTCATAGAAATCATTTCCTGTTAGACTGAAATAATTTGTATGCCCATTAACAAGAGGCGGAGATGTAGGTTTGTTACTGTAAGATTTACTGCGGTTATTTTGTTGTCGTTGGTGGGGATTTCTTCCGCATAATTTCGTGGACCTCTGTAAATAGTATTGTTCCGATGTGTCATGTTCATTACACATTTTGTCTTCTCTGGATGAATTAACGGCAGCCTCTGCAAGGAAGAGAAACTAGTGAGGTTTAGGAGGCAATAACGGCAAGAAAAGCAGCAAATAATTGAACCAGCGAATGACTTAAAACGCAGGGCTATCACTAAGGGGTTTCATCAGTCCGGACACTGCGTATGACCCCCGGCTACTTTCATAGGCAACAAAAGGAAATGAGGACCAAGAGAACTTGTTTTTCAAATCCCCACCTAAGGATTGCATATATCCTGCAACTTGAAGTCTTAGCGAAAGCGTTGACTTAAATCAAACAGCACATCATTATCTATTTCGCCACCCTTGGGGAGCAATGGTGGTGCAGTGGTAAGAGCAATCGCCTCCCACTAATGTGGCCCCGGTTCAAATCCCGGCGTCGACGCCATGTGTGGGTTGAGTTTGTTGTTGGTTCTCTCCTTTGTACGAGAGGTTTTTCTCCGGGTACTCCGGTTTTCCCCTCTCCTCAGAAACCAACATTTCCAAATATTAATTCGAGCAGGAATGAGGTAGACGAAGAACCACTATGTGGATGTGCTACCTCTAAATCGTTATTTATCTAGTTATTTATTAGTCAAGCTTGCTTTAGCAGAGCGAGACTCTAAAAATGCAGTCTTTTTTTTGTCGGTGGGACCTAGTTTGTAGGCCACGCGTTCCTAGCGAAGACCGTGGAAACTGGGGATAAGAACCGTGACGACTTTCACTGTATGCAGTTAAGAGTCTCGTGATGAGCATGCGGTATATTTTCGGCGATTACTGAAATGACGCATAAAGGTTTGGCAATGACGTCATTTTCCTCGAATGGAGGCCCTTGATTTTCGTGTAATTATGCACGACATGAAGGAATATTAAAAAGGGAATATCCCCAAATAGGATGAGAAAATATTATAGCCGGGAAATCCTATTTTGTGGTGTTTTAAGGCGTTACGTTTCTCAGAATATTGTCGCAGTTACTGGAAATCTACGGTTAAATAGATTTACTTTGTTTTATGTATTTAATTGATAGATTTTCGCAGTTAAGATGCTAAGTCGTGTTGCACTTTATAAATACTTGAGATATCAAGTATCCACTGTCGCGTAATTTTTACGTGGTACGTGTGTAAAATTTACGTTCGCAAATAAAATAGAGGCAATGTATGAAAGGTCGCACGTACAATTATGTAAGCGTAAAAGTAGAAACTCGCTCAACTTGACGTTTAATCTCAACCATTATATCTTGCCTCTATATTATTTACGTGATTAAAATTTATGTGCGTTAACGAGTGGCTACCAGAACAACTCTTTTTTTTTTACATACATCCATTCAATAAATTAGAAGCAGAAAGTTGTGAAGAAGCCAAAAAGGCCCACAAAGTACATGCGTGTGCATAAAAAGTTTTCAACCTGGCAGGTATGTCTTACAAGTTACAACAAAGTAGGTTCTCAAGTTCGCTTCCCAGTAAATGTATCGTAGACTGATACACGACTCTGTCAGAGTCCATAACAACAACTGTAAGCTTTTCCTGCTTTGGGAGCGATGAGGATCTATAACCACAAAGCGTAATATAGATACTCCTTGGTGAACATTCTGTTTTCATAATTATATGTCTTCAAGTGGTAAATATTGTGCAGGCGTTAGTTTTATGTTTGTGGTTTATATGGAAGAAAAACTACTTTTATAGAATATGGAAAAAAAATTCCATACCATAAGTTCCGTTATTTCTCCGTTGCTTAAGCACCGATGTACGCTGGAAATTTGCGATTTGTAAAGTTCTGTGCGCCTGGTCTCTCTCAAACAGAACTTGGCCATATTCAGCTTTCAGTACATGGTAGTTTTCGGAAACTGCTCTTTCATTGCAATAAACACCATTACTGATCGGTCGTTCTTCGCAACAAGTTTGTTGACCAAAAGGTGCTCTTTTGGCAAGAAATTCGGCCCCCTGGTGGGATGCTTGATCCGTTGTCCTTGGAGAATACTGAGCTCGTCCTTTCAGCTCAATGGTACTTCTCTTTTGATTATAGTCCCAGTGATGAGTGACTACAAAAAATGAACAAAAGAATTCTATGTATAAAAAAGAATAACATAGAACGATTTTGAAATTAAAAGCAAAGCAGGTTGCTGTTATATGAAAGAGTAAAACCAATCTCCGCCATTACAACGCTTCGATAATATAAATAACCAAATATTCCTCTGGGTGAAAAAGCATGGATTGGGAAGTGGAATATAGTGCCAACGAAAATTTGCTGAACCTTTCTCTTATGAATGTTGAGATCTGAAGTCCTATATAATATCTCGATACAAACATTAAAACAACCAATCATCATCATCATCCTTATCATTATCATTATCATCATCAGCAGTCCTTTCCGCGCCATGTGTCACATAGAGCGCATTATCATCATCATCATCATCATCATCACCATCATCATTATCATCATCGTCACCACCACCATCATCACTCTCATCACCATCATCCTTCTCACTTAGGAAAAACCAAAAAGCATTGGTTTACAACCTTTGGGCTGGAGCTGACTTGTACCTTTTGTTCTTCAACTCTCGTTTCTGAGGATTTTGGACGTATACACAGTATACACACTCCTTATAACAGTTACATCTTATTTACGCACGAATCGTTATTGCTCGGACTTGTTAACTCAGTTGAGATCTGCATGTAACACTTTCGCCGTCTCATAGACATGCATTAAATTGATAACGATCACTGCCATGGACACGTAAAGCAAAACTTGTTAGTGAAGGTATTTCATCTGTCTGCAGTTGGTAAAATTAAAATTAGAGCCATCGCTTAACCTTTATAGAACTGGATCTTGGTGCTCACTCAGTTAAATTGTGTATAGGAACGTACAAATAAAATAATAAAGAAGAGGAGAAAAGAAAGAAATTAATGGCTTCGATAGAAGTGTACGGTGGTCGGGGAAGCTAACCACCTCTGTATTATGAATGGAAATACTAATATGTGCGCTAGGTCAACTGTGGACGATTATGTGAAACACTGTCATTATACATGGTTACCTTTCAGAGTTTAAGCAGAATTCGTTTGTATTGTTTATTGAACTGGTACTAACTACCTTATCATAGGAAATTAACGCTCCATGAAATTAAGGTATTGGAAATTAACGCGACTTGAATTAACGCGAAATTAATGGAAAACGACTTTCGAATAAAGAAAATTAACGCGAAAGAAGAGGGAGAATTTCATAATAAAGAAAATTAACGCGATTAAGACACAGTTGGTGGTGACAACTGGAACAAATTGGCAATTGACATCACTTCTGACAACGACTGTAAACCTTTGCCTTAGCTTTTGTGAAAGATAAAAATAAAGGGTAAATCATGCAAAGAAAGAAAGCTTGTTACACAGTAGTTAATGTTTTTAGGTGTCAAGAATGTCTGGACAAGTTCCAAAATTAAGCTTAAATACTGGAAATTAAGAGCGCGGAAATTAACGCTGCACTTAATTAACGTCGCGGAAATTAACGCTCAGCAAAATTAACGCGACTTAAATTATTTCATGGAGCGTTAATTTCCTATAATAAGGTAAGTGTTTTCATGTTAGTAGGAATCTTTTCCCATATTTTGGTTACGGCAAACTTAAATGTTTCTTTGCCATAGTTTGACCTCACACGTGGTGACATGAAAATTAAGAGTTGAGGCTTATCTGGTATATATTGTGTGAGTGAATAGCAGACATCTTTATGTGGTACAAGTGAGCATGACGTTCTTGTTTATGACCTCTGCTTTTTAGACAGATCAGCATTTTCAAAATTGTTCTCCAGACAATAAAATACAAAATCAGCAAACTTCATTGATTTTATCAAATATAAAACATGTTTGGGCAATTTACATGCGATCCGGTCGAATTTACACGTTATAATAAGCACGATTTTATATGAGTCAACATTTTAAAGGCGTCCAGTGTTTGTTTCAATCCCAACGGAAAATAAGACCCCAATAGTTACACTCTAGGATCTATTTTTTTCAAGTTAAACAAGATATTCACAGTTACTGAAAATCAATATAACTATTGTTAGAAGTAACGACAAACTAGTTGCAATATGTACAGTTTTTAAAAGTACTTACATAGTTTTGAACAGTTACACTCTTTTACGATATGGGAATAGCTACTGACAAATGCTGAGTGTACAATTCATTTTTCATCGAATATGACTCATGCCCATATTGCACCATCCCAAGCGAAAGGTAGGTTGTTACTGGCTGGGTCTCGCTTGAACCTAGCTGAAGTATTTCCGGTTGCATTTTTTTGTAGCCTCCCACTTTCTTCGGGGTTGGAGGATTGCGTGACAAAAGAACATCTGCGGAGGTCAGGCTACCCTGGCAAGGGCTTCGTCACGCGTTCCTTACTTTAGATACTGTTCGTCACTAGAGCGCCTTTCCCAAGGAATTACCGGACATGAATTATATTTTAACAAAATTTCATGTTATATCTACATACTGCTTTGTTAAATACTACGACTCAGTAGCTTTATGTGGTTTGGCTCTCATTTCACCGTTGGTGTCACGAGCCGGTTGTTATTATCGTCTAGCGTTTCATTATTTCACAAAGCATTGTGATCAACAACGGTTAAAAAACAACTTCCATTTCACTTCGCACCACAGCAGATTCAAGTATAAAACAAAGCAGGTAAGATTTTATCTCTTGTGTAATTTCTATTTGCAGTTTACAAATAAGAGCGTGGGTTCCCTATGTTAAGACTCTTTGTAACAGGTTTCCTATGGTCTTAATTAAGTCTTTCCTGACTCGCATATAATTTTAGCATTTTGAGTCATATCATTGCAATGGAGTCATAATTAAATTTAATAGTCAGCAAAACATTTTTTTCCGACCTGAGACCAGCAATCAAAAATCTAGGATTACTTATTAGCTAACCGTTTAGGATCATTCAGGATGGACGCTTAACAATGGGACGCATGCAACGTCAATTTTTGGAAAACAGTATATTTGAGATCTAGAATTTTCGAACCATTTGCTGTAAAATTTCTTGCTTGCCTGCCTCTCTTAGGATTTTCGAACATCTAAAAAATGGTATAATTGCCCATTTTTAACGGATTTTTACCCTCGGGTCACCTAGGATCAGTTCGGGAGCCTTTTTTCTCGCTGAAATTTTCGAAAAGGTAAGTTCTGATTCCTATAATTTTGGTATCAGTAGACTTTTAGGGGATAAAAATATGCCTATATCTACCGTTTAAATACTAAAATACGTTCAACAATGCTATGTTTACAGTCAAACCAGGTCAAGCGTTCCCGTCGCTAACAAACTAATGAATTCATTAATGGAAAAATAATTTCGTTTGTTGATTCAATAATCCATTCATAAAATGAATAATCCAACAGTCAAATTGGACCTCGATTCAATAATCAAATGTTGGTTTGGTTTATGAGCAAAATCTACCTGTTCTTTATTCTTGTCTGTTGTGTTCAATCGTATTTGCTTCCTTTTTCCTGCCGTTTACGATTGCGTTTTTCTTTGCCTTTAATCAAAATAACAGCTAGAATAGACAGACCGCAAACGCAAAGAAACCATGAGAAACTGACAAAGGCCGAGGATCGAAATCCACCAATCACCGCACATACACTGACCTTAGTTTGACCGTTGTGTTTTCTAAGAGGTCAGGCCTGGGTCTGTTGCACTGATTACTGGCAGCAAACTGGCGTACATGTAACACTTTGTTTGGGTTTGAACTTCAGAACTCGCCGGCACTCGATTCTCAGAAAAAAAAGAGGAAAAAACAAAATTCTGAGGTCAACTTGTGGAAAGTGTAGTTTTTCAAAAAACAGTAATCGAATCAACATTCGATTATGGAATCGAGGCTAAATATGAATATTGGATTGTTCATTTTATGAATGGATTATTGAATCAACAAACGAAATCATTTTTCCGTGAATGAATTCATTAGTTCGTTAGCGACGGGAACGCTTGACCTGGTTTGACTGTAAGTGGTTTTGAACAACATTCTCGTTGGGTGCCCCTACCTGTTTGGTCGCCGGCATACATACATGTACACATCATTAATTCCTTGAATGTAGATCAGCCGTTCAGAAGATATTCATTCGTTTAAAAGTGCTACAGTACTGTTTCGTATGGTCATAAGCACACTCATCAGGCAATTTTAACGACTGACATTTCAAAACTGTTTTAAGCATTTTTAAACATCGTTGCTATGCGATACATAAACAAAATGAACTTCGAGCTGACTACGAGGTCCTGGTACACAGCCGTTTTAGTGTCGCCAGGAGGAGTGCGTGACGAAAGTAAAAACGGCTTTGTAGCAGACTAGTATAACCACATAACCGTCAGTCTTGAAATGTACGGGTCATGCGTTGAAATTGCCTGTTGAGTGTGGTCATCTTTTGACCATACGAAACAGAACTGTAGCATTAAACGAATGAATATTTTCCGAAGTCGGATCTACATTCAACATGATTCAATGAATTTATGTTAGCTCCTCTAATAAATTAGAGTTGAGCGCTTTTGAAATGCCGTCTTAACGTACACTGCCTTCAATCATCAGTTATCCACCAAGCAACCGTCAAACGTAACGACAATAACACTTCTGAAACATACATCGGACTCACCGAAAACGCCTTCAAAATAAGATACAGAAACCACACTGCATCATTCCGTCACACAAAACACAGGACCTCTAAGGAACTCAGCAAACATGTCTGGTCCCTTAGAGACAACAACATTGACTATTCTATTTCATGGCGTATCATTTCATCTAGCTCATCCCACAACAGTTCAAGTAAATTAGATGCAACCTTTTCCTCAAAGAGAAATTTTTAATTATCAGTCGTCCTGATCTTACGCAACGAACTTGTATCTTCTTGCCGCCACAGAAAAGCTAGCCTGCGAGCAAGCGCTAGCTCTCCTATTTGGGCGAGTGAAACGAGTCTCGCGAAGTATATAGTCGATGGTTATGAATATTCTTATCCTTAAAATCCCCTGAAGAGTGAGTGATCACGAAACAGGCTTGTCAGGATGAAAGTGTAGTTTCTTTTCCTATTTCCAATATTTATTTATACATAAATACATATGCATGCGTATTTTTATCCAAAAAGGCTCGCCAGCTCCGATGAAATCTTAAAAGTACACATCTATTAAAATGCTTTACCCAAGACGCAATATCACGAATTATACATGACGATATAATATACCTATTGTATATGTAATGTATATGTATATGTAATATATGTATTGTATATGGTAATTGCATTGTATAGACATCACGTCTCGGGATAAGAGCGTGACCTCACATCACTCCCTCATGCCATCAGGCACGAACACGAATTAGACTTGTTTACAAAAGCAATTTTGGATCATCTTCTTTTCTTTTCGCGGCGGTGTATTAAACCTTAAGCAGCCAGACTGATGGAAGGGTTCGTTGCTTCGTTTTGGCTTCTAGAGACCATGGATGTGTACGTGTGCATGAATTAAAAATGTTCCCGTGTTGACTCATGCGTTGATCAGGGCGATTGAAACAGCTGAAACAAGTGCAACTGGAAGGATCTTAACAGCTTACAAGATAATCACTGCTTTAAGCATAAAAGACCAGCAAGCCATGATTTGACCGAAAAATTCGGTTTTCAAGCGGAAATTCATTGATGGGCGCCTTCTAAAAAGAGAAATCTACCGTCTCAAATCTTGTTGAGATGTAGGTGAATCGGCCTCTCTCTAGCTTTTATCCCCTTTATCACAGTAAATGACCCAAGTAATGTAGTTTCTTTAGAAGATGGCTAGTGGTACTGGAGTACGTAACCAAGGTTAAATTTAATCGTTGGGAAAAAAAAGCTGTTCGCTTTAAAGGGGGTGTTTCTCTGGGTAGAGACAGTTTGTGCGATCAGGCAATTTTTTTGGGTTCCGTAGGCTAAACAACTGCAGCATAGACTGGTAGTGGTTCCGATTTATATGGCCATTTTTACTTGCTGCTTTATAAATTCGGCCGGATCGCACGTTTTTCCCATAACTACTGTAAAATGCTTACAGTTGGGAATTGCTCTCTGGTCCTTCGCCAATACTCCTCACAAATCGAAGATCATTCACGATTCACACTTCGCAGAATGTCGTACGATATGGTTTTGCAAAGCGCAATTTAAAAATAATCTTACGTCATCGTATCCAGGTTCCGCTCTGCCCTCTGCCGGAAACGGTACGTGCATTAGGCGTATTTCATCTTCGTAAAATATACCAAAAAGTGAAAATTGTCAATGCGACGATTTTTGGAGGACCCTTAAGGTGGCTCGAGCCGATTTTTCCGTAACAATGGGCACGAAATACAAAGATGCTTCAAACTAGGCAGCAAATCGAACTGTAGCTATTAGTGGGGTATAGTTTTGAATTTCCAAAAAAATATCGTCTTTTTCGAGATCTACGTGGCAACAGGATGACACCATTGCTTGTTTTCTCTCTTTAACTGTCATGTGAAGAATCTAGACATTCGTTTTTGAAGCTGCTTTTGAACTTGCACAGTCAATAAAATGGCTCAGTTATTTCCAAGCGTGCCCATCCCTCCCGGGCATTTGTCATTTTGACAGGAGCAGTTTCTGGCTGCTACAACAGAAACGAATCATAACCAATTCTTTTCCCTGATTCTTTCCCTATTTGTGGGAAGTAAACTTCTGCCTGAAGATTTCAACTTCTTTCGTTTAGCGTCGAATGCGTTTCCTGATTTTGGGTTGGTAAAATAAAGAACGTCTGTAGACATCTTTGAGAGAAAAGAGGTTTATTAAGTCCCTCCCCTATGTCAACGCCTCATCATTATCACCTCCTCATTCGCAGTACCAATTAAATCGGACCAATGGAATTGGAGGTATAAATTGCTTGAATGTGTAATTGGCCTACGGTATTTTACAATCAAACAACAGTGACACTTGGAGTCGCGTGGTTGAAGCATGTCTTCTTAGACTCTCCTTAGACTGCTTCTACGCCGAAAAGGCCGGCTAAAAGAGGTCCGAAGCCGAAACAAATCGGCTCATCGGATTACTGTAGGATATGTGGGAGCTTTGTAAGCGTTAATAGTACTGGGCAATCATCCCGTTCCTGTAAAGCTACAGAGAATTTTTTTTGAGAGTGTTCGTCAAGGTTTTACGAAACGAAAGTTGGCGGACGAAAATTTTGGTTTTACCGTTTCGCAAACAGATCACTCAAGAGGGTTTGTTTGCCTTGCAGTAATCAGATTAGAAGCACCCGAGCTGGATTTTTTTTTTTTTGATGGTTGAAATCCAGCTTTCAAGAAAGAGAGCAAAACGATGATATCTTTCGGTTTTTAAAAAACAGAATGTCCACATCACCTCATGGTTCCGCGACAAGGTACTCTTTTGCTCCAGTAATTAGGCCCAAAACAGCTAGGCACTGCTCTTCTTTGAGCACGTATATTTGCTTGAAAAATTGTGCCAAACAGTCATCATAGTCTACACTCTATACAAAAGATAACTATGGTCAACATGGTCAAGACAAGCTTGTAGTATTGATCCATCCGGGACCCCATCCCAAGTTCACAAGTCGGCGGCGCTTTACTTCAATCGACGTTATTATTTTTTGCAAATTACAAAAAGTAAGTGTAGACTTGCTACAAGTCGATCTCTAGGCGAACGGAGCGAACCTCTTTAGGTCGCGAAGTGGCCGACCGAGCGACGAAGAGGTCCCGCGCCACATTAAATCCGACGAAGGACTTTTTTGAAAGTATAGAAAGTGTCTCGGGTAGCGCGTCCAGGCAATGACAAACGCCTCTAATCGCATGACGCGAGCGTGATGAGTCGTTGACATGATGATGACGGGATAATCGCCATTCAGCCAAAGGTAATTTGCTTCTCCTGGGAAAATCAAGTTTCAGTTGCCCCCAAAGATGTCTACAGAACGTCTATTTTCTTCTTCCCCCACCCCTACCCCTTTGCCCTGGCAGTCAATAAATCCCCTGCGGTTTATATTTTATCACCCGCGCTCGACGAACTTTGAAGAGGAAATAGAGGGTCTGTGAACAGGCTTACTAGTAAATTTACAATCTCATTTGACACTCCTTGGTTAAATTGTTTATCATAATGCAACCCACATGTAAGAGCCGCTTGATCTTGCTTGGCTTAACAGGTTCTTGTATTTTTGGGTCTTACAGTGGCAAATTTCTGCCAGAAGGTTCTTAATCCACAGGTTCTTATGTGCGGGTGTTTACTGTATTAAGAACAAATGCTAAAATCTCATAAATTCTGAGGCGTTTCCCACAACAGGTAATTCATGAGAGCTAAGGCCACTAAATTTAGTGGGTTCATGTGACAAACATCCTGCATATCCGCAAACGAATAATTGCCGATTGAATCGGAAGTTATCAAAGGCAATGAGGAGACTCGTTAAAGGATTTTTAGCTTAAACAGAGTACTATATAGGAGCACATGCTAAGAATAAAGTAGATATGCACATCTAATAATAATAGCTAAATCGTAACTAGTAGCAAATGATAAATAGTACTGAAATCTCTATGTTTCTTTCAAAAAAGGACACCGTATTACTAATAACTCGCAGTAGCTATCCACTTCTTCAAAGGAGCTTTCTCTTACTATAGAGCAGTAATACATTTGAACTCAAAACTTTGGCTTCCATATAACTATTACACGTTTCGTTTCCTTTTAGTTTTTCTTTCGTCTCCTTTGGTACCAAATCCTCATGTTATTAAGTGTCTGTAATGATTTTAAGCCATTCTATTATTGTATATTACTGACAAACAGTTGCTGTGCTGTCGCATTAGCTGTTTTAAGTCAAAGTTATAACTCTAGGTATACACACCGGATGTTCATTGGTGATGAAAATAAATTTACTACTCCTTGTATAAATGATAATGCCATACGATTCCTTTGTAGGTGGCCCTGATATTTACAGCAATTTGTCGCGTAACATTGAATGGCTATTATATAAATATTTAAAACTCACCCAATCGTTAATTTCTTTTTAAATCTGTTTTCTTTCTCGTAGGTATAAATCGGACAAAGCGGCAGTTGTTCCTTCGTACTGATTAAGCAATGGAATCAGTCTTTACCAGAGTTAGAATAAAAAGTTATAGCAAAGAAAATACAGTAAAAGAAATAAATAAAAAAATAAATAAAAGTTGCGTTGTAATTGGGTAATGAAATTTCTTAGAAAAGATAATGATATCATGAGTTTCCTAGAATTCAGGTTGTGTATATAGCCCAATCAACGTTAAGTTTAAATCTCCTTAGGCCTCTGCGCGGCCGATGAGGCCTACAGACTCTGAAAACCGAGGCGATAAGTGTTGGCTTCGGTTTTGCAGATGGGCGTTTACGACGTATACAGTCGTCAAAAAGAAAAAATAGAGATACCACAAATCAACAAAATAGCTACCGGCAACAGGTTCCGTAACACCAGAAAATAAAAAACAAAAGACGCCTTAGCCGGGACTGGAACCAGGCAGGGAAACAGCTACACAAAAAAGCCAACCAAGAGAATTTTAACTTTCTGAAGGGTTAAAACTATTTCATTTAAGGTGTTTTCCCTTAAAAATTCTGGCGTAACAGGAATTCAAAGATGGACTTCGGGAAGCAAGTGTTAGATTGGAAAAAGCCGGCGAAAATTTGACCCGACACGACCGATAAAACTCGTCTGCGATGTGATGAGACGCAATACAGATGTTTTCCGACCTCGATTTCACTCTGTAATATGTTAAGGCTGATGGTATGATGGTGCAAATCACTTCTAATTTCTCTGTTAAATTCTTCGACCTCAAGGTTCATCTCTAAAAGCATTCTTTTCCCGCTAACTGAAATCGGCTGCAACAACAACAGAGCCAATGCAAGGAGTTTGTTTTATGGGGGAATTGGGCTTCCCGCGGAAGTTTTATTAACTTACGGACCTACCCAGATGACGATATGATGGATAGGCCTTCTCTAAAGGAAAGCAGTTCGGAAAACTCCAACACACTCATGACGCTTTTAGTCAATATTCCAGATGTTTTCTCCTTAATGTAGTCTTAGGGTTTCTTCCAAAGAGACCGCAGGCGGTCGGGGAAGTTGAACACAGAAATTTTGTTTCATCAAAGTCGGTCAGTGGTGGAGCGCACTTCCGTTTAGCGCCTTGAAAACTGGGATGCGGCCACTTGAAAATACCGTAGTTCCTCTATCAAGCCCCCCCCTCTCAAATAAGCCCCCTCTCTTTGAAGTCCCCCCCCCCCCTCCCCTAATTATTCTTCACTAATAAATGATAGACTGTATTAATCAATCACGATTGTAAAACTTCGTGCGGACTGATCTGGGATGGTTTATTTACCAACTGGAAGTTCGGATTTGATTCTGATCCTCGGCTGCATGACCTAAAACGTCTTGTACCTGAGCTTTTCCACTTTGTATTCTAGTTCTTTATGATAACTGATACCATCGTCGTTTCTAAATTAAATAAGCGCCCCCCTCTCGAATAAGCCCCCCCCGTCTCTATTAAGCCCCCTCCCCCTCAAATGGGCTTGAAATAAATAAGCTCTCCCGGAGGCTTAATAGCGGATTTACGGTTCTATGACCCCTAAGGAGGGGGAGTGAAAAGAAGATTGGTGGGTTTTATCAACTGAGTTAGTAAATAAACGGTCAATTTTTGCTACCGTGAAGAGATTCAACGGCAAAAGCTACGAGCACCAGCCCTTCGTCAGGGCAAATCCAAATTTACGTTGGTCCAAATTTGACTCTTACCACTGTCCTTACTTTTGCTTCAGTAATGAAAAATGGAAAAGAGATAAGGGTCTTGAACGAAAGATATCTAGATTCAGCATTTTTCCTGTATTTCTTTTATTTAAAAATACAACTTTCTTTCCTAACAAGAGAGGATGATTCCTATCTACTCAAATGAGCTGAACAAGGACAGAAATTACCTATGAGATAATGCCTATCCCTCATACTAAAAGCTGAAATTAACCCGCTAAAAACAATTGTCGAAAGACAAGTCTGGGACGAGAGGCGTGCTTACAAGGAAACAAAGTTAGAAAGGTTCATGGGTGCAGACAGAGTGTTTCACTTTCTATGATTCGCTCATTTTATGTCATTTGACTACTTTCTTTAGTTTTACATGCTTCCTATAGGAGCTTTATTGGAGGGACTCGTTCGATAAGTGAAGGAAGTATCATGCGGTGTGGTTTCCTTATTGATAACCTCGTCTACGCTGTTATAAAACTTTCACTGCTTGTACACTCCTAAATAACTCATGAGCCGAGTAATAGAGGTTAAATAGCAAAAATGTGGATGTTTGGTTTAGCTTAGCCTGGGCCTCTCAAACACCTCCAGCTGTGTAAGTTACAAATCTGTCAAGGTCAAGCAAAGCCAGTTTTCAACAAAAAAGGAAAGGAAATCCTCATCATGCGAACTAAGCATAAACTCAAGTACGATTAGAATCAAACGACCGAAACAGGATGACTCCCATGTGGACAAAATCCAGACTAACCTTGACCCGCTCAGTGAAACAATAACTTCAAAATGCTTCACAAAACATTATGAACAGCCTTCTTTCAAGTGATCGTTCGTTAGGTGGGAGATGCGATGTCTCCTACAATAATAATAATAATAATAATAATAATAATAATAGTAATAATAATAAACTTTAAGGAGTACATAAAGCGAATCGGCGTGAACGTGAGGTTGGAAGTTATCCAGAAAACAGCATTGTTGGGGACAGCAAAGACACTAAGGAAAGTACTGTCTCTGTAAGAAGAAGCTAAGGAAAAGAGAGACCTGGGACCCGTGGTAACCTGTTGTAACCTGCTCCCAAGGACTATAAACCAGACCGATCATCCTGCCTGAGTCTACAAGGAATGGACATAACAATAATAATTATAATCATAATCACGGCTTTATTCAATCGATAAAATACATATCGAAAGTTATTAACGTCATAAAAATTAAATTTGAATAAAATTTACAATTAAAGTCGAATCATATTTCTAAGTTATAATTAAAGCATAGTCTATTTACAAACCAGCTCTTAAAGCGCCCAGTGTTAACTTAAAAGATGGCTGAAATTCTGGGCATTATCACCCCTAAAAAAACCACTGTTGTGTGCCAAAATACAAATTTTTAAAAACGTCCCGGCCCATGATTTTCATAAGTTCAGTTTTCCCCGTTTCATTCCCCAGGTTTAGCTTTTATTCGTCTAAACGTAATGAAACTGACCTAAGTTGGAAATGTCAGTGATAGAGAGAGGAATAAGAAAAATTGTCATCCATTACATGTACTTGCATCTACCTATAAGCACATGTTATCTTTCACTAATCGAGACACCAAAGCTCATCGAAATGACCTATTTTAAATTCCACGAGTGATGTTGGTAGGTTGAAGGCGGAAATCTAGCAATAATGTCATTCTTCCTGCGGTATTACCAACAAGACTTGGTGTATGCTACATTCTTCTGATGTTTATATTTAAAAAAGGGTCCTACGATGATGCATTAAAGAAAATTAAGGAAGAAAATGAAATAGAAAGATGAACAGTGCATGAGTAACTTCCTCGTGCTAAAGGCGGAATCAGCGAAAGGAAGTTTTGACATGAATTTGGAGAAAAAGTGCGATCAGATAACTTACTTAAAAAGAGAGAAGAAAGTTTGCAATGACTCACTGCCTTTTGATTGCCGGGTAAATATTTCAGGTGTGGTGTACTGGATGTAGAGGTTCAAACGTCGCAGGAAGAACATTAAGTGGTTTTCAATGAATCAAGGCATACACCTGTTGTTATAAAATAACTAAGATAGTACGCGCGCTCTGATTGGCCGAGAGGAGTGTTTGCATGAGAGTATGTAAACATGGTTGTGGCGTCAAGTTGTTTGGCTTTTCGCCCTTTAATCACGCAAGTACGAGTTTGAAAATGTTTTCGAGTTAAAAACTCGACAAGTTTACTTTATTTCCCCATTCCTTCGTCGGCTGAAACTTTGAAAATCGTCACAAAGAAGGTGTGTCAATTTTTTTTTTCGCTTAGGCTGACATCTTAAGCCAGAAAAGTCCGTATTTTGGAAAGCATCTTTTTACAAAACAAGAACTGATTACGCGTGAAAGACTTCGTGGACAAGACTTTGCGACTGGTAAGAATTTCTCTTTTAATCAGTGCTATATAAAGAGTTTTGCGGCTTTTCTCGGGAAATTTATTTTATAAAAGCAATAGAAAACATTTTTCCTGTGTTTGCATAGCCTGATATAAACACTCGAGGCGTTGGGAGAATTCTCGACAGTTATGCAAACCTTCGACTTCGTCTCGGGTGTGCATAACTGTCTCGAATTCTCCCAGCCCCTCTCGTGTTAAAATCAGGCTGTGCAAACACGGAAAACGTTTTCTATTGCTTAATTGTAAAACACTGTCTACTGCATAGCATGTATTAACATATTCATTGTTAACTTAATTACGGGTTATAACGTGTTTCAGCTATGACACAATCGAATACTTCATATTTTCGTCCGGTCAGCAATCTCAGCAAGTGTTTTTAAATACGATATGATCTCTGTTGTTGTTATTCGTTTCCGCAGTCGTGACGTCGGCCACAGTAAACATTTCAAGCGAAGCTTTAATCAGTGAAGCACTACATGTCACGATGGAAAGTTCGAGAATTAACGAGGAAACAAATTTGTGCGAAGCCCGCGAACAGCAGGGCAATGGAGATTAAGGCGGGGAAATAACTCAGGGAATTTTGTCCTCCCCTGATCCTTCCTATATATCGACTGTTTTTACCTTCTGTTCCCTTAGAGAGCCTGATCTTATGCAGGCACTGGCCCTCTCTGTCTCGCATGGTCTCGCAATCTCCCTTAGGCTTTACTTGTCAGGGAGGTGCGTTAGACACGCCAGACCTTCGTGTTTTGACCTTCAGTATACAATGGCGCCACTGGTTACTAATATCGGTCCATTTATCCGGCGCATACTTTATAATATGTAAAATAAGTGACAAGTAATAACAGAGGTAGAGGCAAACTACGTCATCGCACCTTCGAAAATAGTCGTGCGGGTTCGTTTACGTTCCCGCCTCTAGTTTACCGTTAAGGAGTGTTTCACTGTTTTGCCTAATTCAGTGGTGGGTTTTTCTGTCAACAAGTACTGAGTTTTGGGGCTTGACCCAAAAACTCAGTACTTGCACTCTGTACTTTAATATATGTATATATGCGAAGCATTTAAACGGACCACAAGGACTAGTTAGGGAAAATCCGTTGACTGCGCTGGAATAGACGCTTTTAAATTACAGTGTAGTAATATTGTCAAGGTTGAAAGTGTTGTCAAGGCTGAAATAGTGCCGGGGTTGAAAGATACAGCTCCTCAATGTCGCGAAATTCTCCCGGGGGGGGGGGGGGGGTACTTTAGGAATTTCTGGGTGGGGATGTGCCGCTGGGACCCTGGAACCCTTAACCTATACCAGAGCTAGTTCAGCTGAATTTTGCTACCCTATACTAGAGTAAACTCCCCAAATCCCCCTATCCTAGAGTAGCTGTTTCCCTTGTCCAGATAGAATCTTCAACCAACTGATCAGTTTCCTGAAAAATGATACCCTATTCTAGACCCAAACGCTCTGATTTATATACCCTATCCTAGAGTAAACTGCCCGAAAACCATACCCTTCACAGCGGCACATACCTATATAGCCGTTATATGGCAGTACCCCCCCCCCCCCCGGGGAAATTCTAGACTGACGTTTGTTACTTTGTATCATGTGGGGGACACAAACTTGCCCCCCACTATATAAACGTCTGTAAATTTTCGCAACTTCGTGGATCGAGCCATATATCTTCGCTTGTTCTTTCAAACTTGACAATTTTAATATTTTTAAGGTCCTGTTTCAGGGGTGTCATGTCAAAAGTTGAAAAAGAACCGTAGATGGGTCTATTTAAAGACAATTTATCGCTTGCAGTCCAGTCCTTGCAGTTTTTGAGTTGCAATATGAGTAGCCCTGGTACAATATGACTAAAAAGTACTCGTGTAGTTTGAGTTACGCAGTATACTTACAGAAATAAAACTCTGGATCAAACGATGAAACTGCATTATCATCGGCGTCGCGATATCCAGTTTGAATCGGTATGTTGTAGATAGTGAATCAGACTATTTGACAATTGGTCAAGGGATCTCTTAATACGGGAGGTAGACTAAAACACTTGAACAGATAAATTCTTACCGTAAAAGTAGTCACCAACGCATACTGAGGCGGTGATCGTTTTCGAGAGCTTCTACAAAAATTGATGTGTTGAATCGTGAATTGTCGCTCATCATGTGAGGTTCTCGCGCATTTTTTAAATCATATTAATTTTAGAAACGCCAGTAAATATGGTTTAAGCATCTGTTTAAAATATAGTTTTAATACAAAATGTTTTTAAAATACAAGGAAAACTTGCCAAAATGCAAAATAATATTTATTATATAATAGTATTTAAATAGATCCCAAATACATTTTAAGCTCCATGGCTATATTGGTTCGTAAAATATAACAAAAATACCCCAAATTCAGGTAAAAATAGTTTTTAAATCATTTAAATACATTTTAACTACTTTCCAAACAGTTTCAAAATAAAGTTGGTTTGTTAAGGGAAGGGACTACAATTCACAGACTTGCCAGCCGTCATATCTAGCAACTGGTATCGTATACTAAGAATGGATAAAAGTGATCAAAACTTGTTACGAATTGACCTCGACTAGGGACAAGCCATTGGAAAAGTTATGGGTTAATTTGGGGAGGGGGGTTGGGCTGGCAAAGTACAAAAAACTATATTCACGCAAGGGAAAATTAACTAAAGAAATAAGGGAAATGTTAAAGAAGACAATTCACACAGCTCGAAAATTCCCCATCCCCGTCATAACTTATTTAATGGTCTACTCCTGGTCCACCCCTTATAGTTCTGATGGATGCTCTTGGGCATATGGCTTCCTACGCGGGGGTAATTTCGTGGAGTGGTATTTCCTTCCTCCCCACAAATACGACGGGGTTACGTATAGAATAGATTAAAGCCTGTTTTCCATATGATCGCCCGATCTTTCGTCTCATGATTTCCAGACTTGTCTTGAAGTGTGTTTCGATTACAGAGAAATTTAAACTTCTTATACCATTAGGGACGAGCGATCACAATTGCGGACCGAACTTTAGTCTATTTTATGGCTGGCATACCGCATACAATCGTTCGAATCATCTCATCAAAGAGATCGAGACAATGCGAGTGGTTTGTGGAATCCGACTAGAGGATGTATTTTTTTAATGTTTGCATAGCGCTATCTTTTTTAGTCTATCCAGTGGATAGCACAATTGGTCTAATATAGACAGGGATTTTCTTCTGCGGAAAAATTTGGGGCCAGGTTTGATAAAAAAAGAATTGAAATAGACCATAACTTCTGACGTATTTGGGTCGCGGTGAATTTTCTAGAAGATAAGCGTATTTACATACTTAATATTGTTTTATTCGGTTGTTTGCATTCCATTTCAGAAAAAATATAGTATGCAAGATACTCTCGGTTGAACTGGAACCCTCGTCTTGAAATGCGAAGGTAACATCCAAATTAAAACAAAAATTTGCAGGGAAGTAAGGCATGCCACATGTTTGACACCTACAGGCCGGTGAACCAGCAGAATGCACGAAAAACAATTGCTATCAGCCATTCTTCTGGCGTTCTTTCTTACAGAATTTCACTGAAGTCATTTCACTGCAGCGACTGTTCATCAGGTTAAAATTAACTGCTGTGGCTATATGGCCGGTAATCG
Source organism: Porites cylindrica (assembly GCA_964035525.1). Taxonomy (NCBI): domain Eukaryota; kingdom Metazoa; phylum Cnidaria; class Anthozoa; order Scleractinia; family Poritidae; genus Porites; species Porites cylindrica. Next base: position 60,709,772 of record OZ037775.1, read on the forward strand.
GTCAAGGTTTTCAAAACACTAAATGACCAGCAGTCCTTTCTCAGTAAATTTCACAAAATCGAAAATCCCAGCTAAGGTTTTGAAAACACTAAATGACCGGCAGTCCTATATTCTCAGTACATTTCGCTTGACTTTTCTTAATCGACATATGATAGTTTGGTTTCGCTAGATTATTGTGGAATTTACGGAGAAGATAGGACTGCCGGTCATTTTTTAATAGTGTTTTCAAACCTTGAACGGCAGTCGAGCTGAAAAAACTTCTAAGTGTCTCAAACCATGGTTTCGATTTCTGAGCCCAGCGTAAACCAAACATTTCAGGGTCGCTTGACTTTTCTTAACCAACATATATGATAGTTTGGTTTAGCTGTATTTTTTTCGAGTATGAAATTTACTGAAAAGACAGGACTGCCTGTCATTTAGCATTTTGAAAACCTTGACCGGCCATGACCGGCCATATAGCCATAATCCCTTAAAAATAAGAAAGCAGATCCTACCTTTTTTCCGGATGTCATACCTCGCCTCTCGGTGTGTGAAAATCAGATCCAACACTCCAGAACTCAGCTCTATCTGGTCGCTCTTGATATGTTATGTCAAAGAAATGTCTAATGAATTTATTTTGGTTTAGAAATCTGTCTCTGTTTTTAATTTTTAAAATTCCCTTAAACGGAACTGCTTACATATCTTGACTTCCTCTTATTATGCTGAAAAGTTAATTATAGCAGAGTTTTAATTCTTCTCGGAAATACAATAAGGGGCACCCAACGTTAATTTTCGGAAAATATCTGTTCGGAAGACGATTTGCGATCTAGAATTTTCGGAACATTTGTTGTAAAATTTCTTGCCTGCCTGCCTCTCCCAGGATTTTCGAACATCTAAAAAATGGTACAATTGCCCATTTTTAACGGATTTTTACCCTTAAAAGGTCACCTAAAATTTTCGGGAGCCTTTTTTCAGGCTGAAATTTTGAGCAAGGTTTGGAACGTTCCTTACAATCCCAGGCCCCCCATTACAAGCCCTCCCATATCAAACCCCCCATTTCAGGCCCCTTACCATATCAGGCCCCCCCACATCAGGCCCCCATTCCCATATCAGACCCCCCATCCTAGGCCCACCATTCTAAGCCCCGACGATCAATACGAGGCCCCATGTTAATAATTATAACAAGACTAATAATGAAAATACTAATGATAACGATAATATTAAGAACAATAATCAATAATAATGTTAATACTAAAATTCTTAATGGCAAAGCGAGTGAGAGTGCCGGAAGCCAGAAGTTTATTTAATAAAAATGTTATGCTAGCGCCATGCGTCACGCCGAGTATTTATTGTTCTGTTCTCTCTTTTTTTATTTTGATTGTTGTTGTTGCTTTTAGTAGTTGCCTTGTGATTGCTTTGCAAAAAGGCATGAAAGTGCTAGTATCAATAAAATTTCAAGACTACTTCACTACCCTATTTGTATTCTGTTCTAGGTAAATCAATCTTTTGTAGATGAGGACGTCACTCTGATACCCTGTTAACAGGATTATAATCGTTTTTTGCCTGCACCAGAATTGAAAGACTAGAGAGGCCCTAATTATTTTCGACTTAACAATTTTGTAGAAAAAGGTGCATGGGTTAAGTTCGTTTGAACCTTGTGACCTAAGAAAAAATTACTTTATTTTTGTGACAAGCTATTACGGTCAGTGGGGAACGTGTGGTGGAAACCTTTTGGTTGGGTTTAATACGTGCTTCTTGCATGATAAATTACACTCGCTGTACACTGATAACCCGATAACCGATGAGAGAAAGATTAATTGCAACGGAATTGCAATGACGTCAGGAGCAAATAAAATTGATTTGATAACGTTGGTCCTATGTCGGTCCCGTAGCCGGTTCGGCCGTGTTATGGGCTCGAAAATCCTTCAATAAGAATGAGCGAGACCAGGTTTTTTTTTTAGCATGCAAGACTAAGCCCCCAGCCAAATCCTTGTCTTCACTAAAACGGCTGAACGCACGACCTGGTTGAGGTCATTGTTATCTAAGGTCTTCCTAAGTGCTCCTGAATACGTACAATATTCTTTCAACAAGCCTACGCCCTACCCTTGCCCGGCCCCCGCTTTCGCACGAAAGGAGATCGAGAAAAATTGACCCTCGAAACCACACTAGATATCAGAAGTTTCTTTTCTTTTCTGTTATTTTCTGTCAGTGTTCTGTCATTTTTTTCCTTGCGGTAAACATTGCCTGAAAAGTCTACCCTTTAATATATTTCAACTAGTGAAACCCATATCCTTTCATATACCTGAAGACTTAAAAACGAACTCCTTTGGGTTCGGTTAAGGCCTCCCCATAAAGGCTGTCACCGGGAGCTTCCCCGGATTTCCCTGATACCCGATGTTAATTAAGTACGTTGTGTACGTACAATGTCAAACCCCACGCTTAGAGAGAGATAAAACACAAATTGTGTGGCCTTAAATAAAAGAACAGGCCTCATCCTTCAACTGAAGGAGGAGTAAGCTAATGCAGATATGGCAAAAACAAGACCTTTTAGAATAGAAGCTCTTTTAACAAGAAAATCGCAACAAAGACCTTCGCATAAAACACAACCTAACTAGGATCAAGCATACAACTACCCCATTGGTCAAATCATATTGACCAACAGAAAACCTCTATTTTCGATCCTACCTACGAGCACAAATTGAGCAACGAACACCATCACATTGCCATTTCTACATAACCTAACATAGTAGCAACTGATGAGGTCCACTGAAAGGACCGAAACTCGAGTCTTGCTTGAGAATTTACTCTCGAAATCATCATAGCAGAAAACACACTAGTAAACGAAGAACGACTTCTTACAACAAGCCCTTCAATACTCGCTGATATAGCCAACGATCCTGCAGAAGATAGCCTATTAGCTTCGGATGACGAAGACATACCGTGTGGACAAATGTCAACAGAAAGGCGCAAAAACACAAACCTTAAAGAAAATGGGGATCAGCCACTGAAGCTTTCAAGTGATTAGAGAAGAACAAGCTCTAGCCGTGAGAACTGAAAACGGCTTACAATTGGGATGAGTTCCTGCCCCTCTCTGCTAGTAGTACAAGAGAAGCATTCACACGAGAGAAGCTATGGTCACCAATGAAAAAGTATACATCATAAAGTATTGTCTTCGTGTTGTTTACAAAGCCAGCCACAGTGAAGTAGAATTTTACCTAAAGACCTCAGGCTTTGCGGTCAGCTGATGGTCCTTTAGCAACACTTGGTGTATGAGGACATACAATGTACCATAGACGTGCACATCGGGTAATGTTTGACTGATATACGTTTTCTTCTTTTTATTTATTTACTTCTTAGTTGCCTCCATTTGCCTTTTTTTGGTAACAAAAAAAGCATCAGCATGAACGTCCTGGAAGGAATGTTTTAATCAATATACGCCATCCTAATCTGCAAGAGACTCCTAAAATAGAGAGATAAACAGATGTGTTATACGTAATCACTGAGAATTTCAAAAATTTGTGCAAATTCACTTCGAGCCTCAAATTTTTCCGACAACAAAATAAGGCATAATTTCTGCGCCATTAATTTAATGTCATCCGAACATGCATTTAGAATCCCGTTTACGAAGTTTCTCTGTATGATGTCGAAGTTTAAGTTAAATGAAGTTTCTCTGTATGATATAGAAAATTTAAGTTATATGGGATTATGGGTGCACGGCAAAACAGCCCGTATTTTGCTTCAGGAACGCGCGAGCGGTCAAACGAAAGTTCTGGAGCGAGGATGATGTTTTTCAGTGTACATCGACAAAGGATTAATCCTTTAACAGGATACCAGACCTTCTCTGCTTTCCTTTGAAAAGTTGCAGGATTATCGTCAGCGTAATGAAGTTGCTGATAACGATCTTGAGATTTACGTACTGAACCGAACTACCTTCCAGAAGCACTCCTATCATAATGATGTTGAATTAGACTTATTCATCCGGAACTATAACTTCCAGCTATTTGAAAGATTTTACCTCCTGGCCCCATTTGCGTTAGTTCAATAATTGTTAAATTACGCAAAGGTGTAATTGATAATTATTGACTGCGGCTGAGTATGATATAAAGAATTATGGAGATCGAGGAGGGTGTTATAGGAAACCCGAGGTAGATAACAGCCTCCAATATCTGCATAATTCTTCTCATCATACGAAAGCCGAATAGACCTTTTCATGGTTTTTTCAACTTTTGACATGGATAAGTTTGGGAAAATCCGAAAATCCCTTTTTGAGCACAAAAATTCGGCAATCGGTAGACATTTCTTAGAAGCTCACGGTAACAACAACCTTTTGAGAGAAAGCCAATTCACGGTTTTAAGAAAGTGCCAGAGCAAATTTGATTGTTTAGTATTTGAAATACTCTTCATCAAGAAGCTTAAGCCCAATTTAAATATTCAGACGGACTCCATACGTGCGAAACTCTTTGTTTAATATTTTCTCACGTTACAATTTTTTAATCAGCTATTGTTGTTTTTTTTAGTATTTATAGACCAAAAATCACTAACTTATTTTGACTTGATAATGACGTTCAGCTGACGTCGAAACGTCGTCGCTTTTTAGCAATTTTTTAATCTTGAAATGATTTTAAGAAATGTTTTATCGCAATTTTTTATAGTCAAATGCGCATTACATTGGTAATAAAAGCATTAAAAAAGCCTATTTATAACATAGCTAGAAAATTCGCCTAATCAAATTCAATAGCGCGAGCGTGCTTCATATTCCTATTGAGCACGCTGATGACGTCAATAAACTATTCGTAATTCCTCGAGTGGTTGTGAGCTTAGCAATCCTGAGTCTCCTGAGTTCATCCATAACTCAGCAATAGACAAGGAAGCGTTTACGATGTGTTTTATAAGGAAATTTAAGAGGAAACGTTTGAATTTGTTAACCGATAGTAAGGAAAAGAGGTGAGTGTTGTTGTTGTTATTGTTGTCATCTCCGCGAGCTGTGCGGGTTATGGCGTGAGTTCATTCTTTGCAAACTTGTTTTCTCTCAATAACAATTTTTCGGTAAATTAATAGTTTTCCGGCACCTAAATATGGATTTTATAATCATTTTAGAGTACACTTTCTCTCAGTTTCAGGATAAAAACATAAGATTAACTGTGAGGAAAAAAATATATAGTCACGTAAACATTGACGCGTACTGCTTTGAGCGCACCCTACAATAATAAAATTATAAGTTAACTGATGCATTGATCGCTTTGATGATGTTATAAAACAATTAGTTCATGCTGCAGCTGTGCGTATGTCGAGTTATTGAGCACTTGGGAAGTTTGGAGAGCACTCAAGAGGCTAGAGTTGCACTCGGCTGCGCCTCGTGCAACTCTTACGCCTCTTTCGTGCTCTCCAAACTTCCCGCGTGCTCAATATCTCGACATACGCACGCTGACGCATGAACTAATTGTTAATTACAATGCGAAAAACAATAAGAATATATACAACTCTACAATAAAAATCTAAAATATCCGGCGATATGAAACAATTATCATTCATTTAACAGTTTAAACTATAAGCAAACTTTAAAAGGTGCGTTTTAAGATGGCTCTTAAAAGTATGTAAGTCCGGAATCTCGCGAAGCTCGCGCTGTAGAGCATTCCATAACTTGGGCGCAGCCACCTGAAAAGACCTATCGCCTAGTGTGACCTTAGTTCTAAATGTTGGCAATGCTAGGCAAAATCCCACCTGACGATCGGAGGTTATATGCGCCTTGCGATTTCAAAGAAACTAACTTCTGAATGTATGTAGTGGCTATTCCATGGATAGTCTTGAATGCAAATAACAAAATCTTAAAATGAATGCGCTGCTTTAACGGAAGCCAATGTAGCTCATACATCAATCGTGTAATATGGCTGAAGCGCGTTGCGCAGCAAACAAGCCTCGCTGTAGTGTTTAAAACACGCTGAAACTTGTTAAGCTGTGAGGCAGGTAGACCATACAAAAGTCAACGCGAGAAGTGACTAATGAATGCACTAATGTCAACCTTTGCTATTGACTGTTGCCTGGTACCAAGGAGCAAAAACTCAGTGTTATCATCATTTAACATAAGTCAGTCTCTAATCTTCTATTTCCTTAACTCCATGATGCAGTCACGCATAGCCTTTACCGCACTAGCGTCATCACCTTGCACGTTTGGACTTGAACGCCAATTACACTTGCGTATCATCGGCGTAAGAGTGCACGCTTGGCAACTGTCGACCCACTAACTCGAATAGTTCGCTGGTATATACTGTTAACAGAAGCGGGCCAAGACAAGACTCTTACGGCACCCCTTGCGCGAGCGAAAGGCATCAGACAGCCCTCCATTAACTGCAACACGCTGTGCACGGTCGAAGAGGTACGATGTAAACCAGTTGAGTGCCTGGTCAGTCACACCAAGTTTTAAACTCAACCGATCCAACAAGATGTCGCGGCATACAGTATCAAAAGGAGATCTAAAAGCACCAGTAAGGTCACCTTCTGGGCATCTGTATTCAATAAAATATCGTTCTTACCTTTTAACAGCGCTGACTCAGTACTATGGTGTTTCTTGTAGGCCGACTGGAGCTCAAGGTCAGACCGTTGATCACTTGGAGACATACGGGAGATTGCTCACTGGGCGAAAGTTTTTGTACGCGATGTCTAGACCACACTTCTTCAATGTGGGTAATACGAGGGCCTACCTCCATTCCTCTGCGAACAGACCAGATTCAAACGATACGTTGATCATACAAGTGATTACCGGTAACAGCACATCAAGAACCTGTAGAACCACAGGTGTAGGTGCAGGATCGAAAGGACAAGGTTTCATGGCTGCCTTTTCCAATAATCAAAGAAAAGTGGTCTTGGGTCAAAGTCTTGAAGTTTGGGAACTCTACACATTCGCGCGCATCAGGATCAACACAGTCTGCGCATGTGCCCATGTTATCTGCGGAAGCATCGTCATCGCCATCAATCATCGTCGTCCATCGACTTTTCGTCTTGCTGTTCTTGCTATAGTTTTATCCCGGGAGTGGGGGTACTCCCTTATGTAATCCGTATAGGTATATGTGCCGCCCTAAAGGGTAGGGTTTTGGAGCTTTTTTCCTCTGAATTTGCCCATTTTGGTCTGCAATCGGGTATGGTTTTCGAGGGAACTACGGGAGTGTATGAACATATTTGGGGAGAGAGCTGAGCTGACATCACGAATGCTGTTAGACTGCTTGCAGTCCGCTTTTTCTCTTAAAATCCGTCTAGTTCTTATCGCAGCCAGTGCGATTGCAAACCACGACGTTATGTTACTGACAATGTTTTCGTCATGTTTGTCACGTGATCAAATAGGGAGGCATCCCTGTATGCCGCTATTCGCACAATCTTCATGTTTGCCGAGGTTCACCTGGCACTCCCATTTGGCTGAAAATGTATTTACATTTAAACATAATTACTCCAGAAGTAGTTAATCGATAAACCGATAATCGATAATAATTGATAGTAATCGATATCAATCATTGATGAATATCAATTTCCGATATCAATCGATGGAAATCGATAATGATTAATTTATCGATTGTTATCGATTACAATCGATTATTATCGGAAAAGACTTGAGTCATTCGGTAGAAGTTCAACTTTAACACAATGCGGTCCACACGGTATTATTGAGTCATTCAGTCGTGGTATGTTTTGCTGCGGGTTGTAGTTTACTGAAGTCAAAACTGAAATGTGTTAAGCTTAATGGGTGTTGCTTGCCATATAGCATCGTCATGTTCAGAACATTCACTTTATGATTATTGCTTGTTATCGATTGCTATCGACTATTATCGATTTTTGTTAATCGATAATAATCGATGAATTATTTTTCCTGTGACTTCGATTTCTATCGATTTCCAACATCAATCGATATCAATCGGCGGATAAAATCGATTGATTTCCGATATCGATTTCTTTGAATTAACTACGTCTGGAATTGCTATAGAGGAGACACAACATCTGTTGGTCACTTTTGTCCCATAACGAGACACCCCCTTTTCCAAATCAGGATTATTCATGGCTTTGGTACTATTTATTGCTAGCTGTTTGTTATATTTTGACGACATATAAATCAAGTTTTGTTCAAATCACCACCAGAATGAAATCAGTATTATTTTCAGTGAGACAGCTTGCCCACAAGAAAATAGATACCAACCCCCTTCTTGAAAGAAAAATTTACGTTTTGCTCCCTCCTTTGGGCTATGATTTTACATGGTGCTCCCCTCTAGTTTTACAACCCCCCTCTAGGTAAGGTAAGGTAACGCCTTTATTTAAGAGGGTAAACACGTGACAGTTATCAAGAAACTGATAATCTTGTGGCCCTCTATAAGACATAAAAACAAATAAAATATTAAAATAATTTTACACTATCACTATAAAAATATAAAAATTAACATTAACATTACTTTACAGACTTAATATATATAAAAGATATTCAAAACTATTTAAAAACTATTTCAAAGATATTCTAAATTACCTGTCTCTTTTTGCTTAGCGATCAAATTCGTATTCAATTTCTTTTTTAAAGATTTCACATTTTTCACCTTCTTTACGTCCATGGACATTTTGTTCCAATTTCCAATAGTTCGCACGCTAAAGGTCCGGCCTCCTTCTGTGTTTTTCTTAAAAACAGGACAATGAAAATTCAAATTTGCAAAACGAGTGGATCCGGGTTATGAATCTCAGAATTTGTCTTTAATATAGAATTAATATAATCTGGAGTTGTGCCCTCTATTCTCTAAGAGGCTATAGAACATCTACTTATATAGGCTTCGATAAAAAAAAATGGAATCCAGTTAAGTTCATTAAACATAGTTAATTCTTCATTACACGATGACCAGATTGGACTCAGGTACAGCATAACTGGCTTTATAGTGGCAAGATAGAAAGTTAACTTGTGTCTTTACTTGAGATAAGGACTAATATGCCTCAAAAGTCCAAGTCGTTTTGACAGTTTCTTAAATAATTCATCTATGTGTGCAATTCTTTATTACACAAGGACCAGATTGGACTCAGGTACAGCATAAGTGGCTTTATAGTGGCAAGATAGAAAGTTAACTTGTGTCTTTGCTTGACATAAGGACTAATTATATTCATCTATGTGTGCTTCAAAGCTAAGATCTTTATCAATGATTAAACCCAGTAACTTGTGATGCGATAACTGGTTGATATTTGTGGCGTCAAGGCGTAGTTTTAAGGTGGCTGTTTACTCACAAGGCTTATGTTGTAACCTTTTTCCCGTAACAAGTAAACGCTTTAGTCTTCTCGGTATTAATGTACATTTTGTTTTCAGTTGACCATTTCTCGATATTCTCCAAGTCATTAGAAAGAGCCTGAGTTAAAGAAGAGATATTATTCCAGTTTACACTCAAGGACGGGTGCTATCGTCAGCATATATATCAATGGCCGAGTTGTTCAAATGTAAAGGCATATCATTCACAAATAAGAAAAATAAAACTGGACCTAGGATTGATCCCTGCGGTACCCCTTGCCTGACAGGTTTCGGCTCAGATGTTATATGCCCTAGTTTCACAAACTGTCGTCGCTCTTCCAGATACCATCGAAACCAGGCCACACTATGTGGGCTGGCACCGTACGCTGATAATTTCTTTAGTAGCAGATTATGATTGATTACGTCGAACGCTTTACGGAAATCAACAAATACTAGTCTCGTGACTTCATCATTATCCATTTTAAACAAAATTTCGTCCGTGATTCTGATAAGAGCCGTTTCAGTGGAATGACCAGAACGGAAGGCTGATTTTAATTCATATAGCAAATTGTTCTCTTGAAGATATTTTAATAGCGAGTGTGCTACATGTTTTTCGATGATTTTAGATAGGATTGGCAGCACTGATATGGGGCGATAGTTATTTCTTTCACGATGCTGACCACCTTTGTGCAGTGGTGTAACTTGGCCGAGTTGACCTCCACTGGTAACTATGTGAAAGTCCCTCACTCAAGCGAATGCGTACCAAGGCCGTTCGTCTTGGATACGTAACCGAAATGTATTGTCATGAACTCCTTCGTAAATAAATGTCATACAGGGACTAGGCAAGGACGCATTTACGAAAGGGCACTCCACTGAAGAGCAAAGAGGCGGAAATGTAGATGGAATAGACTGGAATGAAAGGTAAGCGTTCACCAACTCAGGCGGGCTTGGATGGCTTGCAGAATCCCTTGCCTGCGGTGCCTAGCTGTGTATCTGGCGGCTATCAGCTTTCCGCAGGCAACTGAGACACTATTATGTGGAAAGTTCTCTACTGAAATATATCGGTAAAAGGTATCATCCGAGTAGAATAGACAAGTTCCGTCAGTAAGTCATGGTTTTCCTTGAAGCTTTAAAAAGCGTCAAGAAACAAGTAATCATAGCTTAGTAAAATGATCAACCATAATGTTACTAGGATATGAACTGAATTTCCACACTGATTTGCTTGTTAAAGATTTTGTTATTTAATAGACTTGATACAGTACTCTTCCCCGCAAATGAATTGTTTTCTCTCGTAAACAGAAACATGAAACAAGTTTTTCTACTATATGGAGCCGCGGTCTTTAGTTGTTGTAAACTTCTGTTATATCATTTTCGGCCCCTAATTTTTTCTTGTCGCTACACATCTTAATTTGTAGTCTATTTTAATTTATATATCGATATCAAGAGGGCAGGTAGAAAGCAAAAGATTCCCATTGCAGCGATGATCAGTTCATATGATTCAGTTGCTGTAGTGTCGCAAGAGTCGAATGATTGTGATTTTAGATATTTTTTAAAGCTTTCTACAAAAATACAGCATAAATATAAGAGTACAAAACTTTCGCTATTACGCCCTATTGAGACGACGGTGTAAATTATGCCAGAAAAACTCCGATTTTCAGGTAACTTTCTAGATTAAAACTTACCTTGGTGTTTCTTGCCAGACGTCAGGCCAATGGAATCAGATTTTACACA
>OZ037775.1:60725716-61040716 GCA_964035525.1 Porites cylindrica
TTCTTTGGTATTTTGGTCTAGTAAAAGGGTAATTTTACTGGAATAACATGACCCGCTTAATACGGACACTTTCTGTAGTCCTTCAGTGTCCGTGTTAACGGGATTTGACTGTACTTGAATTTATGTTTAGCTCGCAAATATAGTACCTTATTTAATAATATTCCTCGCTTGCTGTTGTCAGATTGAGTTTTTCATAGGTGGTCGTGTGATGTTGGAGCTGACCTCATGGTTCATTAGTCCCGTTGAAGTTTCCGTTTGGGTTTGTTAACCAGCGTTTTAGTATTTCATTTCAAGGTTCAGTTTAGCTTTTTGCCGATCGCACCCACACCGAGTTTCCCTTGTTTTTATTCCCACGGTCAGCTAACCCAAACATGTCCAGCATTGGCTATAAAAACCGCTACTACTTGACTGGTACGTTAGGATTGAGTAGAGAAGAAGAGTAAGAAGATTAGGATTAAGATTGTTTGCAGAAGTCACGTCCCAGAAAAATAATTAAAGACCAAGATTTAAATTCATCACCAGAGAGTTTTCTGGTACTTCATGGTGTAGCAAGCGAGTTCCTCGAACACACCCATACCACTTCAAATGCACAAAAAATACTTACTGATCCCATCAAGGGCAATAGAACTACACTAACCCCCTGGAACAACTATTAACCAACTGAAAACAAATTTCGGGTTAATTTGCAATTGCTTAAATTGAATTACCACTGTGGCGATCATATCTTCATTTTAATTTGTATTTTCGCAGTTCACATAATCTTCATTCTTTTAACCAACTAATGTTGTGAAGCATTTTGAAGGTTATTTTTTTGATCATGATCTGTCTTATCTTTAAGTCCTTAGTCAGGATTTTTTTTCCGCATGCGTGTTTTCCTGTTTTGATTCTACTTGTGCTTGAAATTATGCTTAGCCTGCCAATTTACTTTCCATTTTGAACATTCCTATTTTGTCCATGAGATAAGATTTACACAGCTACAGGTAATCGGCGTTTTTGTTTAACCATGAAGCGTTTCTGGTTTTTCATTGTTTGGCAGCTTATTGCCGATTGCAGCCGTGTAGGCTTCGTGATACCAAAACATTACCCACACCAAGATTGCCTTGTTTTTATTCTCACGGTCGGCTAACCCAAACATGTCCAGCTATTTTAACAGCTACTATTCGGCCCTTGTTATTTGGTAAGGAGATAAGAAAGAATTTATTTGTAGTTGCTAGGAGTCTAGCTGTTAAAAAAGAAGAAAGAAGCAAATAAGAATGATTCTGACTACTTTCGATCCGCTGAGGGAGCGAGTTGCTCGAACAACGTATCCCGAACACTAAAGTGACCTTACATGTACACTCACTTTTCGTTGACTAAAATTTGTCGGTTTCACCGTACATATCTAATGTATCTGAAGTGACTCAAATGTACATTAAAGTACTGATTTGGGAAAGTACAGTTACGTAGTCGTTTACAGTTTCCTACTGGTCGGTGGTACTCAAACATGATTGGTCGTAGCACTTATTAATACTTTAGTAAACTTTGTCATATCAAACTATGCTTCTACTCCGACTTACCTCAAATCTCACCATTACTTAGTGTATGTGTTTAACCGTTGAACTTGAATTCGAGAAAGCGTGAAATAAATGCAATTTATAATTATGCTATGAAATGCGGAAAATCACGATTACAGGAAAAAGCATAAATCACTACGTAGGTGATCAAGAGTTTGCAAATGATCGAGGTCAAGATGGCTCACTCAGTTACGTTCAACGACCGGGACGAAGTCGAGAGCGGTACAAACGCAAAAAGGAAGGAAGAACTTAGATATCAGGACTCAATGTGAGCGTGCAATACGGCGTCGTGGTTGTGGAGTTAATTGTGAATGCGGAGGAATAGTAAGAAATGATATTTTTCCAGATACCCTTACGTACAAATACTCTTACTTTTCTACTTTGAGTAACGACACGTCTTAACTTCTTCACCGGAAGTCTGCTGGGTGAATGACCGCGTTTCGATTATAATTTCTGTCATAAATAAATTGCGCATGACGAGATCTCAGTTCCACTTCCTTTATTTCCTCTATAACATCACTTTCCTTATGTACAGTTAACCCCACACCTTCTCCAGCAACGCAACTAACGTCAGTACACTCCTTTCCAAAACTTGCTGAAAATGCACAATCTCCACACCAAGGATGATACATAATACAACATCGCAATATAAACGTTAAAAAATTATTTATTACACTGTGAAAAGCAATAACACGCGATACAAAAACAAGTATACACAGCTACTCTTCCAAACAAACCTAAAAGAAGAACAATGATAATGATGCTTATCACAACGGTTACGAAACCACGGTAACTGCGTTTTGCTTGGCCTTGTTGACAATCTGTGGCTTTCCAAATCGTTTCGTCTACCCGCAACGCAACACACCACTTCCTCTTTCTTCCTCTTTCGAATCACTCTTGCTGCAACAATCGCCAGTAATCACTCTTATCGTTATACACATTTCTGTCCCCAAACTTTTTTCCACGAAGGAATGTAACTTGTGTAATCTTGACTTTCTTAAAGTTATCTCAAACATCAAACAACTTTCGGCCTCACTTCGAAAGCAAACTGCAAGTTTATACATTCTTCAGCGTCGCAAATCCTTTAATACTTTGCGCTCCGCCTCAAATATTTATTGTAGCCGAAAGAACTAGAAGTGATCTCGCGATATCTCCGATTCATTCCGGTGTCACTATGTCAAATACCCAACAAGCCGACAGGTGACAAACTTGCGTGTCGAATCTTTTCCCGTACCTCGTGCATAACTTATGACTATTTTTAACTTTCGTCGCAGTAGGGCAATCGGCTAATCCCTCAATTTAGAGTCTCTGATCTGATCTGACGGGTCACACGTAAGCCGGTTCAAACCTTGGGCAAGCCAGAAATAATAATTATTTATCTTCACTTCTTCCAGAAGTAATACTTCCTCATAATTATCTCTAGATATCTCGAACTAATTCCGAGGCAACCTCGGGACATTCGGAAGCAACTTCGAGACATCCGAATGTAACTTTGGAACATTTCTGCGCGGCGCGAATCCTTTAATTCGCGCTCCGCCGAATTATACCTCAACCAGGTTGTGGCGTCCAGCGGTTTTAGTGAAAACAAGGGTTTGGGAGGGGTACTCAGTCTCGCGGGCTCATGAAACCTGGTCTCGGTCGTTCTTATTAACGGATTTTCAAAAAGGAACGACTCCAATATCCGTCTATTTTGACCTAATAGACCTGGTCATAACAACAAATGATTTGTTATACTAAAAATCCTTTTTCTTGACTGACAAACGAGGGAAATCCCTCTTAGGTAGCCAAGAGAGAGCAGCCGTATAGAAGAATTTTCATGTGGGATACTTTGGGGCATAAAAATCGTGCTTTACAGGTTATAACTTTACTTCAATCAGCCAATAAGACTTTCGGGAACCAAATTGTATTCTTGTATACTTTTGCAATATTTTTTGTCAGCAGTTCTTCGTCATTAACGTGTTTTTCTTCAACTCCCCACTGCCAAAACAACTGACCCTCCCCCCATTTGCACCGCCTATCTATTAATTGATTTGATTTATCGATTTATTGATTTTTAATGCCTTTTTTCATATAAATGAAAGGAAATAATACTAATAATAACAATAATAAAACATTACATTCCATGAAATTCACACGAAACTAAAAAGAATCTCAAAGGCGAGGAAGTCTCAAGAAGCCATGAAGGCTTATAGGTGAGACTTGCCCTTTACTTTAGATTTGTTTTTATTAATTAAATATACTTATATAAATAAAGAACAGCATACAATAGAAAAATTTACAATTGAACAGAAAATATAAAGAAAATGTTAGTGTCTAATAACTAGTAATATATTACAAAAGATTTATCGAGTATTCGGTAAATTTATTAAATATGATTTAAGTAAACGTTTAAAGGTTCTTAAGTTGTTTGACCTAATTATTGAGAGAGGTAAAGAGTTCCACAATTTCGGTCCTTGGTATAAGATGGTAAATTTTTTATTTTTGTTCTGCAGGCATGAGGACAGTATGACTCGGTATATCTAGTAGAATAATTATGGATTTGACTTCCAGTTTGAAATACGTTTTGAAAAGAGAGAGGTAACATTTCATGGTGGTACAAGTACATGAAGGATCCGACTTGGAATGAAAGCAAACTATAAATATCAAAAATGCCAAGTTTTTGAAAGAGAGGTTTACTAGGGGCCCTATAATCTGCAGCACAGATTGTTGGAGCAATGGGCCTAAAATGGATCCCTGCAGGACTCCATAAACAAATCCTCTTTAATTCGTGCAAAGTTATCGCATTGATCTTGACTAATTGCATTCTATTGGACAAGTAACATTTTACCCAATTAAGTGCTTGCTATACCTGTGAGATCATACAGTTCGAACTTTTTTAAAAGCATCGAGTGATCAATTGTATCAAAAGCTTTCGATAAGTCCAGAAAGGCACTTGCACTGCATGACGTCAGCCGTCCACAATGAGCTCTTATCCCCTCAATGACGTAGGTCGCTAGAAGCTAAGGGGATGAAATTGACGCTAATTAGGGGATAAATTCAAACCTCTTCTAAGCGTCAAAGGTCAGTGTTATTTACATGTAGAATAATCAAAATTCCTTTAATTCCAGCTAGACACCGGGAGAGAAATATTTAAAATATATATTATTACTTTTTTAACTTTTCTTACTGGTCTGAAATTTGGCACAGTTTCTCACCGTTGCTACCTCAAATAGGCTGGAGTTCGGGTTCCGGTACGGTTGTACCTGCTCTGGTCAGAAAAATGAGGTGCAAAATTGAATATACAGTTTTCCCAAGAGATGGCCAAATGATATCAACGAGAAGGGCTTGTTGGGACAAGTGACCAGGTGAGCACAAATCCAATATTGGAAAATCCTAAACTTCGTTCAAACTGGCCACCAGTAACACATGAAAAAAGGCTGGCAAAAAGTTATGTCACTCGAATGATCCCACCAGCATTTCCGAGAACGAAGAAATGATCATGGAATTAATGCTTTCAACAAAGCCATTAGTGGAACGGTATAGGCTTTTGCAGCCAAGAAAGAAAGACGTTAACGCTGGTAAGTATTAGAGCGGTTTTCACTTGACTATCGTAAAACCAAAACCAAAGTAAATACACTAGCCAACCAAAGGGCGTAGTAAAACCAAAATCAAACCAATTCCTCAATTACTTTCGACAGTCAAGTGAAAACCGCTCTATCTGTTATTAAAGTTATATCGGACCCTATAAAGAGAAACAAACGGCTCTCTATATAAATGCTTTGGCAAATGGTTGATTTTATCGGAAGATAATGCCGCCAATAACCTGAAGATAGATATAAAACCGTAACGTAACTCAAACTATATAAGAATGCAGTTAGACTGAATTTTTTTCTATCGGGCCAGCAATTGATCTTTTGTGAAAGAATTTGGGATCTTTCATTGTTGCCGTTTAGATTTCGTTTTGTGGGCAACGCTCTCGTTATTCTCCATTTCATAAATATTCCTTTCCCAGCCTCAGATTACAACTGAGAAACTAGTTACGAGTTCAAATAAAGAAACGTATACGAGCACGAATCTTTCGAAGTCTCACCTATTTGGGTTAAAGTCGAATTGAATGTGACTGAGATGTCAAAACGTCAAAAGGGCAATAGGTTTATTAAGAAAAACAACTACAATTTTACAAGCGCATTACGCTTTTTTGTACATTTCTTTGCCGTCACTGCACGACTACGACGTGAAACTGCCTAATAGCACGTTTTATGGAGGACGTAAACAAGCGACGACGAATTTTTCTTTCAGTGTCTTTCTAAACTTGAGTGCGGTTCCTAAGAAATCAACTCCTGAAAAGTTCGCCTACATTTGACATTTTCATCGAATTGGAATAAACGCGACAACGTTTAAACTGAACGCCAATTCATTTTAAAAGTGACGTTTTCGCGGCCGTCGCCGTCGTCGTTGCTACTGATTAAAAGCAATGTCCGAAGATTACAGAAAGCTCGACAACGAATAGATATCGTTAAAGTGTCTAATTTGAAGGTAACTGTTGTAAAGTCTTAACCTATGTCGTGCACTTTTTGCTTCTTTTTGCAAATTGTGTTGGCTTGTTTGGGAATGGATCACATCAAATACACCGTTCAAAAGCAACATCTGATTTCTAACGTAGTCTAGCAAAGACTCGAAACAAAAAAGCACAATCACCAAAACCTTACCTTTAAAAGGGAAACGTCAATGTACAATACATCATATCATGCATGATGGGTGAAAGTGGTGATAAAGTCGTTCGTAGAAGAGAACTAATAAAAGTAGGGTTGAAAGATAAAAACTGACTTTATTTGAATTCACTTCCTCGTGACGAAGGAGGAAATTGATATATTTTGGCTAAATATAGACTTTCAAGTCTATCTTTAGGTCTTAATATTCAGTTTCTTTTTTTGTTGGAATTGACATGGAAATGAGATGGAATTTTATGTCATTTTATGACTAAATATGGACTTAAGTTTATATTTAATTTAGGCATTGAAACTGTTTCATTTCGTCTGTTCTAAGGATAGAAAGGATCGGGGCAAGGACGAAACTTAAAAAAAAGGTGAGCCAGCCGTTTTCTATTTTTAGTGTTACTCCTGCACAATTCATCATTCCCTCTGCAGGGGATTAAATTTTATTTGATGTGACATTTTGTGCATGGGTAAAGACACTAACAAGTAATGACTTCAGCACAGAATCGAATTGGCCCAGACTTTCTTAAAGTCCTTCGCTTCTCGTTACCATTTGCGGTAGTGGGCCCCACCTCGCTTACTCACACCGAAAACATAAAAATTTTCCACCTCGCGCTTAGCGCTCGAGAAAATTTTGAGCTCGACTTGTGGGCAAGTCTAAATTCTTTGTTTTCACTGTCACGCAATTGATACGGGAATTAAATCCTCAAGATGAGGGTGACTCTCACAACCCAGTACGTCTTACTATTAAACTCTTTATTATAAGGAGACTTACTCTCTTCAAAAGATTATTCTTCTGTTAACTTCTAAGCTTTCTTCTTCAACTTAACCTTCGTTGATCTTCAACAGTTATAGATTTCTTTCTTTCTCTACAACTGCATAGTCTTTTTTTTTTCCTTCAGTTCCTTAGCAGCTCACTATTTATTTGCTTGGTCATTGATAATAGGTTTACGTATATAATAATGCGTAGGATGTATCTGCCAACAAAAACGAGCCACAAAACTTATGCTTCCTTAGTTAATTACTAAAAAGGTCGAAATGTTCATTTAAAAGATAAGTATCTTCCGAGGGACGTCAAATTTGGAGACAAGATGTCCCACTCTCAAAAAGCACACTGTTAATATTTATGTTTCTGCATGCAAAGCTTATACAGTGGTTATTCATCATGTTTCATTTTTAAAGGTAAACACCGCTTAGAATGCTCTAGAACCTTAAAAGCCTATTGATCGGATATTTATCGAACTTTTATTAACTTTCCATATATATTCAAAATCGGAGAGATAAGTCCTGTAACACAATAAACACGGCACAAAAAGATAAATTGGAAACCGTCCAGTGGAAGAAGCCAAGAAAATGAAAATGTTATAAAAAAAATAATATATAAACATTTTGTCCAAGTCCAAGAATTCGTAAAACCAGTGTTAAACACTCTGTTAAAGCCGCAATGAATTCAAAACTTATTATAATTAACTATTCAAAAGTAACTTTCAATTCACTTACTTCGCAAATCATTCAAGCAGCACCTCAACAGTAAACAAGAGCGGTACTGATACTTTGATCCTTTTAGAAAGACTTAATTAAACAAAGGTAAGTCACTTTGGATACTTTTTGGGTAAATGCAGTTTCCCTGCTTTTTGCCAAACTTTGCTTGTTTAGAACCCACATCTCAGCGACGATAGTTTCCGCAATACCAGGAAACACCCACTAATATCACTCATAGAGATTGTCTAACTTAGACCTCGCTTACACGAATAGACAGATTAGACCGAAAACGGCATAGTCCGCATACTTAAATATTTCCGTCAAAACGAATTCGGTGCGGTGTATTCGTCCGTAAAACGTCGATTGGCAATCGCTTCAATCGAAATATTCTGATATTTCCACATATATGTCAACTATCCTAGAAACAGCGCTAATCTCCCGCTCTCCCGTACGGGGTCACCAAATCTCCTAGCCTCCCGCGCAGGCGTTTTTAGGTGTAGTATTTCCTTCCTCCAACCTCCTCCCCCCCCCCCCCCCCCCCCACATTTTCCGCCCCTCCTCCTCAAGTCTTTTTTTTCCGCTTTCAAGATGGCGGCCGCGATCAGTATACCTCTGAGTTTCCGTTAAAAAAGCGCCTTATCCTCAGGCTGTTGTGGAGAGGTCACGCGGCCGTTAGTGGAGGATCGACTTTTTAACATTAATTAAAAGTTTTTCTTCACAATACAATGTTTTACATTGGTCAAGAAAAAAGCTTGACTAGGCTTACCTTAAAGACGTTGTTGGAGAATTAGTGCTTTTTTTTCTATATATTTATATAATTGATCGAAATGGCATTAAGCTTCCAGTTAAGCTCATCTTTAGGTTGATAAACACTCAAGAACTCGTTTATTTGTTTGATATCGGTCCTCTAAAAACGCTCAGAAACCTCAAAAGTTAGAGGAGATGATTAAAAACTCACCAAAACCAGTTGCGGACCCGAACAGGCAGGGCAAAACTTGTGTTGAGCTCCAATAATCTTAGCCACGGGTACAGCCCTGTCGTTTGTCACAAAAAGTACAAAAAATGAGTTGACTGAGAAGGGTTAAGATCTTCTATTTACGCCAAATGTGCATGATCACTGCTGGCTATATTCTGTGTGAACACGAATCCAGTGCCAAGCTGATCATACTGCGTAAAAATTAACTTTGCAGGACATAATAAACACGACACCGATATAGAACCCTAAAAGGAGCCGCGAGGTACAGTTGTTTCCATGCATATTTGTTTGCGTCCCCTTGCATTGTTGTTCAGTTGTTATTATATATTGGGTGGTCCAAAAGAGAAGACCGTTTGTTTATTTCTCGGCAAGATAAAATATGTCATTTCCAAAAACATAATGTGGAAATTAAAGAAACCGAAATTATCATGTGATGATCTCGTGGCGAATATTCCGGGCAAGTCTGCCAAAAACGCAAAACACAATTGCAACGGCTGTTTTCGCCCGGTTATGACGTTATGAAAAATAACAAACTTAACTAGCAAAATTTCAGCTGAGCCATCATAAACATGTCTGGTTTATATTGCATTTTCAGGAGCCTTCTAAGCAATGTCCAAAAAGAGCTGGAACAATGTAAGATAACATTCTTTACCTGATACTCCTTCAAAAATACCCCTTGTACATCTTAAGCACGAAAATCTCGGAAAAATAATGCAGGTTTTTGCTTCTGTCACAATTTGTTGTAATCAATTAGAAATACCGGCAATAGTTAACTGAGGTAAGTAAGGTAATAAAAGAGGTGAAATCACATTAAAAAAAGCATAAATTGAACCAAGTAATAACGATAGGGAACGATGATCTAAAACACAGAATAGAAACACTTAACTTTCCTTGAAATATTTGTCTTCGTCTTACCATACGGAAAAGGCGGCGTACTCTTGTTTTTGTGCCATTAGTTAGAATACTGAATACAGTGGAACCCCGTTAATGCGACCACCGTTGGGCCATAAAATCCTGGTCGTAATAACGAGGTGGTCGCATTAACAGGGTCTTCAAAATAATAAAATGAGTCAGTGGTTTTTACGTTGGGTTTGCAAGAATATGGCCGTAATAACAAGGTGGTCTTATAAACGGGGTGGTCGTAAGGCGGGGTTCCACTGTATATGAAACTTTATTGGCTTTCGGATCTTAGAGGTTTGTTTGTCACTTTAAGGAAAGAGTGGGAACATTACAGTACAACCTAGTCATTTCTCTGGGCCGCGTCAGCGTGCATTTCCGATTATAAGTAGGATGCTGGAAATTCATCGGAACAAATAACTTCTGGATTAGGATACGATAAGGGTATCTCTAAAAATTGCTTGTCCAGTGGTGGGTAGCGCTTTGTTTCTAGGCTTAGGAAAAAAAGGGTTTACTCTTTTCATATTTAAACCTGTTTTTAAATAAGCCTAATGAAAACTGATACCCTGTCATAGAAGGCCGAAATCTGAAAAATGAGACCCAATTCAATTACGTGGAAAAAACAAAACCTATTAAGAATCTAATGGCAACACACAAAGCTTCCATAAATCGTCTTCACTAAGGGACGGACCATTAGAAAACTTATCGGGGGGTGGGGGGCGGGCGAGCGAAGTACCAAAAAAATATTTGCCCAAGCGAAAATTAAATGAAAAAAAATCATTCACGCCAATTAACCCTAAAAAATATTCATGATGCGGTCTAAAAAAATTCATACAAGGAATTTGATAACGAAAAAAAATTCCTACGGCTCGAGAATTCAGCACTTGAATTTTATCTTATGTGTTAACGGCATCCTATCTAAGGATCACACAGGGAGACGCCAACAAGGGCAAAAATGATACCCAATTAAGGGATAGCGCACGGGTCATAGTCTGCGTACCAAGCACTAGTACTGATCAGCGGTAAAA
This sequence comes from Porites cylindrica, assembly GCA_964035525.1. Taxonomy (NCBI): domain Eukaryota; kingdom Metazoa; phylum Cnidaria; class Anthozoa; order Scleractinia; family Poritidae; genus Porites; species Porites cylindrica. The sequence continues at coordinate 60,736,347 of OZ037775.1, forward strand.
AAATGTAATGGAACAGCCTGGGTACTACCCTAAGGAAAATCTGATCGAAACGTGTTTTTTTTCAATTAATATCTAGCTATTTTTCTCAGTAAATTCTTTACGTCTTTGAGATTGTGCTGAGTTGGCAAGTCTATTTTACATCAGTCTTAAATTTTTAAAATCACCTTGATCGTGCTGCCCAGGAATTCTGCACAGGTGGTATTTTATTTTGTTCAAGAATTAAGTTTCTAAAAACACTTTGTTAAACCAAAATATTGAGACCACAACCCAGATGTGCTGTTTTTCGCTCAGTTGTGAAATTTAAACAGAAGACTTGTTTACCTGCTATGTAAGAGGCATTCAACTCTGTAAGGCGCTTCTTCTTCTTCTTCTTTTTTTATTCGTACTCAGTTGAAAAGACAGACGAAGATTCTGGCTCTGGTTAATCACTGCTCTCAAGAACCGACGTAAGCTAACTAAGTAAATAACATTATCTGCAAAGGAATAGCCCATTTCCGAGTTCCTGTATGATTGGAGACTGGTGCCGAAATAACGCACGGGAGCGAGGCTTCGTGCGAAGTCCCTCTTGGCGGCGCGAAAAATAAAAAGCGATTGAGGGGTTTTCACTGCTCTGAATGTTTTAATATTTATGAGATGGTCTACTGCTCAGTCGCCTGCTGCAATAATGGGAATCACAATCGAAATGATCTGTCATATTTTATTTTTCCTTCGGACAAGAGGCTTGGAAGTTGGATAAAATTCTGCCGCCGAGCGGACAAAAAGTTTTCAGTGGAGTCAGCGAAGGCAAAGGCAGGAAAGAGCAACAATTTGCGGATTTGCAGCGCTCATTTTGACCCCAAAGCCTATAGAAAAACTTTGAACGGTAGGAGAAAAACATACAACACTGCTCTGCCAACTATATTTCGACCAAACGATGAATGCACACCGAGAAGTGTTCGTTACGAAACAGCACGGAAGAGAAGACGGCTGGAGTTTAGCGACTGCAAAACAAACACTCTCTTGCCAAGCCAGGTTTCGCTTGCTGATGCAGATGGAGAAATTACTACAGATCTGGTGGATGTTCGATCGTCTAATGCTGATTTCTGCGATGTTCAGCATGACCATTCGTACTGCCTTTCAGCAGAAGATGATCGATCTTCGACAGTGTTGTTACAAGATACCGAACCTGAGATGGTAAGGTCAGTGGGTTGTCAAACTGACATGACTTTGTTCGATTTAGAACAACTGGAAAATGAAGTTAAAAACCTCAAAAATAGACTTAACGATAAAGCTAAACTAAAACGTGACTTGTTCATGGAGGATGTCCTTGAAAATGATGATTCAGTGAAGTTTTACACTGGAATTCCCACACTGGGATGTTTCAATTTGATTTCAGAATTGATAAAGCCAGAAGCTGAAAAGCTCAAATACTGGGACAAAAACAAGAATAAACAAATGAAATACCAGACAACATCCAACAGCAAACCTGGACCTAAAAGAAGTCTAACACTGACTGAAGAATTGGTTTTAACTCTTGTGAGGCTTAGACTTGGATTGATGGGAAGACAACTGGCTGACACATTTTCTGTTTCACAGTCACAGTTAAGCAGGGTATTCACAACATGGGTTTGCTTTCTTGCATCCATATTTCAAGAGGTACTAGTACTCTGGCCAAGTAAAGACGAAATTAAACGAAACCTCCCTCGCTCATTCAACAAGTACCCCAATACACGAATAATAATTGATTGCACAGAAATGTTTATAGAAAAACCCACTTCTCCTTATGCACAAAGAGCAACTTGGAGTGAATATAAGGGGCACAATACCATAAAGGCTCTTGTTGGAATTACCCCCTCTGGCTATTTTAGCTTTCTCTCCAAATTTTGGACTGGAAGTACCAGTGACAGGAAAATCACCCAGGAAAGTGGACTGGTAGACATGCTAGAGGAGGGCGATTCAGTGATGGCTGACAGGGGTTTTAACATTAGAGACATCCTTACAAAGAAGAAAGTTTATCTTAACATTCCTCCCTTTTCTAAAAAAGGTAAGATTTAATTGGTATATTTAACATTTTCACTAATAAGGTTTCCCAGAGTTCAACTGATAATTCTCAATTTTATACTAAGAAAAAGCTGTCAAAATATCACTTTAGCTTACCTTTGTAATAACATTAGACTTTAAAAGCCCTTATAAATGTAGGTACCAAACTATGTAATATTCTTAAAAAAACACATATACCATAAACTTATGATAATAAGCCCTGGACTTGTATTTGCTAAAAGGTTTTTTCGCAGGGGCTTATTATTGGAAGGAATTTTGCAATTCAAAATGGGCTGGGCTTGACTATAAAAACAGCTTAAACCACTAAGATGACAGCCTACAAAAGCTAACCATAACAGTCTATGGGCTTATATTCGGGATGGCTTATTATCAGGAGGAGATTTGTGTCTGATATTTGGGGGGCTTATTTTTGGGATGGCTTATTATTATTATTATTATTATTAATTTTTTGGGTTTTTTTTTGGGGGGGGGGGCTTATTATCGGAGTTTTATGGTATATTTTTATAAATAAAACACATTATTTTTCAGGTAAACAGCTATCACGGGCAGCCACAAAAAACACTCGTCAAATTGCTAGAGTGCGAATTCATGTTGAAAGGGCCATCGAAAGATTGAAAGACTTCAAGATATTTCAAGGGAATTTGCCTTTGACCCTGGCTGCACTTGCTGACCAGATGTTGATAGTCTGTGGAGCTCTTTGTAATTTACTTAAGCCACTGGCCAGATAACATATCCCAGATTCCTACAACAAGGATTGTTTAATATTTTCTTATTTAGCACTGCTTCACAACAACAAATAGCAGGAGTATGTGTAATAAAGGATTCAAGTAAAATGTTTTAGCACTCAAGCAGTGAAAACATTTCTGGAAAATCTGGCTGTAATCTGGATTCAATTTCTATTCCAACTATAGGCAAAAGGATACAAATATAATAACACAATTTGCATGTACACATAAAGACATCACATCAACCCAGTTAAATAATATTTATGTAGTTCCACATCAAACTGCAGATTTTGCATAAACCACACAATCACTACAATAAAACCATGCTTTCAAGTTATTTATCAAAAGAAGTATGCTGCACCACATGGGAAGCCCTGAGTTTAAATGAAAACATATATGTGAAGTAATTTACAACAAAACTACACACAATACATCATCAACATCATACTACACATTCATTTCATTCTGTGTTTCATTCCTTTACCGGCTTGATGAAGTCAAATTTCAAGTGGCCGGCCTCCAGTGTATGGGTCTTCATAGCTCAGCTGGTACAGAGCACTGCAGCATGAACACAGAGGCCACAGGTTCGAATCCCGTTGAAGCCCCGAAAAACTTTTTTTGGGGCTATTTTGACAATTGCTTAAATTGCGATTCACTGTGATGGTCACAAGTTCAGTTCATTTGTATTCACAGAGTTCACATCACTTCATTCTGTGGAAAACTACACATAAAACCTTATGGAATAAGCTATGACCTTACTTCACCTAATATTTTTCCAGTGAGAAGCTCTGGCACCATAAACTTAGAAAAAAACAGTTGTAACTTTTCCAACATTCGCAGAAAAAACTCCTTGTCAAAATCCACATGAACAATCAAAATCCCCTTGTTTGTATAAATTACAAGATCAGTGGCATGAATCCCAGAGATTGCCATTTGGCCCTGGATTTGGTAATACCAGGAAGTTTCTTCCTTCAGCTTGAAGCCCTTCGTTGTTTTGAGCAACTTGTCAGAAGCTGCAACTCCAGGTAGCAGATTCCGTTTGGCAAACAAACTCTTGCACTCAACTAATGTCTTACCATGACATTCACAGTGACGAATACGATCGGGGCTTGCACCAAGAAAAGGCCACTTCTGATTAATAACAAGGCCAGATTCAAGAAGGTGTAGTTCCTTGTGTTTCAGTGAAATCTTCTTTAAATAAAGTTCTGAAGCAGCAATTTCCTTTTCATGGCCCCACTCTAGCTGCTCAGGTATATGCTCCATTGGGCAGTAGTTCATAAGTAGTTTGACAATGTTTGATTTGTCTGTTGTGTCTCTCATGTGGCACACCCGGTAAAAGTTTGAAGCTGTTATGCGGCCTGATCGCTGGTCAAACCACAACTGACTACTTCCCTGATGCACTGTTTTCGAGCAAATCACATCACACTGACTTTCACTGACAGACAAAAACTTCATAAACGACTCAACAATGTCTTCAGATATATCCATGTTGTTGTCAATGTTGTTCTGACATTTAAAAATGTTTGCATATTCTTTCATAGTGTAAACAGTAACATTCTCCACAGTTTCAAACCTTTCAACATTTGCATCATTGGTAATGTGTTCTTTCACTAATGGTTCTGGTGTGTCTGGATCTTCTGGCTTCGGGAGAAAGTGAATGGCCACTGACTGAGGGTATAACTGTTGTAGACCCCTCCTCAGCTTTTCTCTCATTGAGCTGGAATCAAAAGATGAGAGTCCTGGTTGAAAATTATGTGGTTTTACAGGATCCTTTTCAGCTTTACCAAACTCAGCTTTAACAATCTTTAAATTCTTTAAAAGGGTAGCATACTGACTATTCCCACTTCTTTTCTTCCACTCACATTTCCCAGAAGTGCACGTTGACATCAAATTATTGCTAACTGTGGCCTGGAGGTCAAACAACACAGCGGCAACGTGCCTGCAGCAACCATCACTCCCTCCTTTACACGGGCAAAATGCTGCGTGTACCTCTCCGCTGGATTTTAGAATTGTGAAACCATTGTAAGTAGCCTGTCCATCTTCCGTTTTGGCTCTTTCAGTGGGCTTAACTTTAAACTTGAAGAAACAAAAGTTGTTCTTCTCTAGCGGACAATACTTTAAATCGATAACATGGCCATCACGAAATAATTTAAAGCCCAGCAAACTTTTAAACGAACGGAGATTCTCCTCAGAGTAATCTTCCTTCCCCACTAGGTAGTTGTAAAGGTCTCCGAAGGTAAACTCCGGGATGTTAGAAAAGTTGTTGGTCCAAGCGGTTAAGGTTTTAGGATCTGGCAATTTACCATCGTTTGTCCGCAGTTTGTCCTCCATCAGCTTGTTGCGGTCTTCGGCGGTATCGTCTAACTTGGCTTGTTTCATCGCTGCCGCTTTTTCGCACAAATCGACAAGCTCTGCCTTCCTCTTGCCTTTGCCCCCATCGCTTAACTGGATACCACGCTCTTTTAAATATCTTTTTAAATCATGGACTTTCAATTTCGAAAAATCTTCGTCAGCACAAGCAACATTGCTGTCAAGAGTGGCGTCCATGTTGGATTTCTTCGCACGAAGCCTCGCTCTCGTGCGTTACTTCGGCACCAGTCTCCAATCATGCAGGAACTCGGAAATGGGCTATTCCTTTCATTTGCAGACAAATGATACAAGAACAATATTATAAAACGGACGTAATCCAGAGCCATGATCGTATTGTCGTTGGATTAGGCACTCCCCAGTTTCGAGGCGCAGTATCCAATCAATTAATAAACGATGCGACAAGACTTTCCTCTTTTGTCTGCAGTTTTCGTACAATAAATATGCTTTTACATCGCGTGTTTCAGCTTCTCCCACCTAGTGACATCTTGGCAAAGATATCTGGCACGATTCTAGATAAAGATCAAGGGATAAAGAGTAAAAATATACCTAATCGAAAAGAATCATCTCTTCTGGAACAAAAAGGTTCAGTGTACGACCAACTAGGGGTGTAAATTTCGGATTTTGGTCTCACTTAGGGTGTTCTGGGCAAAATGCCATCATATTTAGCCGTGAAGGTCTCGTTTAGGGTTGCATGTGAAAAAATATAAAAATATATTTTTGATATGTATATTTTTAATTTGTGGTATTTACTCCATTCATTTAATCCAAGTTTTCTATAACATCAATACTTAAACAAGACGTCTTTGTCCATTGTTTTCATTTGTCTGTGTTTTAACATGGTCTCTTTTAGGGGTCAAAAAAAGCCTGGGCCACGCCCAGATCGGTCTCCTTTAGGGGTTTAATTCAAAATTCCCGACGAACATCCCCACCCCTTTCATATGCAGAGTCCCCCCCGGGTCTTTGCCATACCATTTTTATGATTGTCATGATTGTTTCCAAGAAATAGCCAGCAACTTTCAAGTCTGTCAAATCTCCAAGGTTCTCACTAAGTGAGGCCCCGCATCGATTTCCCTACAAGATAAAATATTCGCTGTAAGAGAATTTTGTGTCATGATTTCTAATCTACAAGACAACTGATTGCGCAGACAAGACTTGTCTTCCTCAATAAATTCAATTTACACAGCTCACTGCAGGTATAGAGCGTATTCACTCAAGTGGCCAGCATCTACGTAAATTTATGGGAACAAAAGAAATGTTTTACATAAGAGAAGAGTCCAACTCCCTCAGGATTGTCATGGTACACCAACATGGCCTCCCTCAAGAGATAAAGGGGACAGAGAAGGCATCCCCCATACACACCCTATTCCATAGGTAATTCGTCACGAGTTATTTTTAAGACACACAGATCCCAAGGGGGATTAGGCAACAGCCAATCACATAGAGTTACATAGCCCTTATAGCGCGAATGTGTTCCGCGTGGATGACCCACGCTCAGAGGCACGCGTCCTTCACGAATTGACGCAGAAAAAAATGGCGGAAGACTCGGAGAGCGATATTGCTATTCGTTTTGTCGACGAAAACGACTAAAGAGAGATTTCTGCTAAAGCGGTGTCAGCGAAATGGAAATTAAAAAAGAATCGCCATTCCTCTATTGTATAGAGCTAACAGTACAGCAGGGAAATCCTTAACACGCTGAATATTCTCTCAGGATCATTTACAATTTACAGTTTGAAGAGAGCAATTTCTGGTTTGATATTCATTCTTTTATTAGTCTTTTATTATTCAACAAAAATAACACTTGGCGTCCTACTTGCTTTATTGTACAAACGACCGGTTTCAATAGACCGGGAAAATTTCTCATTTTATTAAAGCACTGAGATTACGACAACTTCGAGTTAAACTGATTTGACGGGTTGTCAAAGAGTCCAGCGATAATCTTTTCCCAGGTGAGCGCCGACTCATTTCGCTTCAATATTGAGAAATGCTCTCGATCCCTTCACGCTTTGATTGCCTTTCGCCCGACATGTTTTGCACGTCGTTTAGTCTTGCGAGACCTCCGCGAAACATCCATGCAGCGCGCGAGGTAACTTTATCCCGATTCTAAAAATAACTCGAGACGAATTACCTATGGAATAGGGTGTGTATGGGGGATACCTTCTCTGTCCCCTTTATCCTCTCTTGCTCAGAGGCCATGAGGGCGAGAGGAATAATTATTTTAGTAAAATCCAACTATCTGGTCAAAAATATCGAGACAAAATAACTTTAGCTAGCAAACGCGATTCAGCGACCATTGTTTTGGTTTTTAAATCCGGCGCTTCTCGCTACTAGTGGGCCATAACATATAGCCTAGTGGTAGCTCAACCAATCAGAACGCAGCATTGATAATAGACCACTAGTTGGATTTTACTAATACGTTATATCAGGGATCTATTCCTCTACACATTTCACTTCAGTTGCGACAAAAATGCTATGAACGTAACGAAAAATGGTAGATCAAACGTGACGCTGTTAATTGAGATATAAACCCCAGCGTTTCGGCAATACTGCCTTCAAAAGGAAAACATTTGTGGATATGTTATTACGTTAATTGCAAGAATTTCAGTAAGTTTTCAAATTGCGCAGCGCCCGCGCGCAAGACACAAAAAATCTTTGTCGAACCTACCCAGCGATAAAGTGTCAATCACATTTGTCGACGAAGCGCATCACCTCGTGTCGCATATGTTTTCTCTTGTTCTTGGAGCCCAGCTCTGATGACTACCACTTACATATCCTCTAACTGGTGGTCCACTCCCCGCAAAATGGGCAGCCATGCTTTACCTTTAACAGCGCTGTCATAATATGGAAGTTCTTGGTATTGGGGTGTCGACTGAATAACGTCAAGCCTTTCTTAGATGAACACCCTTGTGACTGCCTCTTAGCGTACGACTTAATCTACAACTGTTCTCAAATGGGGTACATAGGAGAGTAAAACAGTCTTCGCCCCTCCCTCTTCAACATGTCCAATCCCCTCTATTCAAAGTTAGCGTGTTGGTTGTTGCTTCAGGGAGGTAACCAGCACAGCAATACAACATTGCTTGCAGACGCAGGGGTATGTAAAGTTTCAGTTTCCCCTTTTAAAGTCGACAAAACGTCACTGGAAAGGCCCTTTAAGGCAAAGACACTTTGCCTTTCTTTACATAAATACATAGATTTTTTATTTGTGTTTTAAGATAGAAGTACAATTGTAACATGCCCACGGGTAGCTATGCTAATCTAGGCGGGTCATGTTTTCAGGAAATAAATACAACTAAAAGTGACAAGAGACCTAAACAACTAAAATTCACAATAATGACTAGAGGCTAGTGATGAAATAGCCTCACGTCAGCCACACAAATGCAAGAACGTAGAGCGCTAGCAGAAGCTTCCGTTCCGGGCGAGAGAATAAAGTGGCTCATAAAAGTGCAAATTTAGGAACTAAGGGGTAAATATAGTAATTGCCACTTAAGCACACTTAGTCTATTAGAACGCAAATATGAGTTTCTTCCCCTTTACCTACAAATTGGGGTTAATCAAAACCTTGATTGATAGAACCTTTAAGATAAACAACACTTTGATGGGGTTCCCACTGACCTCCAAAAATTGTCTGTCATTCTACGGAGGAATCTCTTCCCTGAGAACCTTATAAACAAATAAATTTCTTATATATTCAGACAGTAGTCAAGGGAGGGAAAACACAACCTCACTCATGAGTCGAGCCCCTGGAAACACCTAAGTTCTATTTTAAAATCCCTTACGTTGAGTATTTCTCAGTCACGGCACAGAGAAATATACGCAAACTTGCTAATCAGTTATGTAAACCTATTGATATAAGGCTTGTCTTTACTACTTTCAAAATCAAGAATCTTTTTAATGTAAAAGATGCTGTCCCTGAGGGGTTTCGCACCCGTGTGGTTTATTAATTGTCGTGTGCAATTTGTAACGCTTGTTATGTTGGTGAAACCAGCCGACATTTTTCTAGACCCCATCCAGTGCAGAGTTCAGAGTCTTGCCGAATATCCTGCACACTGGATTGCTTCCAGGTCCTGGACTCTACAGCTACTAAATACCAAGTGAAGCTCAAAGAATCTATGGAAATGGGAGAAACCCGACCTCAACCAGCAGGTGAAACACATAAACCTGACTCTCTTCCTGTAAGTCGCTAAGCGTTACTAGTTTTAAACTTTTCAGCACGCAATATTGCCAGCCTGTCGCAATGTAACGAAATTTGTAACATCGCGCACGATTTAAATTCAACAGCGATTTCAAAATATCTAACACTGAAGATGACAGACGTAGCGTCGAAACATGTCTGGTAAATTAAAGAAAGTTGTTATGTTTATGCGAAGCAAATATGGCATTATAATTACCAATACTCTTCAGTTTCACCCTCTTTTGCATCATCTTTGCCCTGAGCAGATTTGGGGCAAATCGGTTTTTCGTCCAGTAGGGTATAATCCGTAAGCCGTGTTGATTTACAGACGTGAGTGTAGTTATTATAGTACGTTGAAGTATTTCCGGACAACTATTTACAACAATAACCCCATATCACGATCAACTTTAGCTAACCAATAGTAACAGCTACTACACAAAAGTCTAAAAGACTACATCAACCACCTGCTGTTGAAATAAGTCAACTGTACCAAACTATAAATTCAAATCCACAAATAATACTTACTAACCCCGGCAAGTGCATCATATAAATACACTATTCTCCTTAATAACTATACCAGCTAATGTTATGAAGTACTGTGAAGCTTGTTTTAAAAATCTATCTTATCTTTTAAGTTGGTATCTGGTTTATTGGGTGGTTTGAGGTTAGAAAGGATTTTCTCCACATGAGTTTTTTCTTTTGATTTTTCGTACTGGAATTTATGCTTAATTCGCGAAATCAATATAATACTTTTCATAGTAAGTGATTTTTGAACAGTCTTGCCTTGCCGGATGTAAGATTTTCGCTGTTGGGAGGTTAGATCTGACCTTGGTGCAACCAGTCCCCTTGAAGTTCCTGTTCGGATTTGTTAACCAGGATTTCTGCTTTTTCATCGCGGGTTTGCAGCTTCTTGCCGATCACGTCCAGCCGTGTAGGTTCAGTGATGCCAAAACATTGTCCACGCCAGGATTGCCTCGTTTTTAATCTCACGATCAGCTAACCCAACCATGTCTCGGTTTGGCTATTTTAACCGCTACTATTCGCCTTTTTATTTGGTAAGAGGTTCAGTAAGAGTTTATTAGGAGTTGCTAGGAGTTTAGTAATGAGTTGTAGGAGTTAGCTGTTAAAGAAAAATAAAGAAGTGAAGAGAAAGATGTAATAGAAGATTCTGAGTACCTTCTCGCTAAACGAGCGAGTTACTCAAACAACCCCGAACACAATATAAAGTGACTCTACAGTCACTAAATATTAATTGAATGAACTTAGTTGCGTGGATTCACCGTGCAGATCTAATGTATATGAAGTGACGTTAAAATACTGATCTGGAATGGTACTGTAATCGTTTTACGCTTTACAGTTTCCTATTGGTTAATGCGTAGTCAAACCTGATTGGTGGAAGAAACTGATACTTTATAAAAGTTTGTCAAACTCTCCGTTTGAAGGAATGTACGTGACTTACCTCAAAAGTCACCATTGCTTAGTGTATTTAACCATGGACAGTTGAACATGAATTCATGAAAGCATGATTGCAATTTATTTTATTAGATAAATGCAGTATCACGTCCGCAGGAAAAAGTGTTATGTACTTCAGGCTGCATGACCAGGCGTGAGGTCAAAATGGCTGGTTATTGGCCAAGATCTTTTTTACGTTTTAATTGGACCAAGAAGAAGTCAAGGTTAATAAAAACGCAAAAAGGAAAAAAGACCACTATCCTTCAGTCTATTTTCACCGAACAAGCTTGGAAATAAAGGATTTATTATATGTCTAGCCTGCGTAGCAAGCGTTTCTGTGCTGTTTAGGAGCAAAGAACGAGGAGCTAGAGTCAAAGACCGCGCGAAAAATGTCTCTCTCTTGCTCCGAAACCGAACGGAAACGCTTGCTACGCAGGCTATTATATAGCCTGCGAAAACATCCCGGCGAAGAGAGAGGAGAAACGGATGTTTTCGCAGGCTAGCTGTTATATGTCCGAAAAGAAAACTTTTTTCTTGCGGGACCAAAGCGGAAAATCCCAAGCATTTTGTTCGATAGCTAATCAGAACGTAATACACAATGTATTCACTTTATCTTGTCCGCTCACGGGATTCAGCCATACTGATAAAGTCTTATAAGATACAGCCGGGGACTAAGAAGTGAAAGAGTTTATAGTTACAATACTCGTTACATTTGTTGAAAATCAAGTTGTTACCCCTCTTCAATGTTGATTTATCTCCGGCAATGTTGATTTATGTAAACGCTAATCCAGCATTGGGAAAAAGAGAGAGAACAAATACTCAAACGAAAAAGTTAAAAAGTTGGATGAGAAAGCATGAAACAAAAATCCTCAGTTTCATTATACAGTGAAATCTGTATTAAGCGGACACTACAGCATTCCCCAAGGGTGTCCGCCTAATACAGGTTTCGATAGATAACGTCATATGAGGTGTCAAATGCCATTCAAATGAACAGTGGACACGTTTAGAATAGTCTCAGAGACTATGACGATATACGTTTACATTAATTTCTTTCCCAAAGTGGACCAATTTGATCATAGTACCATAAACATAGATTGCAACTCAAATCTTGAAGAAATCAGATGAGTGAAACAAGCTCTACACAAACAAAACGAAATAGAAAACAATACGCTACAGAGAAAATAATCAAATAAGTTCGTCAAGTCACGTTTTTTAATGTAAAAATCGAAAAATTTGTGGGTGGCAATTCGAGGCAATCTTTCACATTTCCGGTGTCTGGCGTGTTGGGTGGTGGAATTTAATTACCAGTGTCCGTTTAATACAGGTTGGCAACAATAGAAATGACCATTTCAGGTACTTTTTAGGTGTCCGCGTCCGCTTAATAGAGGTGTCCGCTTAATAAAGGTTTCATTTAAAGAAAATAAGGGAAATAAATTTGGGGACTTCGGCTACTGTCCGCTTAATAGAGGGTGTCCGCTTAATACAGGTTTGACTGTATTGGCGGCGAAGCTCGAACAAGAATTTTCTGAGCCTTTTAATATTCACAGTGAGTGCTTTGCTGGGCAAATTTAAAGTAAAAATGGCCTATAAACTATGTTTTAAATGTTGCTGCTGCTTCCGTTGTTTTTCGTTTAGAAATTGTCGCTCTTGCACAGCAAAAACAATTCAATTAGCCAATGAGCTTCCAGAATTCAGAGAATTCCACTTCAACTTCCTCCGAGGACGTTGTGAGAGCAACGGAATCACTTCTCGCATGCCATCTTCTGCTCTCCACCGGGTCGCCATTAAATGTACCATATAGTTTCTGTGACAAGGACCTGCGGATAGAGGTTTGTTATATCATACATTTCATATTAGCAGCTTTTACCGGGAAGGCTGGATTTCCGCCGCTTTCTCAGTCCTTCTTAGTAGAGACGGCTGGAGGCGTGAGTGGCATATCATATATGTGTCTGTGACGTAAATTCAAAATTTAATTTATGCGTCGTTACAAAACATCGGAAATGGGAAATCCGGGTGGGAAATGTCACTTTTTTTGTGCTTTGCCTAGTCGTCGCTTTGGTATTTGCCATAAAAATCAACAGTAACACGTACTGATTGTATTTACATTGATCTTGCATTACTGATAGACTTTCACGTTAGCTGTCAAGAACCATCGATGCAGACTGAAAAATAATTAATGATCCAGTTCTGGTTGGTTGAATTTTAAAAACATAACTTCTATTTGCCAGCTTCTCTAATTTAATACTTTTCTTTGTAAATATTTAAGGTTTTTAAGCTTAAAACGCTGTAAAACACGATCGCACGCCACATCAAACTACACCTAGGCATCCGTCGTTTGAAATCTGCTAGGCAGCCGTTGTTTGAAAGTAAAGAGCAGGCAACGATCTGATTGGAAGTAATTGACAACAGCGAACTCATGTTTAGGAGAATGAGCGCAGGCCCATTTCCCGAACAGCGGCTGGTAATCGAGTCTACTTTCACGGGAAAGAACGCCTCGCTGCAGAGTTAATATTTAGTCGAGCACAATTGCTATTTTGACATCCATTCCTACCCTTGTGTAAGAATCTGATTATATCGAAAGCATATTGTTATAGTATCTTAAATGAAATCGCTGATTCTTAGCAACGCCTTATGCCTTTGTCGACGCGAGTTTTCTGTTCAGGTCCGCATGTGCGCAGGGCGTCAATGCCTCAAGCAGGGAGTTTAAGATACCACGACGACTGCGTTGGTGAAAACGTCGGAAAGTACGTTTCTCTCACGCGCCCTCTTCCAGCAGTAAGTTTTTGTATTTCCGCCTACCTCAGTCTGAAGGTTACTGCGATTTTATATTTCTAAATAACAAGTTTAATACTTATTGACGAGATCAAGCAAAACTAACTACGAGAGAACGACTGGAGAACTGACAATTTGACTAACAATAGACGACTGTTTTACTTGCACAATAGACTGATCGAAACGCACCAATTACTGATTACGAGTCTTCATAGCCAATAACATCACTGCTTAACCGACAGACGACCAATAACATCGTGACGTAATTGACCAATCAGATCAATAACCAGAGTATAATACCATCAACTGACGTGATGCAACTCACTTTGACTCTGAAGATGACTACCGCACAGGTTGTCGAAACGTCAGTCACTGTCAACAACAACAGTCCTATTCAGGACTACGTTCACCCGGACGATCAAACTCAACCTACTTTTGAAATGACTCCTGGGTTCAAACCCTTCACAAGTTTAATATCGTTCACAATCCAAAGTTGGAGGCGGAAATCTAGGTAAAATATATTTTTTCCTGCCGTGTTATGCCAAGATTAAGATTGGACTGTACTGCATGCATTCTTCTGGAGTTAAATAAAATGATGGTCCTGTGATCCTGCATTAAAGAAAACTAATCTAGAAAGTGAAATACAGGACATAAATACTGCATAAGCATTTTCCTCGTGGATAAAGGCAGAATCAGCGAGAGGTTTTGACATGAACTGAAAAACAAGGGCGATTTAAGACTTGAAAAAGAAAGGAAATTGTTTTCACGGCCTTTAGCGATAGTAAGTATTTCAGGCGAGGTGTACTGGAAGTAGAGGATCATCATCACAGGGAGCGGTGAGTGATTTTCAATAACTCAAGACATGCACCTGCTGTTATCGAAAACACTGTCTACTGTCTAGCAAGAAGAATATATATTCAGTGAAAACTTACGTGATAACGTGATTAATCAGCTGCAGTAAGTACGATCTTTTTTCCCTCACATTTTCATCTAGGCACCAAACATGACAAATAATTTTATACAAATCATATGCCAGAGAAATCTCTGAGGAAAATAAATTTCCGTAGTCTTAACGCCTGTTCCTGACCTAGTACCCAGATCCTAAGACAGAGTAAGATCTGGGTACAACATTAACTTAACCTGCTACAAGATTTGTTGATTACAAGTTTCTTTTTTGATTTAAATTATAAATTTATTAATGGGAGCTTCGCTTTTAGCCCTGGCTAAATCTATATATTACAGATAAATAAACTGAAGATAATTTGGGCTGAATAAAGTTGTCGCCCCAACTCATACAATGGGCGCTTTAGGTATATCTTACCGTCCGAGCAGTGATTCCTCCAGGCCGGACACTACGAAACGTTTCTCTTTCTTCGTAGCGTAGCGTCCGGACTGGAGAGACCACTGCCCGTAAGGTGGAGATATCTCACCTTATTTTATATAAGTGTGTATAAATATATTTTACTGAATAAAAATGTCATGCGATTTATTTATCAATTATATTTACTATAATAAATACTGACATATCATTATTATATATTTGTAGTAAACTTGTTAAGATACCATAGTATCAAATTAAATTCCAAATAGTTTGAACTAAAACCAAGAGCCACAAACCAATAATTAAGCGAGATAATTATTCGTTTTAGAATTGCTTTAGCCAACCTTCGACCAATAAAACCACAACGATAAAGTTGAAAAACCTCAACGTACCAAAAACAATCAAGGGCGTCCTGTTTTTTCTATTTTTGTGTTTTTGTTTGTTCCTCGAGCTATTCTCCTTACTTAAATTGATAAAGTCATGGCTTTGCTCAAGGCGGACTGCGTTGATTGTTTAGCTTTGACTAGTAACTTTGCAGTAAACAACTATATTTATTTTAGGTTAAAGTATTGCTAAGACCTGATAACTGCTGTATTTTGAATATTGGCCTTTTTTTGGGGGTAACTTTTACGCTGTTTGAAACTTTTTATCTAGTTTGCTTTTGCTAAAGAAAACCGAACTTTTAACAGACATTGTTCCGAAAACAAATGAACTGTCTTCTTCTTCTCTTAATCGTACAATTCGCATCTTTGGCGACTGCAGTAACAGAAATCTTTGAAAATCCAGGCAGTTTTCCTGAACGTTCACTGATTCTTTGGTTCTTCATCTTTACTGTGAGTCTTGGCTAAACAAAGGGTGGCGACATATCGGACAATTTCGTCTGAAACACAGAAAAGCAAACAAATTAACATTTATCTGCAACACTTCGTTATCGGGATTGACGTCAGAAGGGGTTGCAGAGACCCTCCTCTTTGTAAGTCCAAGAAAGAAAGTTGAAGAAACTCCGTATTGAAATAAAATGTCTGTTAGCTTGGCCAACCTTTCAGATGGAAGAGACATCGCGGTAGTTAAACAAACCAAGGGAAAATAAGATGCGCCCGATCTGGAGCCCTTCTCTCTCCAAACCCCGCGTATTTTTTCCACCACTTTCTACTGCACTATCTTTTGGCCTAGAACAGACTATCTGTCTGCCTGTCTTTTTGGAAATAGTGCGGAAAGGCTAAATCCGCCCAACCCCTCCCACCCCCCGGCTCTGCCGTGCAGGGGCTGCGCAGTGGTAAAAGCACTCGTAAGCCGCTAGTGGGAGTTGAGTTTTGGTGCACGCCCTTCTATTAATCCTTGGGGTTTCTTGGTACTCCGGTTTTTCCATCTCCTCAAAAACTACATTTCCAGATTCAAATTCAATGAGAAATGGCCGATAAAGCACCATCATGTAGATATTCTATAAATCGTTATTATTTATCATTTGTTTATCTACTGCTGTTGGTCACTTACACTCCGTTCTGAATCATAGCAATGGCACACTCCTTATGGACCTTGTGGGAGCATGGCAGAATCTGACAACCGCTGAACGCATCCTGTGAAGAATACACAAAGTTGATTTAATTACAACGTAAACATGCGTAGTCCCGTTTCACCTACAGTAGCTTGCTCTCAGTGAACAAAACGCATGTACTATAAATACGGCAGCACACTGTTCTTTGCTGCTGTGCAAACTGGGTTTGTCAAAACTATCTGTTAGAAGCGCATAAAAGTTTGGTGCCTCAGAAAGAAAGCTTTTATTTGTAGTCGAGATTAGGCCATCAATTATAAACATCTAAAACTTGATGCAGTGGAACATCACTGATGTTCCACTATATCAACAAAACAGGACTTAGTCCCCAGAGGTCATTTATTTCCACCTCCCTTGTCAACTTCATGCAAGTTAAGCAACAATACAAGTTTCGCTATTCGACAGATGCATAACTGTCGCGGATGTACATGTAATCAAGTCTTCTTGGTGAAAAATAGTAAGTCTTCACCTACCTCTAAGCATATACAACACTCGTCGTGTCCAGAATCTGGCCTGCACTTATGTTTCCCTTCACTGAGCCGTTTGTCCAGACACACGTTGCAAACATCACAGTGAAACGATTTGTCCTTGTGTATACTATTCAAGACAAAAAACATAAAAGATTCTGAAAAATTGATAGATTTTCTTCGGTTTATGTAAAAGAAACCCTTACAGAGCCATTAAACCCTTATGTTTCCAACTCGTCCTTACTTTTTCTCTTGCAGAGAAGTATTAATTTTCAATGCTATCATATCAAATTTGCACGCCCATGTCCCTATTATGCACCCGACTCAGTGAAGTCGTATCTAGGCTTAGTTTTTTTAAACATTCACCCAGACGATTGCAGTTTTAAATAATTATCAACTACACAATGTCGGTTTTTCAGGCCATCAACCAACGCCTCTACAAAACCAACCGCAACCACGAACAAAAACTGAATTTGTCTTAACCTATCCCATGTGCCCTCTGAATATAGCCTGTGTTCTTTGAGAAGAGATGGCAAATTTTGTGTTCTTACTGAATCGACGTCTAAAGTAGAGCACAGAAGGAATAGTTTAAAAATGGTTATAACTGAATATCTACTCCTATCAGTAATAACTTACCGGCAAATACCACATTTATCGCAATGAAAGGGGTTCTTTTCCACCCCGGTAAAATGTTTGCATATGAAACAGAAATACGCTGACATTTGTTCGCCACAGCCACTGCAATACTGGCTTCCTTCATTGATCTAAATTTTACGAAAAACAAGAGAGAGAGACGGAAAAGGAAACAGTTAATTACGACAAGTGCAAAAATAACTTGAAGTAGATTATGAAACACTGTGAGCTGTAAACTCCAAATGATACGCTCTCTTACAAAAGTTAATATCGTCATCTTTCCAAGAGCATATCAGAAGTATTCATCACTGTTGGGATTTAATTGTGACTGACTGAGTCTTAAAATAGGTTTGTAAAAGGTCATTCCTCTGAAGTAGAATTTTGTCGAATTTTACCGATTAGTTGTCTATGTAACCTGTATACAGGCGCGTGGCTGTAAACATGCTTTTGTTATGGAAACTTAAACTTTGAAAAAACAACAAGAACAACGGTGGAGGGGGGGAGGGTGCGTCCCATAATCGTTTAGGAACAGCAGCACTTTAAATTTCTTACAACATCACTATAACTATATCTACGAGTACAAGAAAATTTGACCGCGTTTTCTGTAACCTGTTTAAAGCTACCTCTACCCCTCAGAAAAATCGAAGAGGGGAGGGGGAAGCGGCTGTACACACGTTTCCCACCATCTTGCTTGCCCCGGAATTTGCTTAACTTCTACAGAAAGAAGGCTGACGCTCAATTTAATAAAAGGAGGGAAAAATGATAGGTGGCCATACTCGTTTAAGATTTACCTCTGGCGAACTCCAATCTTACAGCAAAAGCCGCTATTTTTCATGAGCGCGCTAATCAAGCGTGTATTTATGCGCAGCAAGAATACGCAAAGCAATTCTTAGGAATAACCGTAAGAACAAAACTACTGACCTCTTCTTCGTGTCCACAGATGCCACACTTGACATGCGTCGCATTATTCGCTTTCCTGTCATCAGTATCGCACGCCCCCGATGTATTGTGACAGCGGTGACAAGGGTAGAATATTCCACAGCAAGGAAACTTCACTAGGCAACGCCGCTGATAATGCTCGCACTGCCACCGTGGGCTCTCCTGAACCGGTGCTCGTTCTCCCCCGAACCACCTTGTATCCCTGTCTTCATTTTCTATCTGTTCTCTCCTTTCTCTTTCTTGTCTTTCCCTCATTTCTCTTTCTTCTCTTTCCCTTATTTCTCTCTCTTGTCTTTCTCTCATTTTTCTATCTTCCCTTTCCCTTTCTTCTTTCTCTTTCCTTTCTCTTTCTTCTCTTTCTCTCATTTCTTTTGCCTCTCTTTCTCTTTGTTCTCTCATCTCTCTTCTCTTCCACGCTGCCTCACGCTGCGCTTTTGTTCTTTCTTCGCGTTCTTTCATAACCCTTTCAACTACTGCGCATGCCTCCGCCACCTTGCGTTCCAGTGCAGCAAGTGAGGGGTCATCCGGGAACTCTGGTGATGTTGCTTCAGTACCAGATCTCTGATCTTCTCTTCTTGAAGTATATGAAGTGATGGGACGAACATGTTCTTGGTTTTCTGTAAAGGAATTGGGTACGGAAGGCTCCATGAAAGGTTCTTGCCCTTTTTCAGGCAACACAGTGGATTGATAGCTGTATGAAGTTACACTCTGAGATGTCATACTCGTAGTAGGATGCGTCTCTGTGACTGGTTTAGTGACGCTGGGGCAGACCATGGGCGCATGCGGTTTTGCTGTGGGTAACCTTAATGCAGGTGGCTCGTTGCGCACAGGAAACCCACCATAAGTGGAACTATTTACATGAGATCCATAAATATTATTGGCCGTGTAGTGCTCTTTTGGCTCATAAGCGCTTCCCATCGCAGCATGTGTGTTAAATGAGCTACCAGATATGGTGCCATTTGTGGCTAGATAGCTCTCCGGGAGTCTTAGACTAGAAAACGCCTCTTCTCCATAAGCAAACAACGGATCAATATGATTAAACGACTTCCGTTCTTGTGGAGGAAATTTTGAGTAAATCATCTCCCTCGAAGGTTGATTCCAAAAATTCCAGTTACTTTGTGTCGTAGTTTGATTATCGACGACAGAAGGGTGCAGCCGATTTGACTGGGACCATTGATGTCTCAAATCGTTTGTTTCAGTAGTATGGGGAAGTGGCAGGCTCCATACGGGCCAGTCCGTACAAGAAGTCGACTTTCTTGGAACACTGAAATCACCAGACTGCGAGTCGTAATGTTGAAGACTTTGATCTGTCGTATGCCTCGCAAGGAAATCCTTATTGATACCTGTCGCATCTAGGGATGGTATTTTGCTGTTGTAAAAGTAATCTAATTCCACCCGATTTCCTCGAGGTAACCTCGGAGACGAAGTCTGCGGTCTTAGGCTTGATGAATGACTTGTCGTAGATACGTTTACAGTGTTTTCATTACTCGTAGGCAACGTTTTCGCTCTCGCTCCTGGCGGCTTTTTGTTATCGTTGTTGTTCCTTGCTGTAATCATGGTGGTCTGAGATTTGATTTTGTCATCCAAGCCAATGTTAATCGGTAAGCTAAACAGTGTTTCCTTGGTAGCTAATTTAATATCTGTAACACTTTTCCCTGGCACAATGCTGTCAATGGGTAATGAGCTTGATTTGGTCGCAATGTCATTATCGTCATCAGCATCATCATTTTTATTTTCATTATCAAAATTGATATCCCTAATAAATTCCCTACGGGTAACATCGTCTTTATCATCAGCCCTGTCAATACTGCTATCATTATTACCCTCACCACCACCACTACCAATACGTATATGCCGGTCACGAGCATAGTGGTGGTGGGGGTGGTGATTATCACATCCACTGTTACCAGTACATGTATCGTATTCTTCATGACGATCAACGGCATTTTTAACTGTAGTTCCCCCATTCGTTTGATCCCCATTGTCTCCATCGTTATCATCATCATGATTGCTAACGTCAGCATCATTGTTGGCATTAAAGTCTGCTTGCCTATCTTCTAATTCATTAGCATCTCTGATATGACATTCAGCATCCCTACATTCGTTGCAATTTGGAACGTAATTTCCATCCTCGCTTTCATCTTTACTATCATCTTGAGAATCATTCCCGTTACCATTGCCTCTGACGAACCAGCAACTCGATCTAGCAGTGTTGCAATTAAACTCTTTGCTGTTATTTTCTTGTCTCAATCGTGGTGTATTACTGGATGATTTCGAGGGCTGTTGTAAGTAAAGTTTTTCCAATGACTGATGTTCTTTGCACATAGTACCGGCGGCTCCTATAACATAGTTAAATAGTGAAGTCTACATTGTTTTCTAAGGCACAGGACACAATAGTAAAATCATATATAATAAATTGGAGGTAACGACAAAAACATGCAAGTTCCCAGATAAAAACAGCCACGAATGTTTGTTTGGCACAGTGTGTATTTGGTTTTAGACTCAACGCTTTATAGCGAGTAAGTGACGTATGTCATGTTACCTGCTAAGTAAAGCTAAATCGGAATCTTGTTACTATTTAGAGAATTATTATCTTTTCAATCAGTTACGTGTGTTTGCCTCGTGATCATTCTTCCGAAAATCCTATAAAGTTGACGAATCGCTCTGATTGGTTAGTGAAAAGAAATCAATAAAAACGTTTCTTTTCATATCAATTTTTTTAAAGTAATGTTTCTAAACTCTTCCCATTTTAAGGCACCAATGTATGTGTGTGTTTCATTATGAGGGTAAACGTCATTACAAAGACCATAATACGCAGAAACCTTTTGAAGACGGGAACATTATATAAATCGAGGTGAACATGCTTTTAGGTTGGGAACATTTTAAATGATTACTATGAAACAATGATTGGATTCAACTGTCGTATAATACAAAGAGCTACATAATTATGCAGATCTCGACCAAGAGGCTCTCGATTGACTCGACCTGTATAATTGGTCATATCAACTCAAATTCATCCAATAACTACTAAATATTAACACGGTCAATAACTGTATTCGAAACTAAGAGGAAACCTATATGGAAATGGAAAAAAAATCAATACCCTCTGTTCCATCATTTCTGTGATGCGTTAACACATCTAGAAGACGGAAGTTTGTAATTTGCAAATTTTTCCGCGCCAGGTCCCTTTCAAAAAGAACTCGGCAGTTTGTGCAAGGCGGTGCTATATCTCCGTGCACGATACTCTATTATTTATAGGTTGCTCACCCCGTGAGGTGGATATAAGTGATATGCAAAAGGATCTTAAAAAAAGTCCAGCATGAAGCCGAAGAGCTTTTAAAAAATGCAACTCCTATACCAGGAACATGACAGTAGAAGGGAGAATCTTACGTTTCTTGGAATCCAGGAAAATGATGCGCCGATCGACGCCGAAAGCGAGACGGAGAATAATAACGTGGAGAATACAAAAGAGGTGATTTATAATTTTCTGCAGAAAGACTGTTAGCTTGGAGAATGCCGTAAGTAGATTCGAATTTCAGCGGATTCATCGAGTGGGGAAAAGATCAGGTAAGAAGCCCCGTCCTATTATTGCAAGATTTCTCCGATATTCCGATCGGGAAGAAGTCCTACTACGTGCAAAGACTTCACTCAAAGGGAAAGATTATGGTGTTTTTGAGGACATGCCGAAGGAACTTTATCAGCTAAGAAAGGCTCAAATGAAGAAGCTTCAAAACAGAAAACATAATGGCAGCACAGCCTATTTCAGCAGAAAGTATCCGGACAAACTATTCATTGACGGTAACTACGTTCCTCGAAACTAAATTATTACTGTTTTTCCTTCTTTCTTCCAATATTCAGGTGGGCTAATATGGAAATTTTTGCTGTGGTAATTTTCATTGTATTTTGTAGCGCCTTGTCACCTAGTACACGCTTTTTACAATAGGGCTACGCCTTTTCTTTTGTCTTTGTTGGCTGCAATTTGTAAAATTAACTGCTGAAGTTTTATGATTTAAAGCTCAAGGGTAATGGTGGTTACTAAGGGAACTAGAAAGTAGGAGTAATCGCTTTGCATCTTCAAAAATGTGTTTATGGCGGAGCTCCGACCAAATAGTCGTCCGGATCGTACAAACAATTAGGAGCACTACCTAAAGGTCTTAGTTCGCACCAGCTCATAACTTTCCATTCCTAGTGAAAGAGCCCGTGTATGCTAGTAGTGTATTGCTTATGCTCTCTCTGTAGTAGTATAATGTCCGTTTGTAAAAGTCGCAGCAATAGGTTTTTTTCTTTTTTTTTATTTTATCGTCTGTACCGTCTGTATAGTTTTCGTTAGTTACATCCTTGCTTGGCTTAAAAGATATTTGTTACGGTCATGGTTTTTCAATGCAGAAGAATAATAATTGGTTTTCACCATTATAATTCTTAAATATATGTTCATTGAATGTTAGAGCTTATCAGGGCAAGCTAAATGAAGAGAAATGTTTAATTGGCTCAGGGAGAAAAATTTCCATGTTTTTTTTTTACAAGAGGTGCACTGTACGAAGGAAACCTGTGATTTATGGCAAAATGAATGGGGTTATAAAGCTTTATTTAGCTGTGAAAATAGTCGAAGGGCGGGTGTGGCCATTCTGTTTAAAAATAATTTCGATTTTGTTTTAAACAAGGATTACGCAGACCCAAATGGTCGTTTTATCATTTTAGACATTAAGACGGCAGACTTATGTTTTACGCTTGTTAATCTTTGCGCTCCAAATAAGGATGACCCCCATTTCTTCCAAAATGTTAAAAACCGAATACTCGAATTTGATTGCGATAACATCATCTTGGGTGGAGATTTTAACTTGATTAAAAATGCTAAATTGGACAAGGAAGGCGGCATTCTCGGCACCTCGCACCCGAAAGCGCTCACCGAAGTAGAAAAAATTCAAATTAACCTTGACCTAGGCGATGCCTGGCGTGACCAAAATCCCCTTGACAAGAGATTTACATGGAGAAGGCGTAATCCATCTATATCCTGCCGACTTGACTTTTTTCTTTTAAGTCGTCATCTCTATGGTAAAGTGTGGCTAAGTCTGATATCGTAGCTGGGTACAAAACCGACCACTCTATGATGATAAGCCTCAGCTTGGGTCTTACCGAAAACATCAAAGGCCCTGGGCTATGGAAACTTAACACCTCTTTCCTGATAGACGAAGAATATTTAAAATTAATCAAGAAGGTCATCCTTAAAACATATGATGACTTCAAAGACGACAAGGATGTGGATGATGCCTTGTTGTGGGAGATGATTAATCTTAAGGTTAGAGAGTCATCAATTTTTTACGGAAAAGAAAAAGCAAAGTCCAGGCGAACGGACGAAACCAAACAATACGATACGATCACCTACGTAGAGAAAAAAATAGATAGCACGATGTCCCCCATTTTAAAAGGGGAATTGGAGCAAAAACTGATTGAGGCAAAAGAGAACTTGGAAAAAATCTACGAATATAAAACCCAGACTGAGGGAACTATCTTACGGTCCAAAACCCGCTGGTATAACGAAGGTGAAAACAATTCAAAATACTTTTTCAACTTAGAAAAACGTCACAACAAGCGCGAAGTTATAAGTCAACTTTGTCGAGCTGACAACACAACTTTAACATCCGATAATGATATTCTCCAAGAATGTGTTGACTTTTATAGTAAACTATACAGCAGCAGATCAATGCACAATGAAAGCGATAATCTCCGGTTTTTCCCAGATGACAATTTTGTGCGGCTCGACGAGGATTCCAAAGCATCCTGTGAAGGTCTTTTAAATGTGAATGAATGTCTAAATGCTCTCAAGACGATGGAAGCAAACAAGTCGCCAGGCTCAGATAGGTTTCCAGCAGAATTTTATAAGGTATTATGGAGTGACCTTGCCCTCTTTTTAGTGAATGCTATTAATTGCTCTTTTCAAAAAGGGCTACTATCGGTGACGCAGCGACAAGGTATTATTTCTCTTTTACCAAAGAAGGACAAAAACCCTCTTTTCTAAAAAATTGGAGGCCAATTTCTCTTCTAAACTGGGATTATAAAATCGCGTCTAAAGCGATAGGTAATCGAATAAAGCGGGTTCTTCCTAAAATTATCAATGGTGATCAAAGTGGCTTCTTGAAGGGACGCTCCATTGCAGAAAGTATCTTTCTGATTGACAGTCTTATAAATCACGCAGGTAATATGAATAAACCTGGTTTATTGATGTTCATTGACTTTGAGAAGGCATTTGACTCGATAGAGTGGGCTTTTATAGAAAGAGCCCTTACCTATTTCAATTTTGGGCCCTCTCTAGTAAACTGCATGGTTCAGATTATTTTATAATCAGGTCTCCAGTGCTATCCAGAACAATGGATGGGTCTCGGAGAGCTTTTCTTTAGGTAGAGGGGTCAGGCAAGGTTGCCCGATGTCGCCATATCTATTTATAATATCAGCCGAGATATTAGCCAACTTCATTAGGAGAGATAAAGACCTAAAAGGTTTTATGACGGGTGAAGTCGAACACAAAACACAAGCTAAGCCAATTTGCTGATGACACGACGTTGATACTCGATGGCTCAGAGGGCTCCTTTCGTAGAGCAATCGAGGTTCTAGATGGGTTTCAAATGACTTCTTGCCTTAAGATAAATCATGAGAAAACCAAAGTGCTCTGGGTGGGTTCGGCAAAAAACAGAGGCCCTATAGAGTCCAACAAGCCTGATATCTCCTGGGTGGAGGGGAAAGTCTTTGCATTAGCTGTGTGGTTCGCAACGGACAGAATAATGCTCCGTTCTAACTACGATGAGAGTATTGGGAAAATAAAAAACGTTATTGAAACATGGCAATTTAGGAGACTCACCTTATTGGGAAAAATCACTTTTATCAAAAGTCTTCTGGTCTCCCAACTCATTTATATTTTGACGCCGCTCCCTACTTATACAAACGCACTGCAAACGGTCAACAAACTTCTTTTTGAGTTCCTTTGGGACGGTAAAGGCGACGAGATTAAAAGAGAGCACATTATAAGGGATTATGAGGAGGGTGGTTTGAGGATGATTGATATATATACGTTTAATACCTTGACCCGACAAATAATGGAAGATGGTAGTTTTTCTTTGATGACAATCTTAAAATGTATAGTGGGAAATTTATTTTCTCTTGTAAGCTACGCAAAGATGACATTCCACTGTTAAAAATACGTAATCTTTTTGTATGTGAGGTCATGTCAATCTGGGCGGAATTGCATTTCTCTGATGCTGTATCCATCTCCATTGCAAATGTGGGCGATCAGATTATTTGGCTTAATTCATTTATAAGAATTGACAATCAGCCTGTATTCCGTAAACACTGGATGGATCATGGTGTCTGCAAAATTTCTCATCTATTAGATGAGGGTGGGAACCTCCTCGGATATGATGCCATGAAATCAAATTTTTGGGAGTTAAATTGGTTAGAATATTGTAGTATAGCTTCAGCTGTCAAATCACTTATAAATAAAGTGCAAAATGAACCGACGTACGAGGTTGTTTCCACCGAGGGAACACCTATAACTGAATTAACATCTAAAAGTAAAGTTAACAACTTTATTTATAAGTCGCTACTGAGAAAAAGAATCTCTACACCCATTAGAAGCCAAGAGAAGTGGCTCAGTGACGTTCAAGTCGAAAATGCAAGTGATATTGATTGGAAATTAAGATGCATACGCAATCGCTTTCCACTGTACGGCTTCTACAAAATTAAGAACTTTTCATTATAAAATTTGCATCGGAGGATTGCTACCAATGATTTTTTAAAGAAAATTAATTTAAAGCAATTGGACAAATGCTCTTTTTGCCAAAGGGAAATAGAGTCTATATCTCATCTATTTCTGAGATGTTCGGCAACAATTGCTTTTTGAAACGATGTTAAATAATTTTTAATTCAAAAGGGCCTCAAGAGTGCTGCACTAACCGATTTGCATCTGACGGGACTCTCTAAATTTGCACCCTCTACCGCCATCGATCTCGTTCTTCTTATTGGGAGACATCATATATACTCGAGCAAACTTGCAGGTACGTCTCCCTCCATCACTCTTTTTAAAAGCAAACTAAATTCCGTCATTGAGATAGAAAAACAAGAAGCACTCCGCTGTAATTCTTTCACCGTCTTTTCAAACAAATGGAAATTTTTTCTTATTTAAATTTGTTGCTTGCACTTGTTACCCTCTAGCTAATCGCTTTGACTTAGCCATGTGTCCTGCAAAATTGAGCCATCCACTGTCCACCGTTCACCGTCCTTTCCTTTTATTGTAAGCAGCTAAGCGAATTCAAGCATAAATGTAACCTCACCTATTTTTATGTTTGTTTCGTCAAGTTGTAATATGTATACGTTTTGTGTGATGTAAATTTAGCTTAAATAATAAATTGAATTAAAAAAAAAAAAAAAAAAAGGTTGCTCACCCCAATCTAGTTTCTTGAGGTAAACTTGACCAGGCTGTTTATCTGAACGAGATGCTTGCTCCGTTGTAGCTTGATATCAGTGCCTGCTCTCAACTGTGTACCTCCCTGTTACGTTTTCTGCAAAAAAAGGTAATAAAACGGATCAAGACGGCTTATCAGACAGGTACACTTAAATAGGAAAATTGTTCTGAGTAACCATGTTAGTATAGCTAATCACATGATTTCGAGTGCAATTTGGAATAATTAAACACGGCTAAATTTTTCAAAGACCATGCCGAGTGCACTTAATGGTCTTTGAAAAATTTACAGGTGCTTATTTATTTCAGATTGCAGGAGAAAAATCAGGTGATTCTATGAGTAACGGCAACTGTCTTAAAATGTTTGATATTTTGTGCCTCTGTTTAATAGAGTTACTTCGTCTGTTTTTGGCAGTGACCTTGAACTATACACCAGATCTAGAACTCCCGCCCTGGTAGTTTGCGTTATTTTCACGTTTTAAATGTTGACTAATTACCGGGGCCTAGCTGAAGGCTGGCACCGGTCATAAAATGCAAAGCGTTTCTGTGTTTTCATAGTTACATTGTTAGGGATATATCGCTGACTGAGATATATCGCTGGCTCGTTACGTTTGGGAGTGTTCGCTGAGATATATCGCTGGTTCAGAAATTTGAAGTAGGGAGCATTAACTGTAACCATGTAAATATTAATTCGATTAGTTTGCACACGGCATGGTTTAATGCGACTTTATTTACCACTTATCAATAAATGAGATCCCTGTCCATTGCAAAATATTGTTACAGTATTCATCCTAGCGAAGACAAAGCTTGGTCAACGTAGAACTGTGTACACTACGACAAAGCAAAAATCTTAACTTATTAAACTTGCACGCGCCAAGCTTTGTTTATGCGTTTCAATACCTTACTATTAGCACTCCCAACAGGAAACTTCGTCAAATATTTTCCGACAAATAATTAATACTCATTGGGAGGAAGTCTATCACTGCTTTGACTTATGAAGCAACAAAACAAAATATTTTCAAGCAACCTTTGTCACGTAATATTCACGCTAGCGAGATGCGCAAATTCTCAACAGTTCAAAATGCGGGATTCCCTAACATTTTGTCTTTTCACATTATTCATTAGACGTTGATGTAGAATTTTATGTTTTTCTCCTTGGTATTCTTAGCTACTTCGGATTCTTGTTGCTAAGAAATATCTTATTATTATGTAATCGATCTGAACACGTGAGAAAAACTGCGTAACTTGACAACCTAGGATTGGGAGTTGACTAATGTTTAAAATGTATTGAACCCTCATTTATTGTTCTGGAGTTTTAATTACATGTGACCTTTTCTGCAACGCAGTCATTCGTTCTAACACACTCGTCATGCGAACAAATTACTTTTTCCCTCCTCCTCCCTTTGCCCTTTCCTCTTTCCTTATTTGCATTAAACCATTGCTAGGGCGTTTTTATGCCCTCACCTTTACTTGACATAATTGTTTACCTTTGTGATTTAGAAGTAGTATATTGAAATAATTCAGAGAAAATTAATTATTCATTAAATAGGCTTACGGAATGGTTAATACGACTATATTTGCTACTTATCAATAAATGAGATCCCTGTGTATTGAAAAATATTGTTACAGTATTCATCCTAACGATGACAAAGCTTAGTCGCTGTTGAACTGTGTACACTACGACAAAACAAAAATCTTAACATATTAAACTTGCATGCGCGAAACTTTGTTTGTGCGTTTCAATACCTTACAATTCGCACTCGCTACATAGTCCAGGCATTTTGTCGTCGGACCTGTAACTAATTGCAAAAGAAGCTTTCTCATCATTTACCAGTTAGAAATATCCCATACATGAACATACCAAAAGTCCCTAAAGATCCAAGCATGGCAACACCTCTAAACAGGACTCTTAACATGAGTCCCTTTTTCCCATAGCATGAAAACGAGGCTGTAAACCGGAAGTTAGTGTTTTGCTTTTGTTATTGATATAAATCATGTATAAATCGAGCCATTTCGTCCAAACCATGGATAATAGATAAGACTCGCGACAAAAAAGTCCTATATAATCACCAGAAAACCCCTCTTTAACTCAATTCTACATGTGCCTTTTACAAAATTAATTTTTAAATACGCTAGTCTTCCGAATCTTAACTTTCGTAGCCTACAGTGTTCGAAAAATGTGTGCGCGAAGACCCTTTGCAGGCCGGGGAACACTGTATACCATTCAGCATTTTTGCGACAAATGCACCTCATACTGGTAGCCTACAGTCAGACTAACAGTTGCACCTGATTAACTAAAGAAGCGATTCTGGGGCAGGCGGCAAGTCCGTTGCAACAGAAAATACTTGATCTCGAGCCTTACTTCACGAGCATATTGTTAAAACAGTTTCTTCCTGCTTCTCAAGTTTAGCTCAAATTAATCGTGTTCAGCACGTGTTTGACAGATTGACTTTAACCACAATAATTCACCCGGGGTGAACACGTTAGTGTTTAGTAAGTTGTTTTATTGCTCTTTCGCCTGGTCCAATGCAGCGGACACTAACCTTCTCAAGCTCCAAGCACTACAGAACTTTGCAGCCGCAGATTATCTGTGCTTCCAGAAAATTTGACCGCGTTACTCCGCTTCTGAAAGAACTACATTGGCTACCTATTAAATCTCAGCTATACCTCCGTGACGCCGTGCTTGCTTTTAAGTATGACTGGCTCCGCTTCTACTTACCCCTCATAGACGTTTCCAGAAGCTCCCAACTTCTGCATATACCCTTATTTAAAACCGTAAATCTGGACAAAGGATATTCTTTTACCGTATAGTAAGTCTGTGGAACAATTTAGATAATTTCCTCAAACTCTGTAACTCTGCTCGTAGTTTAGAGCGTAAACTTAAAGCCGAATTATTTGCTGCTTTCCTATCTTATCGGTCTTGGTTTGTATCATATCTATTTTATTGTATTTTCTAAAGTTTTTGTTGCAGTTGTAATTCTACTGAATATTTATTTACTTTTTAGCTTTCTTAATTTTTTTCCCTTAACATTTTATTATTGTAATTTTGTAATTTTTAGATTTACCGTGCTCTCAACGTCAGTGATTATCATTGTCACTGAAAAGCCCTCTCTTTAGGGAGTGTCAATTAAAGTTTGTATTGTATTACCCGTGTAATTTAAGACTGGTTGAGTCATAAGAGAAACTTTCTTTTCGGTATCGTTAGGATACCTTCAATCCTGTAATTTTCTTTTTAAAATCGAAACGCGAATGTGCGTATTGGAATTCCCGTTGACTTTGTAATTTTCAACTTGAACCGGAACTTTGGCATTGCAGGGCGCACGCTTTATTTATTACTTCGTTTTAAGTCAGTGAAAACATTTCCTTCGGCTTTAGCGAAAATGGTCGCCAGTTTCATAAAAGTTGATACGATTCCTAGACTTTTTTCTTAAAATTTTGAAGAAAAAAATTAGATGAATTTACTAATAAACTAAGTTTTGTGACTTCCGAAAAAAGTAAGCGAGAAGCGATGAGTGAAGTCACAGGTTTTTTCACCGAGGTGAATGATCAGTTCATTTTGGAAGTCTCTGCTCAAGACACCCAAGTCAAATATTTTTTTTCTTGAATTATATTACCTTAGAACACGATATTACTTTTACTTTCAGACCAGTTTAAAATTATCATTTTAAAGTTCTAAATTCGCTTGCGGAAGACAGAATTCCTCGCTAAATACTTGACCTAGATAGCTAACAATCGTGGATATTTTCTACAGGTTTTACGTGCTTTTTTCTGATTTAAGAATCTTACACAGAACAGTTGTTTTATTTAATCGTTACATAAATGCACTTACTTAGGAAGAAAACACAATAACTTCTCTCAGTCTTTACTAGCCCATGCTGTACGAGGCTTCAAACTCGAGCAACACAACAGCCAGTACATACAACCTCGTTTCCATGCTGCGCAGTATTAGTCTATATAGGGCTCTTAAAAAACTCAATTTTCGTCAACTTCCCCTACTCGGATTTTCGGGGACTTTTGATATGTTATAGAGGACATGTTCCTGAACCAAAAACCGTTAAAAAACCTTCTTTTGCAATTAGTGGCAGGTTGACCGACTTTTCGTGATAAAATGCCTGGACTAACAGGAAACTTCGTCAAATATTGGCCGACAAATAATTAAGACTCATTACAAGAACGTCTATCACAGATTTGACTAATGAAAAACCAAAAAAGACTGTTTCACATAATCTTCGTCACGCAATATTTACGTTAGCGACATGCGAAAACTCTCAACTGTTCAAAATGGGGGATTCCCTAACATTTTTTTTTTTCAAGTTATTCATTACACCTTGTTTTCACCTCTAAAGAATATTTGCAATAAAAAAGATTTCCATGTCGCCCGACAAACTTGTTGATAAAAACGACCCTTCAATGTGGGTTGCCAAGACAAAAGTGGCCCCGGTAAAATTCACGAAGTGATTCTTGTTCTATATTTTTTCAAGAGCCATATGGCTCTTCATTTTTAGTTTACCTTAAAGCCCTCGACGAACGTCTGAAGTTCAAACCTGTTATATAAGCACAATTAATATAATCAAATTATTACTTCAGATTATTTTTTTTTCGTTTTCCGCAACGAGGACCAGTCATTTCTTTCCTTGACTCTTATCAGGAGCCCATATTTCTTTTTACAGAAATCCGGTCGCTGAACGCATTGGTTTTGACGGCTAAATGATTTGCTTGAACAAGTTCCCTTTAAAAAGGTTCAAATATAAACAACCATTGCGTCACTGCTTTGTCATGTGATCGTGACGTGCGAGAAATATTCACATAACGCCACAAAAGCGTTACGATGCATAAACCTCAGGCGGGGGGTGGGGTACTCATCAAAGTTTTATACAGACAGGCTCCGTTCCGAGGTCCAACCCCTTAGCCTTTTATATACCATTTTTGACAGAAAATGTACCCCTTTCAACTAACTTCCAATGTAAAATGTTACCCCTCTCACGTACCCAGTTGACAAATTTGAATCCCTTTTAACACCTGCGAAGCCAGTCTTTAAAATATGAATAAACCACAATACCACATCATTGCAGCCATAAAAAAAAGTACATCACTAGCCCTTTCAAGTTTCTTTTACAGACTGAAATGATAGATTCCCCTACCCTTTCATATACCTGAAGCCTAAATAAAGGTACACCTTCCCCTATAGACTTTAGGGAGTACCCCCCGGAGGCATGGCCTTAAATAACCTGAGATCAGCCTCTATTTTCGTTTCGCTCCGTAAATAGAATTCTGGTGTAAGAGACACAAATATGCCCTACAATAATAAACGTTCAAGCTGGTTGGTGTATATATATATCATACCTCACTAAGTCCTTTTCTCTGAACTATGTCTGAGAAATAAATGAGCATAAAAATTTCCGTAAACTTAATATATTTCAGCGTAATAGTGTAGTGAATTTATAATAAATGTGCATATATTTTTAGTATTTCAATTCAAGTCAGTCCCTGCATCTTCAGGCCCCCCACAGGGATTCACGGGCCCCATCAATGTTGCAAATTAGAGACATTTACTCTCTAAGTGGAGAGACTCGTGTGGCACATGGCCACTTGATTGCGTAACATTACGGCAAGTTGGGAAATGCTAAAGACGATCCCTCAAAAGCTAACATTTTATTTGTTTACAACGCAATTGCAATTTGCATAGTGTGTAACGCATCGAAGCGTGTACCGTAAAATTCCGAAAATAAGCCCCAGGGCTTATATTTTTCAAAGGCCCTTTTTGAGGGGCTTATTTTTGGAGGGGTTTATGTTCGGAAGGGCTTATCTACGGACGGAAATGTGTGTTTCAAAATCGATTGGGAAAGCCTTATAGTTGGAAGTAAATTTACAGTTTTTGCTTTGTTCAGTTTTACTTTCTATTTGAGGGCAATTTTCCAAATACAAGCCCCCGGGGGGCTCATATTTGGAGGGGCGATTTAACGGAGGGTTTTTTGCGTTACCGGTTTGGAGGGCTTATATTTGGAGGGGCTTATACATGGAGGGGCTTATTTTCGGAATTTTACGGTATTCTATCTGTTTTGCGTAACCGCCAAAGAGAGGGCTAGCCAAAGCGAATGATAGACACAGTTTTTTTGGAATTAAGACCTGCTGAAAGATTTGCAATTATTTGATATAGCACAAATTTTAAGTGAAGCCAGGAGCCTATGCACCTGGTGAGGCCGTCGTTTTCTTATGTTTCCCTGCTCCGAAACTGAAAAACCTTCAACGCCGATTGATCTATTATCAATGGCTTTGTTAAAAAAGAAATCGTTGAAGATGATTGATAAAGTCATAACTAAAGATTAATCAGAACTTTTTCCTCTATCGATTTCAGTGTCACGCCTTTCAAAATAGATCAAAATAAAAATAGATTAAGTCCAGAATCTGGGAAATGAAAGGAGGTACATATACAAAGACCCTCGCCTTGATTCAGGCCAGAGGAATATTTCGTATACGAGATATATCCGAAGAAATGTTTTACCTAAATTTATAGGAATTTGTATGGAGACGCAATGCTTGATGGGCGGAAACCAACAGAAACATCTCTTACCGAGTTTTTCTACAAAAGCGTGAATTTATCCCTCGAGGAACTCATAATCATTAAAGTAATACTTTTTCTAATACATTTACTGTTTAAATAGCAAAATTCCCCGAAATAAGTCACTTTTTTAACCTACATTACAGCTCTCTCGGCCGTCATGTTTCAGTTAAAATGCCGCGTCACGCAAAAGCTTAGAAATTCAAGCGTACTCTCTGACACAAAACCAAGCACCCTTTTGAAGCGAAAATTTGTATGAACATTAGTTTTCAGCTGGTCAAATACATCATGAAAGTAAAATCTCAGTAGGATCGATAGTTTTAGTGACGTCATGTGAAAACCAGCGATTGGTTTTTAAAGGCTCCTGTCAATAGGTTATATCGATTGTTACCGATTGTTATCGAATGTTACCAGATATCGACTTTTTCCTTTTTTTGCCTTTTAAGTTGAGGCGGAAAGAAGGAATTGAGGGACAACCCTTGTTTTAACCCAACTTCGTTCCAGTTTTTTTTGTTCTTTCTCCTGTACCTCCTCGTACAGGGTGGTTAAGACTAAAAAAGAAATTGATCAGTAAAATAGAAATTACTGAGAAAGTAACCACAGAATGGAATGGTAGTTAAGTCCGTCGAGGTGTTTCTAGTTTCGCCGTCGTAACACTGACGTCACTCGCGCGAGTACTCTGTGCCGTTGGACTCTATGGTCTTACATTCTTTTCAGTCGTCTTAGTTAACGTGAGCCTTCAGGAGAGCTAGAGTTTAGAATCTTACAGAAAACTGAGTAACGTGACACAGGAGGCATCAGACCTAGAAAAATGACACTATCCAGTTTTAAAATATTTACAGCACGAGAATCAAAAGGAAACAGAAGGTATCTGCACACAGGCCTTAAAACGATCTGTGCACAGCGGTAAATGGAAGGGATCTATCTATTTGGTAGTACTCTCAAGTTGTCTAGATTTTGAGTAACGGAGGCCATGTCACACTACTAGTGGCACAAGGACTTTTAACGGCCGAAGGAGCTTCTTACAGTACAGGTATGTAGGTGATCATATTTTTTAGTCGATTTGTAACGTGCCTTGTACTACACGGAATTCGGGTTAGTTTTGACTGTACTCACGTGCTGGACTGACGTTAATTCAATGCGCGTATCTGGGTGGGAATCCCCTTTCGACGCCTTTTTCACTGTGACTCTTTCACCAATCTTTTAATGGCTGGAGAATGGTGTAATGTGCCTTTTATCCTGCTCTGTAGACTAAACGACAAATACATAAAGTTTCACAAATGTTTTTTTCCTATTTCAGTGTCCGGTCCTTGCGAAACTTTTGCGTAACAGGTCACAGTTTTAGTTTGGAATCCATCACGTTTTTAAGCGTTTAACAGGCGAACCAATTGACATAGGGCAAATCTGACGTCAATTGATTTGTCTCAGATTCAGAAACGCTGAAAAACGTGATGGATTCTGTAACTGTTATTTTCGACGTAGTTACACGATAGACCGATGATGTGATGTTTTAGTTAAGACTAAAATGTTTTGTGTAATCTCCTTTACGCCTAACCGATGAAAAAGGCAAAAAAGACAAGGAATGGTAGCAGACGTGACAGGCTTCACTTACGCAGTTCCGTTTAGCCCTATTAGTACGACGGGCTCGTTAACCTG
Organism: Porites cylindrica; assembly: GCA_964035525.1. Classification (NCBI taxonomy): domain Eukaryota; kingdom Metazoa; phylum Cnidaria; class Anthozoa; order Scleractinia; family Poritidae; genus Porites; species Porites cylindrica. Next base: position 60,771,450 of record OZ037775.1, read on the forward strand.
GCAATAAATGAGGTGTTCTTCTCTCAGTTTCTCGCACTCAGACTGGAAAGTTTTCGCCTCCCCCCCCCCCCCCCCCCGAAGGAAGGGGGGGGGGGGGGGCCGAAGGAGCTTCTTACAGTACAGGTATGTAGGTGATCATATTTTTTAGTCGATTTGTAACGTGCCTTGTACTACACGGAATTCGGGTTAGTTTTGACTGTACTCACGTGCTGGACTGACGTTAATTCAATGCGCGTATCTGGGTGGGAATCCCCTTTCGACGCCTTTTTCACTGTGACTCTTTCACCAATCTTTTAATGGCTGGAGAATGGTGTAATGTGCCTTTTATCCTGCTCTGTAGACTAAACGACAAATACATAAAGTTTCACAAATGTTTTTTTCCTATTTCAGTGTCCGGTCCTTGCGAAACTTTTGCGTAACAGGTCACAGTTTTAGTTTGGAATCCATCACGTTTTTAAGCGTTTAACAGGCGAACCAATTGACATAGGGCAAATCTGACGTCAATTGATTTGTCTCAGATTCAGAAACGCTGAAAAACGTGATGGATTCTGTAACTGTTATTTTCGACGTAGTTACACGATAGACCGATGATGTGATGTTTTAGTTAAGACTAAAATGTTTTGTGTAATCTCCTTTACGCCTAACCGATGAAAAAGGCAAAAAAGACAAGGAATGGTAGCAGACGTGACAGGCTTCACTTACGCAGTTCCGTTTAGCCCTATTAGTACGACGGGCTCGTTAACCTGGCAATAAATGAGGTGTTCTTCTCTCAGTTTCTCGCACTCAGACTGGAAAGTTTTCGCCTCCCCCCCCCCCCCCCGAAGGAAGGGGGGGGGGGGGGGGGCCGAAGGAGCTTCTTACAGTACAGGTATGTAGGTGATCATATTTTTTAGTCGATTTGTAACGTGCCTTGTACTACACGGAATTCGGGTTAGTTTTGACTGTACTCACGTGCTGGACTGACGTTAATTCAATGCGCGTATCTGGGTGGGAATCCCCTTTCGACGCCTTTTTCACTGTGACTCTTTCACCAATCTTTTAATGGCTGGAGAATGGTGTAATGTGCCTTTTATCCTGCTCTGTAGACTAAACGACAAATACATAAAGTTTCACAAATGTTTTTTTCCTATTTCAGTGTCCGGTCCTTGCGAAACTTTTGCGTAACAGGTCGTGATCGCTTTAGCCTGAGTATCAGGCGTTTCTGGGGGAAAAGGGGAAAGATGGAAGCGAAAAAGGGATACTGATATTTCAGCGAGAATGTGCGTGTGATGTCACGCATCCAAAGTGGTCACGTTCACAAAGTCACGTTATCATCTGCAAATTGTGTTGACAATCACGAAGTGCTTATCGAGGCACATTTCAGGAATTTTTGTATGTTACTCGCTTTCGATTTGAGTGTTCCTTCAGAGTTATAAGACTGCAGACAGTCCAAATTCACAATATATCGAGTTCGCTATCGAGGTTTTCAGTTCAAGTCCGGCTGCAACGCAGGCTATTTTCCACAATCGCGAGATATTACATCATTTCAGTTAAAAGCAGTCAGCACAAAACGTATTTGAAGTCTTTGACAAAAAAGAGTGCTTGCGAAGACATGTTTTCCGTCAAAGACCTAGTGGTCGCGCTCTCCAAGCTGCAGTGTGATGCGGTAAATATGTATCGATGACGTAAAATGTAAGAAACCATTGCCGAGTGTGCGTGCGGAGGAAGGGTGAAAAGCTGTAGATGTAATAAATGCACGGAAACGGCGAAGCTTACAGTTGGGATGATTTATAGCTGGTTCTCCCGCTTTCCTCTGTTAGCGTAACAGAAGCATTCATACAAGAGAATAGGAAGCTGTCACCAGAAAATATTTCGCGTGTCGTGAAACGAAGTCTTCGTATTGTGTATTATAAAAAAGTCAACCACATCAAAATAGAGGTGAAATTGGCCAACGGTGATTGGGTTGGATACGGTAGGTACTTCATATATGATTCCTATAGTGTACCGAGATATACTATAGGAATCATATATGAAGTACCTACCTTGTATACCCTCGTACCCTAGAAGAAAGGGGCCTGCGACATCTGGCGTTAGCTCGGACCAATCCTCGGGCTCCTTGGTCAGCTGAAGGTCCCATGTGTGTTAAAAACTAGTGTATCGCATCTATGAACATGGGACGGTTTCGACCAAATAAAGGTTACATTGTTTTGTGATAAACACTGATAAAGCTGAATTACTCCCACTGAAGTGGTCTTTTGTCTTTTCTAGTCCATTCTCGATCTCCGTCTCTGGTTCATTTCTCGAAGAAGGACCTGGAAAGACTGCTTGGAAATACGCTTTGTTTTGATTCAGAACTCACTCGGCATTCGTTTAGTCTTGGCATTGGAGTGTTCTCTTCGAATCCTGAGACGCGGACGCTGAGCGCGCGAGGTATTCTCCCAATCTCCTTTATAATACGCGATTAATTAAGGATTAAGGATTGCCGATTATTAAAACCTCGTTTCATTTTCCTCTTATTATATTTCTTTTTTCTTTTCTTTTCTTTTTTTTTTTCTTGCCTCGTTCAAAGTTGCTTCCAAAAGTCATAACAACTCGCCACAACACAAGTCAGCCGACTGAGCGTACACGCGATATGAACATGATGTGAACAAGCATGATTTGAAAAAAGGCACTGCACTGAGAGCCATTAGAACAAAAATGTTTATGAAGTGAAATAACAAGCAAAACCCAAAACTAATGGTTTAACTTCAGTCAACAGAAGTGCCTTGTGTAACAGTAGTTAAAATGTTAACTCCTTAGGTTAATTTTATCATAACCACTAGGTAGTGCTTATCAGATATTCGAAAGTAATGGCGGAAATACTTATTTTCACGTCTGACCAAGACCTGGTCATAACAACAAATGATTTATTATACTAAAAAAACCTTTTTTCTTGACTGACAAACGAGGGAAATCCCTCTTATGTAGCCAATCAGAGAGCAGCCGTATAGAAGAATTCGTCCTTCATAAGCTATAACTGTACTTCAATCAGCCAATAAGCAAAATTCTTTTAAATCCAGCCAGACACCGGCAGAGAAATATTTAAAATAGATATATATATATATATTTTAACTTTTCTCACTGGTCTGGAATTTGGAACAGATTCTCATCGTTCTTGTGTCAAATAGGCTGAGGTAAGGTTCCGGTATCTACTCAGGTCTGAAAAAATAAGGTGCGAAATTTCCCGAGAGATGCCCTATGCCTTCAAAAATGATATCAACGAGGAAGGCTTGTTGGGACAAGTGACCAGGCGGGCACAAATCCAATATTGCTAATCCTAAAATTCGTTAGCCTGTGCAAGGCTCTCAGATAGTATAGTGGGGATGTATTAAAACGAGCAGAGCGAAAAATGAGACACGTGCGACCAGCCCCAATGCGTTTTTCGCATTTCTTTATACTGAACGACTTTTCACCACTATCTCGGAGCCTGGAACAGGCTAAAACTTCCTTCAACCTGGTAAAATCAATAACAAATGAAAAAGGCTGGCAAAAAGTTATGTCATTCGAATGATCACACCGGCATTTCCGAGAACCAAGAACTGATCACGGAATTAATGCTTTCAACAAAGTCATCAGACCAAATTACATTCCACTCAGTTCAATTACCATTATTTATGCTCACATCTAAAAGTTTAAAAGGGTATCATTGATAGGTCCAAAAGTTTCACTATTATAATTAAGAGTGCAATAAACAGCCTCACAGCAGAGTACTGCTCAGTAGTTTTCATTAGTATTATAACACCATAGGACTTCACCCACGGGCTCGAAAGTTAGAACCACCTTGTACACAGTGCAGCATAATAAACAGTGCCATAGGGCAGCAAGGCTATGGACCGATTTTCTGGGTTTAAACCATCTTTATTTTTTCTACATGTACTACAGATAAGTGAATTAATTGTTACTGTTCGAGTGGAGAGAAGCGACGACCGGAATTACGCCTGTGTCCGCAGGCTGGGCTGAATAAAGTTGTCGCCAAAACTGCTATAAATAGTGGGTGCGTTAGATATACCTTACCCTGCGAGCAGTGGTTTCTTCAGGCCGGACACTACGATACGTTTCTCTTTCTTCGTACCGTAAAATCCGGCCTGGAGAAACCAGTGCCTGTAAGGTAGAGATGTCTTAATCTTCTTATAAAAGTGGACAAAAATATATTTCACTGAACAACAATCTCATACGATTTTCAACATCAATTATATTTACTGTAATAAATACTGAAATACATTTGTAAATTCAAACTTGTTAAGATACCCTCGTATTATAGTCCAAATAGTTTGAACTAAAACCTAGAGCCACAAAGTGATAATTAAGCGAGATAATCATTCAATTTAGTATGGCTTTTGCCTACCTTCAACCAATAAAACCAAAGTTGAAAAAACGCAACGTACCAAAAACAATGAAGGGCGTAAGTTTTTCCACGAAACATTAACTTAACGATTCCTGTTTTATCTATTTTTATTTATTTGTTTGTTCCTGGAGCTATGCTCCTTGCTTAAATTGATAAAGTCATGCCTTTGCTCAAGGCGGACGGCGTTGTTTGCTTAGCTTTGACTTGTACGTTTGCGGTAAACAGAAAAGGCGCTTAAGGTTTTCTTGAGATCTTTGCTCGACTGTTTTGCCAATTTTCTTGGCTGCTGCAACAGATGTCCCTAGGAACTGATCCTTTTTATTTTGAGTCTACAAGCCACTGAGTAAACAACAACTCATTTTAGGTTAAAGTATTGATAAGACCTGTTAACGGCCTGTATTTTGATTAATGGACTTTTTAGGATAACTATGAAACTTTTTATCCATTTTGCTTTTGTAAAAGTAAACCCAACTTTTAACATGACATTGTTCTGACAACAAATTAACTGCCTTTTTCTCCTCATAATCGTACAATTCGCATCTTGGCAACTACACTAACAGAAGTTTTTCAAAATCCAGGTTTTTTCTGAACGGTCTCTGATTGTTTGGTTCTTCAGCTGACAGCAAATTAACTACCTTTTTCTCCTCGAAATCGTCCAATTCGCATCTTGGCAACTGCACTAACAGAAGTCTTTTCAAAATCCAGGCTTTTCCTGAACGGTCACTGATTCTTTGGTTCTTCGTCTCTACTGTGAGTCTTGGTTAAACAAAGGATGGCGGCATATCGGACAGTTTCGTCTGGAAAACAGAAAGAAGCAAACATAAGAAAATAAATTATCTCAATCACTTCGGTCTCGGGCTTGAAATGGAAGAAGTTTCGGAGAGTTTCCTCTCTGCAAGTCTAAAAAAAAAGTTGAAGAAACTCCGTGTTGAAATAAAGTGTCCGTCTGTCTGCCTTTGCGTCTGTTAGTTTGGCCAGCCTTTCAGATAGTAGGGACGTCCAACGAAAAATAAGACGCGCGCGATCTGGAGCCCCTCTCTCCCCAGACCCCGCGCAATTTTTGCATCACTTTTTACTGCACTACCTTTTAGCCTAGAACAGACTGTCTTTCTGTCTTTTTGGAAATAGTAGGGAAAGGCTAAACCCGCTCACCCCCCGCCCAACCCCCGGATCTACCGTGCAGGAGCTGCGCAGTGGTAAAAGCACTCGTAAGCCGCTAGAGGGAGTTGAGTTTTGGTGCACGCCCCTCTATTGATCCTTGGGGTTTTTTCTTGGTACTCCGGTTTTTCCATCTCCTCAAAAACTACATTTCCAGATTCAAATTCAATGAGAAATGGCCGATAAAGCACCATTATGTAGATATTCTATAAATCATTATTATTTATCAATTGTTTATCTACTGACGTTGGCCACTTACACTCCGTTCTGAATCATGGCAATGGCACACTCCTTATGGACTTTGTGGGAGCATGGCAGGATCTGACAACCGCTGAACGCATCCTGTGAAGAATACACAAAGTTGATTTAATTACAACGTAAACATGCGTAGTCTCGTTTCACCTAGCTTGCTCTCAGTGAACAAAACGCATGTACTATAAATATGGCAGCACACTATTCTTTGCTACTGTGCAAACTGGGTTTGTCAAAACTATCTGTTAGAAGCGCATAAAAGTTTGGTACCTCAGAAAGAAAGGTTTTATTTGTAGTCGACATTAAGCTATCAATTATAAAAATCTAAAGCTTGATGAAGTGGAACATCGCTGATGTTCCACCATATCAATAACAGGATCTTTAGTCCCCAGAGGTCATTTATTTCCACCTCCCTTGTCAACTTCATGCAAGTTAAGCAACAATACAAGTTTCACTATTTGACAGAAGCATAACCGTCGCGGATATACATGTAATCAAGTCTTCTTGGTGAAAAATAGTAAGTCTTCACCTACCTCTAAGCATATACAACACTCGTCGTGTCCAGAATCTGGCCTGCACTTATGTTTCCCTTCAAGCCGTTTGTCCAGACACACGTTGCAAACATCACAGTGAAACGATTTGTCCTTGTGGATACTGTTCAAGACAAAAAAAAAAAGATTCTGAAAGATTGATAGATTTTCTTCACCTTTATGTAAATGAAACCCTTACAGAGCCATTAAATCCTTATGTTTCCAAATCGTCCTTAATTTTTCTCTTGAAGAGAAGAATTAATTTCCAATGCCATCATATCAAATTTGCACGCCCATGTCCCTATTATGCACCCTACTCAGTGAAGTCGTATCTAGACTTAGTTTTTTGAAACGTTCACCCAGAATACTGCAGTTTTAAATAACTATCAACAACACAATACCAAAGCTAGAAAGTTTATTTTAAAATGCAATCGTATCACGTCCTTCGGTTTTTCAGACCATCAACCAACGCCTCTACAAAACTAACCGCAACCACGAAGAAAAACAGAATTTGTCTTAACCTGTCCCTGGTGACCTCAGAATATAGCCTGGGTTCTTTAAGAAGAGATGGCAAATTTTGTGTTCTTTCTGAATCGACGTCTTAGGGAGGGAGCTAAAGGAATGGTTTAAAAATGGTTATAACTGAATAATTATCTACTCCTTATCTGCAATAACTTACCGGCAAATACCACATTTATCGCAGTGAAATGGGTTCTTTTCCACCCCGGTAAAATGTTTGCATATGAAACAGAAATACGCCGACATTTGTTCGCCGCAGCTGCTGCAATGCTGACTTCCCTCATTGATCTAAATTTTACAAAAGAAGAGAAAGAGACAGAAAAAAAACAGTTAATTTTGACAAGTCCTAAAATAACTAAGTAGAAGTAGAGTATGAAACACTGTGAGCTGTACACTAAGTGATACGCTCTCTTACAAAAGTTCATATCCTCCTGATCTTTCCAAGAGCATATCTGCAGTATTCATCACTGTTGAGATTTAATTGTCACAGACTAAGTCTATATTTTTAAAAGGTCATTCCTCTGAAATAGAATTTTGTCAAACTTTTCCGATTAGTTGTCTATTTAACCAGGCTTTTGATAATGTTATGGAGACAACAACGGTGGTGGAGGGAGGAGCGTTCAATTATCGTTTAGGAGCAGCAGCACCTTAAATTCCTTACAACATCACTTTAACTATATTTACCAGTACAAGAAAATTTGACCGTGTTTTCTGTAACATGTGTACAGCTGCCCCCCCCCCCCCCCCCCCGAAAAATCGGAGAAGGGAGTGGGGTGGCTGTACACACGTTTCCGACCATTGTTTTCTTTTTTGCCCCGCAATTTGTCTAACGCCTACAGAAACAAAGTTGCCGCTCAATTTAATAAAGGAAGGAAAAATGATAGGAGGCCATACTCGTTTAAGAGATAAATAAAGATTTACGTCTTGCGAACTCCAACCTTACAGCAAAAGCCGCTATTTTTCATGTGCGCGATAATCAAGTGTGTATTTATGCGCAGCAAGAATGCGCAAAGCAATTCATTGGAATAACCGCAAGAACAAAAAAGCCACTGACCTCTTCTTCGTGTCCGCAGATGCCACACTTGACATGCGTCGCATTATTTGCCTTCCTGTCATCAGTATCACACGCCCCCGATGAATTGTGACAGCGGTGACACGGGTAGAAGATTCCACAACAAGGAAACTTCACGAGGCAACGCCGCTGATAATGCTCGCACTGCCATCGCGGGCTTTCTTGAACCGGTGCTCGTTCTCCCCCAAACCACCTTGTATCCCTGCCTTCATTTTCAATCTGTTCTCTCCTGTCTCTTTCTTCTCTTTCCTTTATTTCTCTCTCTTGCCTTTCTCTCATTTTTCTTTCTTCCCTTTCTCTTTCTTCTCTTTCTCTCCTTTCTCTTTTTTCTCTTTCTCTCATTTCCCTTGCCTCTTTTTCTCTTTGTTCTCTTATCTCTCTTTTCTTTCGCGCTGCCTCACGCTGCGCTTTTGTTGTTTCTTCGCGTTCTTTCATAACCCTTTCAACTACTGCGCATGCCTCCGCCACCTTGCGTTCTAGTGCGGCAAGTGAGGGGTCATCCAGGAACTCAGGTGATAATGCCGAAGCGCCATTTCCCTGATCCTCTCTCCTTAAAGGAGATATCTCAGATGAAGTCACAGGATGAACATGTTCTCGGTTTTCTGTAAACGAATTGGGTATGGAAGGCTCCAGGAAACGTTCGTGCCCGTTTTCAGGCACCACACTGGATTGATAGCTGTCTGAAGGTACACTCCAAGATGTTACACTCGCACTAGGCTGCAACTCCGTGACTGTTGCAGTGGTCTTGGGCGTATACGATTTTACTGTAGGTAACCTTGATGCAGGTGGCTCATCATTCCAGCTACTTTGTCTCCCAGTTTGATAACTGACGACGGAAGGGTGCAGTCCACTTGACTGAGGCCATCGATGTCTCAAATCAGTTGTTCCGGTCATTGGAGGAGGTGGTAGACTCCATACGGGCCAGTCCGTAGGTGGAGTCAATTCTCTCGTTAGTTTAAAATCACTAGGCTGTGAGGCATGTTGTAGACTTTGATCTATCGTATGTCGCGCAAGGAAATTTTGATTGATACCTGTCGCATCTAGGGATGGTATTCTGCTGTTGTAAAAGTAATTTAATTCCACTCCATTTACTCGAGGTAACCTCAGTGACGAAGTCTTCGATCCTAGGCTTGGTGGATAACTCGTCGTAAGTACCTTTGCAGGGTACTCATTACTCGTAAGCAACGTTTTCGCTCTGGCTCCCGGCGGCTTTTTGTTACCATTGTTGTCCCCCGCTGTAGTTCCGATTGTCCGAGATTTGACTTGGTCATCCAAGCCAGCGTTAACTGATAAGCTAAGTTTGGTGTCCTTGGTAGCTAATTTAAAATCTTTGAAACTTTTCCCTGGTACAAGGCGTTCAACAGGTAACGAGCTTGATTTGGCCACAGCGTCTTCGGATTCAGCATCATCATTTTTATTTTCATAATCAAAGTTGCTATTTCTATTAAACTCCCCATGGTTACCACGGTCTTTATCATTATCCCTGTCACCACTGCGAACAGCATTACCCTCACCACCCCCACCATCACTATGTTCGTGTCTAGCATGGTGGAGGTGGTGAGGGTTGTGATATCCACTGCAGCCATTATCACTATTTTCATCACTATCATCGTCATTTTTAACAGTAGAAGCAGCATTGGCTCCATCATTATCATCATTATGGTCAGCATTACCATTGCCTATGTTAGCGTCATCATTGCCATCAACATCGTGCCCGTGCCTATCGCCTAGTTGATTAACACCACCAGTTTGACATTCAGCATCCTTACTGCTGTCGCCATTCAGGATGCAGTGTCCATCTTTTTTTTCACTTCCGTTACTTTTGGCGACAGCATCATCACTGTTACCAATGTCTTTATCAAAGGAATAATCTGCATGTGCAACACTATCTACAAGAACTCTGCTTGATTGACCAGAATTTTTATCTTCTTCTACTCCGTCATTATCTTCATGACCATTCTCATAGCAACCATACCCTGTTAGACTGAAATAATTTGTATGCCCATTAACAAGAGGCGGAGTTGTAGGTTTGTTGCAGTAAGATTTACTGCGGTTATTTTGTTGTCGTAGCTGGGGCTTTCTTCCGCATAATTTCGTGGACCTCTGTAAATAGTATTGTTCCGATGTGTCATGTTCATCACACATTTTGTCTTCTCTGGTTGAATTACCGGTAGCCCCTGCAAGGAAGAGAAACGAGTGAGGTTTAGCAGGCAATAACGGCAATAAAACCAGCAAATGTACTGAACCAGCGAATGACTTAAAACGCAGAGCTATCACTAAGCGGTTTCATCAGTCCGGACACTAAGTATGACCTCCGGCTACTTTCATGGGCAACAAAAGGAAATGAGGACCAAGTGAACTTGTTGTTCAAATCCCAACCTAATGATTGCATAAATCCGACAACTTGAAGTGTTAGCGAAAGCATATCATTATGTATTTCGCGACCATTGGGGAGCAATGGTGGTGCAGTGGTGAGAGCACTCGCCTCCCACCAATGTGGCCCGGGTTCAAATCCCGGCGTCGACGCCATATGTGGGTTGAGTTTGTTGTTGGTTCTCTCCTTTGCTCCGAGAGGTTTTTGTCCGGGTACTCTGGTTTTCCCCTGTCCTCAAAAACCAACATTTCCGAATATTAATTAATTATTTAACTGGCTACCAGAACAACTCTTTTTTTTTTTTTACATACATCCATTCAATAAATTAGAACCAGAAAGTTGTGAAGAAGCGAAAAAGGCCCTCAAAGTACATGTGTGTGTATAAAAAGTTTTCAACCTGGCAGGTATGTCTTTCAAGTTACAACAGAGTGGGTTCTCAAGTCCGCTTCCTAGCAAATGTATCGTAGACTGATATACGACTCTCTGTCAGAATCCATAACAACTGTGCTTTGGGAGCGATGTGGGTTTATAACCACAAAGCGTAATATAGATATTCCTTGGTAAACATTCTGTTTTTATAATTATTTGTCTTCGGGTGGTAAATATTGTGCAGGCGTCAGTTTTATGTTTGTAGTTGTTAAACAACCCTGAAGGAGATATAGGGATGAAAAACTATGGTTATCGAAAATGGAAAACAGTCCATACCATAAGTTCCGTTATTTCTCCGTTGCTTAAGCACCGATGTACGCTGGAAATTTGCGATTTGTAAAGTTCTGTGCGCCTGGTCTCTCTCAAACAGAACTTGGCCATATTCAGCTTTCAGTACATGGTAGTTTTCGGAAACTGTTCTTCCATTGCAATAAACACCATTACTGATCGGTCGTTCTTCGCAAAAAGTTTGTTGACCAAAAGATTCTCTTTTGGCAAGAAATTCGGCCCCCTGGTGGGATGCTTGCTCCGTTGTCCTTGGAGAATACTGAGCTCGTCCTTTCAGCTCAATGGTACTTCTCTTTTGATTATAGTCTCAGTGATCAGTGACTACAAAAAATGAACAAAAGAATTCTATTAAAAAAAAAAAGGATAACATAGAACGATTTTGAAATTAAAAGCAAAGCAAGTCGGCTGTTACATAAAAGAGTAAAACGAATGTCCACCATTACAACGCTACGATAAATAACCGAATATTCCTCTGGGTGCAAATGCATGGATTGGAAAGTGGAATATAGTAACAACAAGAATTTTTCTTATGAATGTTGAGATCTGAAGTCCTATCTCGATGCAGACATTAAAACAACTAATCATCATCATCATCATCATCATCAATAATCATTATGATCATTGTCATTGATCACCGTCATCATCTGCAGTCCTTTCCGCGCCATGTATCACATAGCGCGCATCATTATCATCATCATCATCACCATCATCAACTTCATCGTCACCTTCACCATTATTAACATCATCATCATAATCATCCTCCCCACTTAGGAAATACCACAGGGCATTGGTTTACAACCTGTGGGCTAGAGGTGACTTGTACATTTTGTTCTTCACCTCTTTCGTTCTCAACTGTCTAAGACGTTTATGAAGATTTTGGTAGTAGTTTTAAAAAAACGAATAGTTTTGGCAGTGACCGGTTAACTCTATTGAGATGCATAGACATTCATTTTAATTGATAAATATCACTGCCATGGACATATAAAGCAAAACTTTGACTGCAAAACTTGTTAGTGAAGGTATTTCATCTGCCTGCAGTTGGTAAAAATAAAATTAGAGCAATTAGAGCCATCTCTAAACCCTTTAGAACTAATGGATCTTGATCAATCAATCAAATCAATCAATAAACTTTATTTACTCTCGAATTTACAGTGTAGCACGCAAGTGCTAATATCTTCTGGCCAACTACTTAATAAATAACTATAATAAAAAGTTAATTCTATATAACAAATAAGATACCTAACTACCTAGACAACTAACTTGCAAATTATCTTGATGTAGAAAGGTTTGCAGTTCCTGCCCTTTTAAGTAAATTATTGTTCCCAGTAGATATTAGTCGTCGAAAAGACGTAAAATCAGAAATAGTGCGGCAATGGTCAGGAAGAGAATTCCAAGATGTTGCTGCCAAGTAACTAAAGGAATTGATACCATAAGAAGTGGTCAATGGTTTAGGCAAACAGAGCATGTTATGTCCTCTTAAAAAATAGGTGCTAGAGCGTAAGCGAAACATGTCTTTTAAATATCTTGGATAATCAGAAAAATGAAGACATTTAAAAATAGTAAGAATCATGTGTTGTTAACGCATGTCCTTAAGGTTTGCAGTTCCTGCCTTTTTAAGTAAATTATTGTACTCAGAGGTAAAATCCTTGAAAATAAATCGAAGAATACGTTTGTTTAAAAGGTCCAGTTATCAGAATTTTGTTTACTAGAGGAATGCCATACCATAGAACAATAATAAAAGTGAGGAAGTATAAATGCCTTATAAAGAGGGAGCATGGTTTCAGTAGACATCAGTTTGCCAAACCTTGTCGTAACGCTAAACGGATTGTTTACCTTTTTACATATAGAGGACACATGTTGCTTAAACGTAAGATCTTTATCAATTGTAACGCCAAAAAGTTCCATTGAGTTATTTACTGAGAAATTAAACTCATGGTAAGTTTTTCGTAGTATCATCCCTTGGTGTTTGCTGGGATTTGCTATTATTCCATTGATCTCGTACCAGGTATTTGCTGAGCTTACCTCACGCGAGATACGCCTTTCCAAAGATACCGGATGATGATGAATATAGTTAGAGGTCTATGACTACAGTTCAGTTCAGTTCAGTTCAGTTTGATTTACACTTGCATGTAATGTTCAGTTACATTGTAAACAGGAACGTAGGAATAAAATAACAAATAAGAGGAGAAAAGAAAGAAATTAATGGCTTTGATATAAGTGTACGGTAGTCAGAGGAGCTTAGCCTTCGAGCTAAATACTGCTACATTATGAACACAAACACTAATATGTGCGCTAGTTGCCATGGCAACTATGGACAATAATGTGATACTGTCATTATACATAGTTACTTGTGTACTTTTGTACTGCTTTTTGAACTGGTAGTAACTAAGTGTTTTTATGTTAGTAGGAACCTTTTCCCAGATTTTGGTTATGGTAAACTTAAATGTGTCTTTGCCATAGTTTGACCTCACACTTGGTTCGTGGACATTAAGGACCATTAAGATTTGAAGCATATTTGGTAATGTGTGAGTGAATATCAGACACCTTTATGAGGTATGAAGTCTCTGCCGTTTAGACAGATCAGCATTTTCAAAAAACGTCCAGAATTGTTCTCCAGACAATAAATACAAAATTAGCTAGGATTTTACCTAATATGAAACATGTTTGGGCAATTTACCGACATGCGATCCGATCGAATTTACACGTAATAATAATGCACCTATCAATGTAAATCCCGTGGGGGGGGGGGGGGGGGGGGGAGTGCGGGCAAGGGGAGGGGATTTGATGCCTGGGACTATCCCCGCTGTCGGGCTTTTGATCGTGCGAAGCGACCCCGGGGTCGGGACATTTAACTTTGACCGACAGAAGGCTGGTATCAATTCAGAAGCAGTTACCAAGTCCGTCCCTCGAGGCTTCCTGAAAGTCATGTTGTTGGAGAAAGGTACGAAGTTTTCATTTGTTTTAATCGCCATAATCCGATACTTTAAACGGTCATCTAAACAGATAATGTCTATTTTGAGGAAGTTTTTATCTTCAAGTTCCCATCTGATTGTAAAACTCGATTGAAATCGAATTCCACCATGAAAGTCAGAGGATTTTTTATGGATCACTGATCCGACCTGTTCCGACATGTTGAGCAGATGTTATAAAGCATTTTACGTTTTATTAATATTATATAGCACGGTCAATCTTCCTGGAGTGATTTTGTTATTCAAGATAAGAGATGCTAGTGGAGAGAGAAAATACTTAATTACAGCGAGTAATTTAATGGAGCTTCCGTTAACCGTAAATAAAAGTAGTAACAACGTGTTTGAAATGTTCTTTTATTCGTTTTATATAGTATTATAGCATTGTTTGTTTAGATTTTTTCCCCTGGGGTGGGGGCTTTTTTGACACTTTTGATTGACCTTTCGTTTCCCACCCTGGGGAATTTGATCGAAAAATTTTAAAATTTGTCAAATCCCCACCCCTTGCCCGCACTCCCCCCCCCCCCCCCCCACGGGGTTTACATTGATAGGTGCATTAAAAACACGATTTGATATAAAAACTTTTATAGGCATCTACTGTTTGTTTCAAACCCAACCAGATATAAGACTCCAATAGTTAAATATTTAACACCACATTCTAGGATCTATTTTGAAGTTTAACAAGATATTTACAGTTTCTGAAAGTCAATAATAACTATTGTTAGAGGTAACGACAAACCAGTTGCAATATACATTTTTACAAGTTACTTACACAGTTTCGAACAGTTGTTCGTGGACACCTTTTTACTAAAACAGGAATAACTGCTGACATATGCTGAGTGTACAATTCATTTTTTATCGACTATGATTCTATGTAGCCTCCCACGCCGACGTTCTTAGGGGTTCGTCACGCGTTCCTGCCCCACGAGGGCTTTGAGCGATTTTGAAGGAGTTTGAGTTCGCCGTTGACTCAAACTCCTTCAAAATCGTTCAAAAAACTGCTTTTGAGGCAAAAGGACGACTATATACCACAGGTAAGGTAATTCAACGTTTATTTATCACTGATTTATATACATAGTTAGCGATATATCGGTATAGGTAAGGCAAACGGTAAATCCAGTACATTTACTATAAAATAGCAATCGGCTACATAAACAGATTGTGTGGGCCCCTGTGGTATTATTTAATACTTTAGGAATAAATATTGCAGATTGTGTGTGACTTTCCATCCGTTTTTCTGTTAAGGGTTTTGAAATCAGTAAAATTTAAATTTAACATTTCGCTCACGTGCGTTCCACGAGTCCATTACTCTGTTACGAAGAGTCTTAATTAAGTCTTTGAGTCTCATAAAATTTTAGCATATTTAAATCATATCATTTTTGTTAAGTCATAATTAAATTAAATAGTCAGCAAAACATATTTTTGCCGATCTGAGACCCCCCAATCAAAATCAAAGATTACTAATTAGGTTACCATTTAGGATCATCCAGGACGAACGCCCATGCAATGTTTGGTCGCCTGCATGCGTAATTTCATCCAAAAACGTCAAAATGGCTCCCAAACTCCGATAACCACTTTGCAAAACAAACTCCCAAGGAACAAACTATGCACGAGCTTTCTACTTCTTCGCTGATTATGGACATTATGAAATTGGCAAAGGCACTAGACTCGTCTTCATGATCATCACCCACGTGGAATTGCACAATAGGTAGGCCTTTCCCGATTGCGCTGAGCACCTTTTGAGCACTTTTTTTAGTTCGGAGCACTATTTTGCATTTTGAGCACCCTTAAGCACTTTTTCGCACGTTGAGCAACATTTGAGCAATATTTCACATTTCGAGCAAATTTCGAGCAACATATGTCTTCTAAAACATTTTAAAGCAAAAACTGTGTGTCGCTCGCAACGAGAATCGTGTTCCAGGTCATAAATTTGAATAACTAATGATGTTGTCAAGAATAAAAGACCGTTGTCATGGAAAGGCACGTGGACTTATAATTACTGAGCGTGAGAACAGAAGTTTCTGATTGGCTGATGTATCATGCGTGAGTCATCTCAAAATTCTAAATCATTTGATTCAATTTACAATTCTTAACCGGCTTTAGTTTTTAAAAAAATTATTGTTCTATATTCTATCAACCTTTCGTAACAACCTGTCGAATAACGCTACGCAAAATAGATTGTTAATTACTTCAGTAAAAATTGACATATTTACGAAAAGCTTAGAGGTAACTGTTCACAACTTTTAGCACTTTTTGAGCACTATTTTGAGATTTTGAGCACTTTTTGAGCACTTTTTAGCCATTTTTGCCAGCACTTTTTTTAGGATTTTACGAGCGCAATCGGGAAAGGCCTAATTGTATTTTACAACTTCATGAAAGTTTGGGAAAAAAATACCGAATTTGTAACCTCATTAGCACGTACATTAAGATGTGTGTAAACTAATCTAAAAAGATATGAGAATTTCATCATAGGAGAAAAATACGCCAACTTTGCAAACTGGTACAGACCCATCAGACGTGTTTAAGCACAGGTTGCCCAGGCTCACTGTTTGTGTCACGTACGGATTTCATAACATGGTTAAATATTGAGAACATCTATTTGGAAATTTGCTAGAAAATGAAGGAAAGGCGAAGCAGACTATTTTTTTTAACCATGTTATGAAATCCGTACCTGACACAAACAGTGAGCCTAGGTTACTTGTGGTTCAAGAGGCCAGTTTCACCTGCGGACACACGTATTTCCGGTCGTCGCTTCTCTCCGGGTGGACAGAAGCGATGACCGGAAATACGTCTATTGGCATCGACTGATTGGCGTTTTTATAGGTTTTTAGGCACATAGCATATATATGTTTCGAAAGCTTTAGTTTAAACACTTTATCCCAGACGCCACATCACCATACACACAATTAAGATAATATACCTAGATTAGAAGTCTTTCTTCGCATTGTAATCTTAATTAATAGACATCACGTCTCAGGGTCAGTCGCTCTTCACAATGGCAACAGCGTGTCGTTATTCGTCACACATCGTGACCAGGCGGTATGCGTCACGAGATTCGACCAATCAGAATGCCTTATTTGTAGATTGATTTTCGCGCACTCTTGGAATGATGAAATCGTCTTAGCCAAGTAGCACAACAACCAGGAAACGGGCTGAGAAAAAAAGGCCGAAGCGGAAACCGACGTGAAGCGAGTAACGCCAAATCCAGGAAGAAATTAAACCAGAAAAGGTAAATAAGTTTGAATATTGTGATAACCTTTCGAAACAAAACATTTTTCATAACCCAGTGCGGAAACTGAAAGCGTGTGTTGAAAAACTAATTTGCATGCAGACCGTAAACTTACGTGAGGGATTAAATCTTTACTAAAACACAAAACCATTATCGAAGATCTAGACAACATCATACAGGAGAGAACGCACAAACAAATCGAAGATCGTGCCGGTTTATTTTTGCGTCCGTAGCTTCGGTAAAATTCTCATTGTGCTGTAGCTGTTCGGCTCTTTCGGTCTGTTTTTCCCTTGCCTGATAGAAGATTTATTTGCTCATAAGGATTACAAACAGGCACTGTTTGCAAAATAATTATAAACTGTCGATGTCGATGAAAATAAAATTGTTATGACAGACAGTGCAAGATTTCTCACCCTGCTCTTTGTTCGCGCGTTCGCTCGCGTCTCCCCTCCCGGTTATGAAGTCTATCAACATTACTAATGGACGAATTATGCAAATTCAAGTATGAACTACTGACAGATCTCTTTTACTCTGGGATGAACGTATACAAACACAGCACCAAACAGTACACAAAATCTTCTCGGTGAGAAACAGGAAATTGGCCGCCTAAAATCGCACCTTCAATCGTCTCCGAATCGCGATCAACTAATTGAAATTGCCTTATGAAGCCAAATATGCGTCTCTCTCACAAGATGCATATTTGACCGTGTCACGACTGACATGAGACACATTAACAGTTTTACTCATGAAACTTTGTGGGTCGTGACGCACACCGCCTGCATCGTGACATTCGTGTCGTTAGTCACGAACTACTTACCAAAGCAAATTTTTCTGATTATCTTTTTTTTCATTGCAAGACAGTGTATTCGTTTAAAACTTAGAGTAGCTAGACTGATCGAAGAGTACATTGCTTCGTTTTATATAGCCTCCAGAGACCGTGTTTGTGCGTAGATTGCTCCTGGATTAATGTTTGGTGGTGTGGAGGAGATGGGAACGTCTGCAACAAGCGAAACTGGAAGGATATTTTTAAACAGCTTACAAAATTATCACTTATTCAGGCATAAGAGACCAGCAAGCGATTTTAAAAACTCTCTTGATACTCTGTGACAGAAGCATTCGTTTTTCAATGGACTTTCACAGGCGGGCGCAGTACTTCTACCGAGATCTCAACAGATCTTGTTATAATATTGGTGAACAAATTCCCCCATCAGCTTTAACGACAAAACTTTAGTTTCTGTCGCAGATGGCCCGTAGTACTGTAATAAGGTTAAACCGTAGCGCGTAGAGAAGAACTCTACGTTTTAAAGGGGGTGTTTGTGTTTCTCTGGGTGAAGACAGATTGTGCGATTAGGCAATATTTTAAGTGTAAGTTAAACGACTGCTGTATATGCTACTAGTTCCGCCCATGAACATTTTACGCGTTGCTACATAAATTCAGCAAGATCGCACGTTTTTCCCATAACTACTGTAAAACGCTTACAGTTGGGAACTGCTCTCTAGTTCCTCTGGCAATTACTCCTCTCAAAGGGAAGATTATACACGATCACACTTTGCAGAACGTCGTTCCATAAAGTTGTTTACGAAACTTTGCGAAGCGAAATTTAAAATAAATAACCTTACGTCATCGTATCCAGATTCCGCTCTGCCATAAACGGAACAATTAACGAACCCAACTTCATATACGCACAATAAGGAACGTACGACAAACGTTTTGGTTCATTTCTTGGTCTATTTAAAGACGCTCGACCCGGTTTTTCCGTAATAATACCGTAAACGTGCGATTGTAAACCCCCATATATAGGCCCATCTACCTGCAAACATAATAATACATCTGGTTGTAAGTCCCTCCGAATATAAACCCCCCTCTAGCATGCATCGAAATCGACGTTTTGAAGCTTAAAAAAGTGACTACATTCAAAAAGTATTTTTATCAGCACTGCTATGTAGCTTGTTTTGACACACTTTTTTAGTCAGCCCCCCGATTATAAGCCCTCCTAAAACCCCTTACAAATTTATATAGACCAAGGGCTAATAATCGGAAGTTTACGGTACCTGCTCTCTTTGAGCACACCGAAAAACAAAGATAATTCAAACAAGGCAGGAAATCGAGCCGTAACGATTAGTGCGGTGGGGTAGATTTGAATTTCCAAAAAAACTTTAATATATGCAGAATGACTTAAAGAAATAAATTAAACTGAAAATTGCGCCCTTTTTTGGCGCCAATCAACTCACAAGCAGCCGCTTTTTAATGTTGCGGGCTCGACTACGATGACAATCAAAAACCCAGGAAAGACTCCTTGATTTCACGCGGTCGATTAGCTTTTTGCACAGCCACAAAGACTTTACTTGCCTGGGTCGCGTGTTTGATCGTGACATAATACTCACAGATCGAACATATCTTGTATTTTGTTTCCTTGGCTGCGTGGTGAAGTTTCAGGCAAGCGAAGCTAACAGCTGGCCGAGAAGCGCGAGCTCAAATCGGGGCAATCGAGTTTATGTGCTTTTTCTCTTTCTTTCTTTCTTTTCTTTTTCTTTTCCTTCTTACTTTTAGCATTTTTTCTCCTTCACCTTTACCTTCATTAAGTTAGTAAAGCCGGATGGGATCAAACTAACAGTTACAAGAAATACATGTTAATGACTTGGCTAGTTCTTGATCAGCGAAGAGACGCGGAAAGGCCGAAAGGAAACAAATAGGCGTTCGCCGCTTCACTCGATTTGTGGATTACGGATTATTGTTTGACTCGAGGCGTTCATTTAGGGCGCTTTCCAAAAGTCAGAACTAGCCGGCCGGACCATGGCCGCAGCAGTCATTTTGAAAATGAAATAGGCTTTTTCGAAGAGTTTTTGATGAAAAACGATTTCCTTCGTGCACACTATTTAGCATTTGACTGATCTGGATGGATACAGCTTTGATTAAAAGTAAAATTCTCATTACGAACGGAATGTTCTGGCCGAGCAGTTCTAACAAATGGAAAGCGCCCTTAGTCTCGAATATGATCTGATTCGTTCACCGTGTTAAAAATCCCTAGAATTGCAGCTATTCCGACTTCACGTTCAGCGAACGTTTTTTACCCTATAGCGTTATGATAAAGAGTGACCCTATTTGGTGTATCAGCTGTGTTTCAATTTTAGCCTGTCGATTGTTCCTTCAAATTTGGCGCCAAAGAAGGTTCGGCGGAGACACGCGCATGCTTTCCTGTTTAATTTCTTTCTTTGCGCCATTTTCCATAAATTAAATTCCGCATAATTATGTCTTTCCGCAAGCTATGCCACATGCCATTCCGTTAACTCATTCCGCCTTTTACACTCACCGATTATGTTCGATTGCTCAGCTTCAATAATTGTACACAAAACAATATTCACCTCGTTTCAAACAAGGCGTTAACTTGTGCGGCGTTGCCCACAACAGGTGACTCGTGGGAGCCAAGGCCACTAAGTTTACATATTAGGTTCATGTGACAAAAATCCTGCATACCGCTTGGACCCGATTCATTGGCACCCAACGACGGTTTCCCCCTACCCTGGCTCCAGAGGTCCGTCCTCAAAATACCTAATATAAAATAAATCGTGCTTACGGTTTGATAAAGCTCCCGAGACGTTATTTTTTTCTCTCGGCGCTTCGCCGCGAACCATCAGTATCGATAAGAAAAAATTATCCTCTGGAACCCAGGGTAGTTTCCTCCCAAATACATTCAAAACACTTTTTAGGCTATCCAGAGTACTTTTCGATCTCTGGAAATGCTTTCTAAGCGGCGCTATAAACATTGTACCTGTTCGGTCATCCTAGGGGAACTTGAGTCTTTTCGAAATTACAAGGGCTTCAGTATTATTTTCCCGAAATTTTTAGAGTAATTTATAACGTATTACGAAAGTGAGAATCGTTTTGATTTCTCTCTCCATTTTATTTTTAAATGCGAAAATATTAGGTTTCCTTTCTTCTACGAAAAATAGCCTAACTTAGAATGAAATGTGAACAATTAAACTTCATCAGAAAATCGTAGGGAATTTATTAGATAAGCTTCGAAAATTGTGCATGAATGGAACGGCCATCTAGAATTTTTTAGCTGTCCTCAAGTAAAAGAAAATTCTAGGTAATATTTGCTTCTCCGAACAGACATTCACAGAAAACAGTCGTTGGGTGCCCCTGCCGATTAACAAACAAACAAATATTAAAACTGATGCTGATTGAATCTGGAGGCAATCAAGTTATCAAAGGCAATGTGGAGACTGTAATGGATTTTTAGCTTATTAAAGAGCAAATGCTTAAAATAATGTAGATATGCTCATCTAATAATTATCAATCATAACGAGTAGCAAATGTTATATATAGTGCCGAAATCTTATTTTTCTTTTAAAAAAGGACATCGTATTACTAATACCTCACAGTAGCAATCCACTTCGTCAAAGAAGGTTTCTCTTTCAGAAGAGCAGAAACACATTTGTACTCAAAACTTTAGGCTTCCATATATCTATTACACATTTTGTTTTTTGTCTTTTTTAGTTTTTCTTTCGTCTCCTGTGGTACTAAATCCTCATGTTATTAAGTGTCTGTAATGCTTTTAAGCCATTATATTTACAAACAGTTGATGTTCTGTTGCATTCAGTTCTAAGTCAAAGTTATACCAGAGGCACCCAACGATGGTTTCCTCGTAAATGCATTGAAGACACTTTTTGGGCTAACCAGAGTACTTTCAGATGTCTAGAAATGCAATCTAAGCGGCGCTAAAAATTGTATCTGTTCGGTCGTCCTAGGGCAACTTGAGTCTTTTCGAAATTACAAGGGCCTCCGTATCATTTTCCCGAAAATTTTTAGATGCAATTTTAAGTTTTACGAAAACGAGAATTTTTCTGATTCCTCCCTCCAACCCATGTTTGAATCCGAAAATTTTAGGCTTCCTTTTTCATCGAAAAATAGGCAAACTTGGGTACTAAAATGCGAAAAATTAAACTTTAGAAAATCGTAAGGAATTTATTAGATATGTTACGAAAATTGAACATGAATCGGGAACTGTCATTTAGAAACTTTTAGCCTTCCTCAAGCTATAGAAAATTGTAGGTAATTTTTGCTTCTCCGAACAGATATTTAACAGAAAACAGTCGTTGGGTGCCCCTGTTATACCTTAGGTATATGCACCGGCTCTGACATGGGTGAAAATTGAAACAACAACATTGAATTGCTATATAAATATTTAAAACTCACCCAATCATCAATTTCGTCTTAGTCTGTTTTCGTTTCCCGTAGGCACAAATCGGACAAAGCGGTAGTCTTTTCAACGTATTAAGTGATCGAATCAGTTTTGTCTACCAGAGTTAGTATGAAAAGATGAAGCAAAGAAAATACAGTACAAGAAAATTAATAAAACGAAAAAAAGAAATTATAATAATAAAAAAGTTGCTTTCTCATTGGGTAATGAATTTCTTGGAAAAAGATATGTTTCCTAGAATAGGCCATTTCCGAGTTCCCCCGGGCCTCTGTTTCAAAACGAGGGTAGGTGTTCAGCCTTTGATATGGAAATCATTTTTCATTCTCATGCAAATAAAACTTATTTTCACAAGAAAGGTTGTGCACCTAGCCTCATTTTGAAAGTAAGGGTTTTTGGTACTCGGAAGTGGCCTGTTCTTTTGTTTTATAAATGGCCGGTTCAACTCTCCCCAGTTGCTTCTGCGGCCGATGAGGTTACGGACTCTGGGAAAAGCGACAAGCAAAGTTTTGGCTTCGGTTTGCGGATGGATGTACGGTCGTGTAAATACAAAGGAAAGGGAAACCTCAACTCATGCGAAATAACTAACCGACAACAGGTTCCACAACACCAGAAAATAGACATATGACTGCATGTGGCTAAAATAAAGAAAAAAATTCCTCAGCCGGAAATGGAACTTGGCAGGGAAAAAGCTACACAAAAAGGCAACTTGGACTTTAACTTTCCGAAAGGTTGAAACTATTTCATTTAAGGCATTTTCCCGCAAAATTCTGGCGTAACATGAATTCAAGGATAGACTTCAGGAAAATTAGCAAGTTTTGATTGGAAAAAGGCGAAAAATATGACCCGACACGGCCGACAAAACTCGTCTGCAAAGTGAGATGCAATACAGATGTTTTCTCACATCGATTTTTCTCTGTAATGTGTTAAGGCTGATGCTATGATGGTTCAAATTGCTTCCTGTTTCTCTGAAAAATACTTTGACGTCGAAATTCATCTCCAAAAGCATTTTTGACCGCTAAATCGGCCGCAACAACAACAGAGCCAAGTTTGTTTTACTGGGGCATTGGATGTCCTGTGGAAGTTTGCCTACGCATACGCTTGTAGACTTACATGGAGAACGATATGATGGCTAGGCCTTCCCTAAAGGAAAGTAGTTCGAAAAACTACAACAAACTCTTGACTTTTTTTGGTTAGTCTTACAGATGTTGTCCTTAATGTGTTCTTAGGGTTACATTCAATAGAAACTGGGGTGCGCCGACGCAGACGGTGGGGGAAGTTTGTCAAGTTAAACACACAATTTTTCTTTTCTATCAAAGTCAGTGGCAGAAAGGTACTCTCGTTTAGTGCCTTAAAAACTGCGGGGGCCATTTCAAAAAAACCTTATAGGAGGGGGAGAGAACGTAGAGATCTGGTTTTATCAACTGAGTAGTTAAACGGTCAATAGTCATTTACTACCATGAAGAGATTCATAAGCTTATGTTTCGAGTACCAGCCCATCGTCAGGGCAAATCCAAATCTAGGCTGGTCAAATTAGACTCGTTAACTAAACCACTGACTTGACATTTGTTTCGGTGCTGAAAAATGGAAAAAAGATAACCAAAGATCCTTGAACAAAACCTAGATTCAGCTCTTCCCACACAACACAACATGCTTTTCTACTAAGGGAGGATGATTCCTATCTACTCGAATAAGCTGAACAAGGACAGCAATTACCTGAGAGATTAGTATGTGTAATCAAATGGTGACGAGTGAAATTAGGGAATAATTTCACGTGCCTTTTGTCCAAATCCTTATAATTTCTTGAGCCTTTAGGCGAGGGAAATTATTAGGATTTGGACAAAACGCAAGTTTAAAAATTAAAATCATGGGTGACTATTAAAATCATGGGTGACAAATCGGATTTTTGACATGTTTATCCTGGATCGTATCGGTCAAGAACTGTACTCTCTCAAACGTTTAGAGCTTAAATTTGGCTTAAGTTCAGCGTTTTTCGACAAAATACTTGTTAGAATCCTTCTTAAAGTGCTTTTTCGTGTGTTCAGGTTTTCAAAAGCGTCTTTCTATGCCCTGGCATCTTCATTCATGACATTTAAAACTTCGTCGCCATCTTGTCACTGAGATCTGAGACATACGGAAGGTTGCCATGGCAATTTTGTAATTTCACATGTGAAATTAAAAATTATTGCTGAAATTTCGCGCCAAAATTAAGGAGTAATTCGTCGCCTATGATACTAATGCTAATGAGAGTATAATAAGATTTGAAATTTACCTTCTAAAAATAACTGTCGACAGACAAGTCTGAAATGAAAGGCTATCAGGAGACAAGTTAGAAAGACTCAGGCGGTGTGCGTCACGACCCACAAAGGTTCATGAGTAAAACTCAGTGTTGCTGTGCCTCATTTCAGTCGTGACACGGTCGAGTTCGCATCTCGTGAGAGAGATGAATCAAACCCAGGGATCAAAATACTGCTTCCTTTTCTGAAAAAAATTGCGGAACAGAGCGATTTGGAGAATTTCAAGATCTCATGGTGGCCTTAGATGCTTGCTATTGGCTTTATAAGCCATGAATTTCAAAAGGTTTATCGCGATTCGGAGACGATCGAAGGTGCCATCTAGCGGATTCTAGGCGGCGATTTCCTGCTTCTCAGAAGATCTTATGTACTGTTTGGTTTATATGTATATTTTTATCTCAGAGTGTGAGAGATCTGTAGTTCATACCTGGATTTGCTTAGCTAAAAAGAATTCGTCCATTAGTGGTGTTTATATATTTGATGGACTTTATTACCGGGCAAGGAGGGGCAGCGCGAGCAAACAGCAAGGTGAGAAATCGTCTCTCATAACAATTTTATTTTCTTCGACATGTCATATCATTTTGCAAACAGTGCCCGTTTGTAATCCCTATGCGCAAATAAATCTTCTATCAGGCAAGGGGACAGGGGCACCCAACGACAATTTTGGGAAGAATATCTGTTTGGAAGACGATTTTAGATCTAGAATTTTCGGATCATTTGTTGTAAAATTTCTTGCTTGCCTGCCTCTCCTATGATTTTCGAACATAAAAAAAATGGTATAATTGTCTATTTTTAACGGATTTTTACCCTAAAAAGGTCACCTAGAATTTTCGGGAGCCTTTTTTTCTGGCTGAAATTTCGAAAAGGTAAGTTTTGATCCCTATAATTTTCGGATCACTAGGCTTTCAGCTAGGAAATCCGAACAGATGAAAAATTTTTAGGGGATAAAAATATGCCTATATCTACCGTTTGAATACTAAAATACGTTTAACAGCGCTGTGTTTAAGTGGTTTGAACTATATTCTCGTTGGGTGCCCCTAAGGGGAAAACAGACCGAAAGAGCCGAACAGCTACAGCATAATGGGAATTTCACTGAAGCTACAGCCGCAGAAATAAACCAAGATCTTGTCTTTGCGTTCATTGAAGTGAGCGTAGTGTATCGATTTTGTTATATGCCTAGCCTCACAGTTTTAAAATCCTGTATGATTTTGTCTAGATCTTCGATAGCGGTTTTGTGTTTTGGTAGAGATTTATAACAATTTGTTCCTTCACGTAATTTGACTTAAAGATTTGCATACACAAGGCACACACTGCAGAGGGTCCTGAAGGGGTAAAATGGGAACTGGGATTGGCCGGTTTTTGCTCTAGGAAAATGGGATTTAAGCCACTGGGACTGGGATTTGGTCACTGGGAATGGGAATAAAATGTCAAAAATGGGAATGGGATAAATAGTTTGGAACCATGACCAGTCGAGGCATCACTTATTTCCTGGAGTTAAGAAACGTCAGAAAATTGCTAATGCACCTTGTTCTAGTCAATTTTTAGCATTTTTATCTAGGTTTCCCCCAAATGGCACCGATTTGAGGTCAACGATATTTGTGTACAGCGGTGCGTGTAAAACCAAAAGTCTACATGGCATGTGTATTTGTATGATACAAACAACATGGCGGGAGCTACGGCGGGAGCAGAATTGACGACTCGCACTGTTGTCATAGCAATTATGTACTTTTGTATTAAAAATGTAATTATATACACAGAAAAATGCAAATTAAATTTACCGTTGGATTGTTGAACAACTCAGATGGAGAAAAATATACGAAGAATGTGTGGCATAGATGAACCGAGTAGACGAAGGGGATTTGCAGATTTTGCTCTCGAGGTGTTTTACATCGACTTCAGTGAAGCGGGATGTTCACGAAAAGCCCCCTTCGTCATAAAAGCTAAAGATCAATGGGAAATGTTCCAGAAGAGTTCGTGCATTTCACTTTCTGTTAGAGTGATTCAACGTGAAGTCACATTTCAGAAAGGCTCTGTAAATATCGTTTTACGACAGAACTCGCCGTCTTTGCCAAAAACAGACGACCTACAACCATCTACTTCATCGCAAATTCAACCGCCACAGGAAAGTGCGAAAGGTAACAACAATGAATCTGAGAGTGACAAAAAAGGGTTTCTAAGTGGGCAGCATCGTACTACACACATCCAAATTCCTATTACAAACTGCCAACATCACATGTAGTTTCCTTACCTCACATCAAAATTCCAAAGCCAACCTCACAGAAGATAACCAGCAACGAGGAAGCTGAAATGAGGGCACGGGCTAAAATGCATGGTAAAATCCGTCAGACAACGAAATGTAAGACAAGATAATACAATGGACAAGATGGGCACTTTGCCTCTGAACTTATATGAAACTGAAACGGTCTTAAAACCAGTCAATTTAAATTCACTGATAGGCGTAGAAAGAGTTCCAAGCGAAAGTGATGAGCCACCTGATTCAAATGACGATGCCAGTTTACCACTAGAGTCTCCCAACAACGAACGGGTAGACAGCTTTAGTGCGAGTGACAGTGACAGTGACTCTGAAGAAGAGGCAGACAGCGCTCTTGAAACAATGAACATGATCCCTCCGACCAGACTGGGAAGAGTAAGAACACTTACAAGTCGGATGGCAGATTTCCTGCAGGCAGGAATGGCAGGAATGTGAAGTGGCAGGGACTAATCGCTATAAAATCGCTACTTGAAAGTTTTATTACTGTCTGAAATGATCCTGTTATCTTCACAACATCTTTGTAAATCCTTGTGAATTTTTGGGTCTTTGTTGGGTCGTATTTAGAAGCCCGTAATTTTGCGGATGCGAAGCGAAAAGAGGTGGTATCCCACTGCTAGTGGGAATGGGATTTGAGCACTGGGAAGTGGGATTTCGAAAAAAAATGGGCTGGGAAATGGGACTGGTACCCCCCCCCCCTCCCCCCCCCCCCCCCCCCCCCCTTCAGGACCCTCACTGCATGGTCACGCTTTCAGTTTCCGGAGCACTGGGTTATGAAAAATGTTTTGTTTCCAAAGGTTATTACAATATTCAAACTTATTTACCTTTTCTGCTTTAAAATGGAACAAACTCTTCCTGGATTTGGCGTTACTCGCTTCACGTCGGCTTCCGCTTCAGCCCGTTTCCCGGGAGTTGTCAGAGTTGTGAGTTGTGCTAGTACTGTCTTGGCTGAAACGATCTCTTAAATTCCAAGGCACTTTCAACCGCTCATAACGGGAAAACTAACGGGGTAGACCCGGGTAGACCCCAATATTTCCGAAGAAGAAAAGGTTGAAGTAACAAGATGACCAAAATAATCCGATAAAACCGCTAACAGTAACAAGCAATGAATCCAAGAAGAACGGCAAAAACAACACTCAATTCTTCATGGCGGCTTGCATATGACCGAGCAATTCAAACTAATCACAAATGCTCAAGAAAGCAAAATATTTAAAAGAAACGTAACTACTATCAAGATTAAGTGTTCCAACAACTTTCCACGGCCGTATAGTGTAGAAATTACCCACACAAGCTTGGAATAAAGCGAAAATTTCACCATATACACCTCTGAAAACGGCTCTTCGCAAGCGCGAAAATTCACTCTACAAATGACGCATTCTGATTGGTCGAATCTCTTGACGCATACCGCCTGGCGCAGACTTGAGTGTTTCACTTTCTATGATTCGCTCATTTTACGTCATTTGACGTGGGGTTTTATGAGCGACTCGCTCGTTAAGGGGAAAAGTACCGAGAGTGTGGTTTCACGTCTTTGTTAGCTTTATTAAAGACTTTTTGTGGCTGTTAACGTCTACTACTTTTAAGGCCTGTTTACAAGGATTGAGGGTTACCCTTGTGCTAGGGGTACCCTAGCAAGCGGTTTCGTCATCGTCTTTGTAATGGTCTAAAATTTGAAATAATCTTGAAGTTCTCTATGGAAAACACGTTAAATTCACGAAAAAAAGGAAAAATATTATCATCGTAGACAGAAAATAACTATAATATTTTTCAGATGTTTATAATTAAGCTCAGAAGTTGGACAATACTGTTCAAATTGGCACGATTACAGGTCACGCATGACAGCGGAAAGTTGATCCGGGTAGGCGAGTTATCCCTAGCTGAGCGTTTACAAGGCAGGTAGGGTAACCCTTTTGCTAGGGTGACCCTAGCACTCAGGTAGGGTTACCCTAGCGTTAGGGTAACCCTACCTGCCTTGTAAACACTTCGTGTGAAAAATGAAAAGATATGCGAGTGCTAGGGTAACCCTCTTGCTAGGATAACCCTAGCACCAGGGTTACTAGTCTCCTTCGCAGCCGTTATTAGGGTCGTCACTCGTCACCCAACGCTCCTCCCCACTAGGAGACTACAGGGTTACCGTCCCTCCTTGTAAACAGGGCCTTACACTGCTGACTAACCGAAGAGCCAAAAAAGGCGATTCTGATGAAATAGGCAAAATGAGGACATGTTTGGGTAATCTGACCGTGGGAACCGAAACAAGATAAACTCGAGGAGAGTAATGTTATGGAATTGTTGAAACCACATGGCTTCCTTTGACAACAGATCAAGGGCCCATTAAAAACAAAAACACTGGTTACAGATTTGGTTAACAAACTCAAACAGGAACTTCAAGGGGACTATTAACCCAAGGTCTGCTTTATCACGGCTTTCAAACACAACCAGCTGCGAAATCACAAATGTCAAGGTCAAGATGAGCGAATTTCAAAAAGGAAGGTAAATCTAAGGCTAAGCATAAACAGTCAAGTACAGTTAGGACCAAGAAGACCAAAACAGGAAAACACCCATATGGGCAAAATCAAGACTAACCCTGATCCACTCAATGATACAAACACGAAACCGTTAAAAGATAAGGCAAGTCTCAAAAACAACCCTCAAAATGCTTCAAGCGAATTTTGTCAGCAGTAAGCCCTGGGAGAGGTGATGTCTACAATGTCACTCGGACATTGCGACGAAAAGATTAGCGCTCTAAAAAGCTCTGGGGTGCTAAAAACCAGATTTGTCCGACAAAATATAATTTAGTTAAATTTCGTCCAAACAGTATCAACGCAACAGTATCAACACCCTTCTTACGAAATTTGCTTTTGCTTACTGTAGTGCTTGTTTACAGACTAGATATGTGGAATAAACAAAGACTGAAGATTTAGGTTAGTTTACATAGGGCCATTTAAACGAGAAAAAATAAGACGCGTCCTTCATTAGACGCGTCCTAAATAAGACGCAAACTATCTCGTATAAACGGCACATTTAGACTGGAACTTAGCTAAGACGCGTCTTATCGAAGAACAAGTGTTAGGAGCTGTTCGTCGATCTTAGCTAACTTTCAAACGAAATGTGCCATTTATACGGGATAAATTTGCATCTTATTTAGGACGCGTCTTTTGTAAGACGGGTGTTATTTTTCCTCGTATAAAAGGCCCTATTATACAGGTAGCATGGAAATCATCAGTCCGCACAGGGCTTTTTTCACACATGAGAACGGTAATAGCGGAGCTCTCGCGCGAGGCGCGCGCAGCGGACCACCATGGGTAAGAAAAAATATTAACCAAAAGATGCCAGAAAAAATTTTGGTACTACATGTAAGCCAATGATAAATACCAAATTTACTACCCGCTCTATAATAAGACATCGAAAATGACAATAGTCTGTCAGTTATATCCATCCACGTGAAGATGAATTGACAGCCAGTGTCGAAGCCGAGTCTTTTTTTTTCACTAAATTTTAATGTCTACACTGACGTGGATAGCAGAAAAATAGCTAGGGAGAGAGATAAAGAAATAAAGGAGACGAATTCCTTTGGAAGAAAGACATGAAAATTTTATAGCGGCGGTGAGAATATAAGAAATACTAGTGGCCACAACATGAAAATGACCGGCAGTGAAAAAAGCGAAAAGAAACACTAGGACATTTTCTAAATAAAACGTATAGCTAGGAAATTTCACGTTGTAGTTGTGTAAAACAACGGCAAAGAAATGTACCAAAAAGTGTGCTGCACGTTGCAAGTGCAAAGTTGGTTTTTTTTTTTGGCTAATTAGACCTATTGGTTTTTTAAGCCGTTCTCGTTGCCGTCGCCGTTTAGCATCACACGATTTTAGTTATTTGTATTTGAGTAAACTACAAGAATAAGCTTCGCGTTCAGCCCCGGCTAAATCTATATTTTAATTATCTTTCACAAACATGCAGACGCCATCGCTCATCAAAGCGACCAACATATCCCCGAGCAATGTTGGCGTGTTGAATTTCCGCGGCGGAAATTTGGAAATAAAATACTTTTTCCTTGCTGTGCAAGACTGAAGAAAAAGACTTAGTGTATACTCGGCTGTTTTGTTTGATGTCGGTTATAAAAAAAATGGTTTTACAATAGTGCTGTTCCAAAAACTAAGTAAGGAAATGAAATAGAAAGATATTAATACTGCATAAGTAACTTCCTGGCGGCTGACGCTGGAATCAGCGAGTGTTTCGACACGAATTCGACTGAGAAAAAGTGCGATCTCATACTTAAAAGTGGAAAGGAATTTTTTCACTGCCCTTTGATAATAAAACATTTCACCATAGGTGAAGACGTAGAGGTTCAAGCGCGGCATCTGAGGGAAAACACTGAGTAATTCAGTTTCAAATCTCATACACCCGCGGCGGCTGTCATAAACACTGTCTACTGTAAAGCATTTAGTAATATATTCAGTATCAACTTACCTGTTGTATTCTGATTTCACCTAAGATACAACTGAACTTTTTCTACTTCATATTTTCTTCCAATCAGCGATCTCAGCAAATGGCTTTATAAAAGGTATTCCAGAAAAATAACTATAATAATACAACTGTTACTGCAATCAGTGCATATCATTAAGGACAGGTCTCCCAAGCTCTAAATATTACCATACCGGTAAAAGGATTTGTATGAGGATGTTACGCCTGAGAGGTTTTTCAGGTAGGAAGCAGAAGTTTCCGAATTTAGAAAATATCGCTAAGCTTTGTGATTTTAAAGCAAACCATGTAGGTGTTTCCTCTCCTGTTAAAGGAACAAAAACCTTAGAATAGAAGATGAGCTTTAGGTTGCAAAGGTACGAAGATCAGCGTATTTAGAACCTCCTTCCTCTGTTTGGTAATCTTTCCCTAAGGGAAGTGAGTTGTCCAAATAGCATTGGCTGTAATTTGTATATGACAATAAGCCTTTCAGTTAAAGCTCGAACTTCTGCCCGTAACTGAATGGGTCAAGATCAGCAATAACATGATTTGTGCCTAAACGAAGTAAGGATCCATTTGATTTAAAGATCTCGGTTGGTTCTAGGCACCTCTCGCTCAACCATGGAAAATAGCTTCCCCAAAAAAGTCTTAGTTTGTTACTGCAGGGAAAACCGAATCGGCTCGGAGATCACACGGGAAAAACGAAACACGCAACTTAAATGAGGTCAAAGATGATTCAGTTTTATTTGAATCCTTTAACAATCGTTGGTTTCAGAAACAAGCGTTGTCCTCATTCTCGACCCGGGTTCCCCATTAAACATGATTCAAATCCTTATATTTTGAAGGTTACGCAACAGTTCCGATGGTCTTATTTCGAGCTTGGACCGTCCTGTGATTTAAGAACCAAACGTGTGCGCAGCTGGTGAACAGCGGGGGTTTGGAGATTAGGGACGCGGGAAAATAGCCCAGGGAATTCCTTATTTTTCCCTAATCCTTCCCATCGACTTCCTTTACTTCCTGCCAGCTTTAAAGAGAGCCTGATCTCAGGCAATTGCCCTCTCTGTCTCGCATTGTCTCGCAACCTCTCTTCTGGCAGGAAAATACAATGGTGACGGTTAAGTTACAGATGAGGAACCACAAAAGTAAGTGTCCTCTTTTCATTAATCAAGAAACAACTTAAGATGTCAGTAGACAATGGTGCCACTGGTTGCTGCTATCGGCCTATACTTTATGATTAGCAAAATAAGTGTTGTGAAGTATTTTGTAGGTTATTCTAAGTTTATTTCGTGTTTGTGCTTGCATGCCGTTTCACTCGTGACTAGAGTCTTGTTATGATCAGTTTATAGATCAAGGTTAATACGTATTTGTGTGGACAGGTTTTCAAATTCTATTACCTTTTTAAAGTAGTTTTTCAACATGATCGTCATTTATTAAATTTGAGTATCAGTCCTTGAAGTGGGCACGTTTTGGAACCATCGCTGACCTTGATTGTTACCTACATCAGAGTTCCTGTTTTGGTTTAAGGAAGAGCCTCGTGGGTTTAGCTGTCACGCTTTCATTGGTTTTCTTATGGGTTTGTTTATTCCACTTTGGTTATCAACAGGAAATTTGTTTAAGTCATTCGGAAAAGCGTTTGTAACTCTCATGGTCAACAAGCCTGAACGTACCTACGTTTTACTTATATAAGTTGCCAATAGTGCTAAATAAGTGAGTTGGTAGTTGCGATTTGTTAGTTGTCTAGCAGAATTCGTTAAGTGATGCTGTAAACAAGACATATGAGCCGGTGTGAAGATTAAAAGAACACCAAGATGTAAACTCAGATTCCTGGTACCGCATCGTGTAGCGAGCGAGTTGCTCGTAACCCCCTACATAAGCGATAACAGAGGTAGAGGTAGACCACAACATCGGAGAATATGACTTCCCTTCCCATACAGACGTGTGGGTTCGTTTACGGTCCCTCCTGTAGTTCACTGTTTAATGAGTGGTTTACTGTTCCTTAGTAATTTTCAGTTGAGTTTTCCTCTCAAATAAGATGAGTCTTTGAGACTTAACCAAGCAATTTTATCAGCGTATATGCGAAGCATTTAAGAGGACACGAAACAGGTTTATTAGAAAAATTTGAATATAAACTGGTCGAATCTCCCACATGCGACAACCCAAAACGCCATGATTTGGCTTAGACGAGACTCTCTCTTATTAGAGTCGAACCACAAGGAAAGCTTACCGTAAATAACTCGGACACATACCTTAATTCAATAAAGAATATTCATCGCATACAATTTTTGAGTAGAGTTGCCGTGGTCTTAAATCAGTACCAGAAGTGCCTCGTGTACTTTGAGTTGCGCAGTATAGTTAAAGAACTGAAACGCTGCATCAAACGTCGAAATAAAAGAACAAAACTCAGTGTTATCATCGTCCGCGTCGCGGTATCCAATTGGCACCGGTACGTAGCAAAGCAGACTCAGTATTTCTCAAGTGATCTCTTTATACGGAATGTCTAAAATATTATTTTGGAAGAGTTGAAATTTGCACCACAAAAACAGTCGCCAACGCAAACTGGTGGTGCAGGTCGCTTTCAAGAACCTCCAAACTTGCCAAAATGGACAAATTTTGTTGTTTTGGATCTGTTGTCATGATATTTGGTGGGACTACCTCATAAATCTTCGCTCCGGCGTGTGTTCTCTTCATCATGAATATATCTTATCAATTATAACAATTAAGGAACAACCCATACACAGGCGAAGTCTTTTCGAGAGACGCCCACTTACTTTTAAGATTCACCTTTCCACCCGTCATTTCTAGCGACTGGCACTAAGGCAAGATAAAAATGATCAAAACGTTCATTCTGCACTAGTGAATATTTTATAGCTTCCCACGCGGGTGGTTTTAGGGCAGTGGTATTTCCTCCTGCCCACAAATACGACTTCCCTAAAAACGCCTGCTTTGGGGGTTCCTAGGATAGATTAAAGCCTGTTTTCCATATAATCGCCCGAGCGATCGTCTCGATTTCCCGACTTGTGCTAAAGTGTGTGTTAAGTACAGAAAAACCCGGTCTCCTAATCTATGAGGGACGATCCGCACTACTAGAGCAATTGCAACTGGCTTGTTAGAACTGAAGTCCATACATTATATGGTTACAATAGTACGCGCGCTCTGATTGGCTGCTGAGCGGGCGATTTTCTTGTAATGACTGTGAGCTTTTTTGTATTGACCTCGCTATCCCTCGGTCAATACATCAAGGCCTCGTTATGAGATTTCCCTGTAATGACCTCACTCCCGGTTAATAAATGGTATATATAGCCTGGTTCCATATGATCGTTCAAATCATCCCAATCGCCGCCAAAAATCGAGGAGATCAAGACTGACGATTCAGGTGGCCTGCGTGGCATGTCAGGCGTCTATGGCTAGGGGAACCGGGAGATCGAGGGCGGGGAGAAAGGAGAGGGAATTGGGGAGGAAAGTAAAGGGACTTCCCCTTTTCCCTTTCGCGTCGTTACAGGCACCTCACAGAGCATGCAAATTCACTACATTCCATTTCGGAAAAACTTTACAAACACTCACGCGAGACTCTCTTGGTTATTAAACAACATCATCTTGAATATTGTTGTTTTGATAAAAGTAATTTTTAAACTGTAAGAGCGAAAGACAGTGAAAAGAGAAGCCAAACTCCAAATCAAAACAATACTGAGAGCTGAAAAAAGGGCACACAATCAACTTTCGTATCTTTCATTTACCATCATCACGTAACATGAAAGGAGCACGAAAATAAAAAAGTCAGTCATTCTTCTAGTTATCAATCATTACAGAAAATGTAACAGAAGTTGATTCGACGGTTATTTCAGAAATGTGAGATTTTCTTGAAGAAAAAATCTTATCTTACCTTCTTTCTATCATCCCTTGCAAGTTGTTTTCAGTTGTAAAGCCGCTTCTCGGTGATTGAAAATCAGATGTAGCACTCAGTGAACTCTCTGTCTTATCATCTTGATATGTTATGTCAATGGAATGTTTTAAATGTTTCTGCCTTAAGGAATGATAACATGCCATTTTTCTGTTATCAGCTTAAAAGATAACACAGTCTGCATACAATATATTTTCCCCTGTGATTGTCGATATTGATTTTCTTACATGATAAATGTAAAAAGAGGAAAGCGTGAAAGCTGTACTATATCTCACTTCTCATTTTCGTCCACACAGGCAACTTGTGCCCTTCTTAGCTCCACTTACTGAACGAAAACAAGACTAGAGCTCTCTCGAAATCTGCAATCGTCCTCAGATGAAAATAGGGGACCGTCACTCACTTCAGTTTCGAACCCATCAAAACATGGCGGCTCAAGACGCTCTCTTGGACGTTTGAGAGAATAAGATTTAATAAAATTATATTTTTTAAGTATACCAGCAAAAAAAGTCAACCAGTCGCTCAAATGAAAAGTCTAAAAACAATCAATTAGCTTTTTCACTTATTAAGCGATGTCAAAAACATGTGTAAGACGGTCATTCAAGTCTCCGCGTATAAATTTAACCATTTGATTGCTATTTATAGCAATCAAAAATAGACAAAATAAAGTAGGTGATGTCTTGGTGATGTACAAAATGTACGAATAAGTATTTTGGCTTACTTCGGTAAATGATTTCCTTTCGAGCACGTTTAAGAAAATCTTTGTCCTTTTTTGCTTGTATCGATCGCCAGTAGAGGCTTTTGACGAACTAGCAAACGAAAGCACCTAGCAATCAACAACACACTCCAGTTTCCTGCAGTTAGGCCGATAAAAATTGAACGATTATCTAGAAAATGTCAGTCGGTGCTTTTGCATTATATAGTGACATGACTACAAATCTGCTTTAGTCTCCCAGTAGGTCAAATAATCGTTATGATTTCGGAACGGAAATGGGGAACGGAAAGTCTGACCCTGTTTTTTTACCTAATCCGAGTTTGATATTTCTTTTTCCGGTCTTTTTTTTTTTTTCGCCTCAAACTTTTTGCGTAAAACTGCCTCCAAAACAACGGACGTAGTAGATCCGATATCACACAGCAATGTAGAGACTTTGCTCTCACTTGTTATAAGAAAGTAGATTATGAAAGGTAACAATTTTTCCAGTAGTTCTACAATCTTGGACAAAATAGATGGGAAATTTAGACCGCCCAAAGCAAGGATGGGAAAATGGCGCGGGGAATGGGGGTTTGCTGTTCCAGTTTATTCTGTCCTGTTGCTAGCTGTAGTGGTCAGTCAGAAGAAGGCAATAAACTCGTGCGTCCCACAGAGATTTTTTTTTACCGATGTTGAAAACACGATGAATAGGTGTGGGTGAGTTACTCCTTAGACAATATCATCTGTAGTATCCTATACATTTCACTTCACTTCTAACTCCAGAGTTCGAGGTGTTAACCGCTTGGCCACGTACGCCTTCACAGATCGGGAAAGGAGTGGTCCCTAATGAGCTCTAGTCAGATAATGAAACCGGAATTCTGAGATTTTTCATTTCACGCAGTCATTTTAAATGCAGCTGTATTGGATTTGCCTTTTCATCACTTGTAAAGTAGACATTCCGTTCACGGTTATTAATTAGATTCTAATAGGAAATATTGAGGAATAGGGAAAGATAGATCGACAGCCATTCCGGCTTTCTCACGTACTAAGTCCAATTCATGCAATTCATGCAATTCAAACGCTTCTGGAACTGGTTCGGTAAGAGTAACTGAGTGCCAAGGGGCAACCAAGATCTCACATGGCACTTTTCATTTAGGAAACAAAAAACGGAAATTTCGGTGGGAGCAAAAGTGGAATTTCCGATTGGTAAGGGATGAAGTTGTTCCATCGTAAACCCCGTTACGTCACGGTGCCCGACGGGATGATCGGCCTAAGAGGTGATTAAGTCCCTTGTTAGTTTGTTAGATGTCATAGTTTCAGAATAGGGTAAAGGCGACCGACTGGAATCTAAAGAAGAAGCGTCTGAAGAGAGCAAATGACGGGAAAAGCGTGTCAGCAGAAAAATTGCAGGGATTCTATTCAGTGAATATGAACCTCTGAATAAATATTGCTATTACTCATTACTAGATAATTAACAATTAATCCAAGGCCAGGGCACTCGCGGTGCAAAAGTGCTTCCATTGTGGGGCCAGCAAAAAAAAACAAACCGTGTATTGATACATGAGCTAGAGGGAAGCCATTTTGATTTGCTAACTGGCCGTGACAGATTTTCTTGCCGTGGACCTGGAACTGGTACAATTAACTCCGCGAAACGTGTAAATGGGACACGAAATTCCGTTCGGAAATTCCAACCGGAAAAACGGGCCTACCTTTTTAGATTTTCCACTTCTTCTGGGAATTTTCCAGTGGGACGAACCGACGACACGTGTTCCATTTACCGCAGAACCGGAAATTCCGGAAATTTTGACTAAATCGAAAGCGCCCATGGCCATAGCATAGTAAGCTTTCACCACGAACATTGTATCGTCCCGACTAATTGCCCCTGGGTCTCCGAGGATGACAAGAGAATGGGAAGCTGCACCAAAAAATATTTCGCGCGTCGTGAAACGGAGTCTTCGAATTGTGTATTTTAAAAATGCCAACCACATCAAAGAAGACGTGAAATTGGTCAGCGGTGATTGGGTTGGATGCCCTTGTACCCTAGTAGAAAGGGGCCTGCGAAATCTGGCAGTAGCTCGGACGAATCCTCCGGCTCCTTGGTCAGCTGAAGGTCCCACATGTGTTAAATACTAGTGTATCGCATCTATGAACATGGGACGGTTTCGACCTAATAAAGATTACATTAATGTGTGAGTAAACACTGATAAATTAGCTGAATTACTCCCATTGAAGTAGTCTTCAGTAGTCTTCAGTGTCTTTTCTGGTCAATTCTCGATCTCCGTCTCTGGTTCATTTCTCGACGAAGGACCTGGAAAGACTGCTTGGAAATACGCGTTGTTTTGATTCAGAACTCACTCGGCATTCGTTTAGTCTTGGCACTCGAGCGTTCTTTTCGAATCCTGAGACGCAGCCGCTGAGAGCGCCAGGTATTCTCCCAAACTCCTTTATAATACCCGATTAATTAAGGATTAAGGATTGCCGATTATTAAAACCTCGTTGTTTCATTTTCCTCTTAGTATATTTCTTTTTTCTTTTCTTTTCTCTTTTTTTCTTTTCTTTTTTGCCTCGTTCAAAGTTGCTTCCAAAAGTCATAACAACTCGCCACTACACGAGTCAGTCGACTGAGCGTACACGCGATATGAACATGATGTGAACAAGCATGATTTGAAAAAAGGCACTGCACTGACAGCCAAGTGAAATAACAAGCAAAACCTAAAACTAATGGTTTAACTTCAGTCAAGAGAGGTGCCTTGTGTAACAGTAGTCAAAATGTTAACTCCTTAGGCTAATCTTATCATAACCACTAGCTAGGTAGTGCTTATCAGATATTCGAAAACTCCTTAGGCTAATTTTATCATAACCACTAGGTAGTGCCTATCAGATATTCGAAAGTAATGGCGGAAATACTTATTTTCAAGACTGACCAAGACTTATAAGAATACTATACCTGACTGGTAACACAATAAATTGATTGTCAATATTGAACTATAGCACCAGAATAATTGTCTCGCAAAGAACACTGTCAAAGATAAGTTGAACATTTTAAGCTGCCCATATTTGTTAGTTGTCTTAGTTAACCAGTTCATGAAGTCGTGTTTTTCCCTTTCTGTGATGACGTAAGTCGATTATTTAGCGTTTTTCGGATCTTTCTTAATAACTTTTTCGTTCAGAATGAATAGATTTCACCTTTATTTCTTTTTCATATACCTTTGTTTAGTACAGTGTGTCGGCAGTTGATCGGCTGTATTTTATTATATTAAGTCCGCTACAGATTTCGAGATTGAGAGAGTTTCGGCTATCATGTGTTATGAATTGTACGTGAATTATTTGTAGGTCATTTTAACCACAGTGCTTTACTGTAGTTCTCCTATCAAGCAAACGAAATGCATGCCTATTCCTGACTGTTCACTTGAGTAAAAATAATTTGTTCTCGTTTCACTTTAGACAAGAGAACAAATATTATCTAACCACTCTTTAGATGTAAGAATCTGGCGATAGCCTCGTTTGTCGAGCACATGCAGTGGTGCGCTCAACAAATCTTTTCTGATAGCACCTATATACATAATTTTACTCAAAAGTAAACCGTTTTGTCGGTAAAACTTCACTCACCTGTTTTGTTTCTGTAAAGCACAATGTAGCCTTACAACTCAAGGCCAGCCTTTCTCACTTGGTTAACAGTCGGTTTAAAATCAACAGAGTTAATAAGTTCAGGCAAGGTTTTCAGCTTAGTTTAAATGTCACAAGGCAGAGCGAGTGTTTTGTTTGGACAATACAAATTTCTCAGAATCTTAAGCGTTTTCCAGTAATTATCCATAACTAATGATCGACTACTTGGCTCCATTTTTCAGTCTGGTGCCAATCGGCTGAGGACGTTACCAAGTGGTGACAAATATATAGTCCCTACAACGAGGTGTCCTTAAAAAACCTATGTCTAAATACAAAGGTCATATAATACGGTGTACAGATCGACAATCTCGTTCTTTCTAAGGGAAAAGCGCGGGGAACGAGGTTGAAAGATTGGCCATTCTTGATTCCAGGCCCTCTATCCGCTTGCATGGAAGTTAGTGATGATAACATTCGCCCCTGCAAAATCTGCGGGGATGCCAGATGTATCACTGCAAGATCCGTTCAATCAATACTAAATACTTGCTCGTTTTTAGGCCTCCTTGTGCTTTCGTAATACTGCTTAATTGTTTTAAAAATCAGGGTTGGTCAGGATTATTCGATTTCGTTACCAAGGCCCTGGATTGCGTGAAAAAGAGTAAAGATTAAATAATATTTCCCTTAATTCCGTTCATTTATTCCCTGTACACAGCTGGCAGAATTTATCGCGCTCGACTGCTTTATTCACTGCAATCAATGGTGCTTTGCTTGTTTGTTAAGACTGTTAAGCCGCGAGAAGAATTGGGATGCGCTTTGCCACCAACTGCTATGAATGCACGTGCTCGCGCACGTGGTGTTGGTGTGGGCATGTACGCCCCTGAAAAGCACCAGTCCATTCTGATTCCGCTTGCTATGCAACTATTTTATCAATTTCTATGATTTGGTCACTGTGCTACATGATTAGGCCGAGTTACAGTTGCTTTTAATGAACACTTTGTGATTGCAATTTGCCTAAGTATTTTTCTTACGGGAGATACCTTATGACTCCAAAAATGATGTCATGAAGGAGGACGTGTTAAGCCAAGAGACTATAGGCGGGCCTAGTATTGCATGCAAATCCCAAATTTCCTTCAAACCGGTACCATCAGTACTACACAATGTTTGATGGCGAAGTTATGTCATTGGAATGATCACACCGGCATTTCCGACAACCCAGAACTGGTGGAATAAACCACTTCAGCCAATGTAGCCATGGCAATTGTCATTAAAAATGCTTATTTTCCATCAAAAGTTGTTGTTGTCGGGGCGAAAAGTAAGGTAGGTAAGTGCGTCAAAAAAAGAAATATTGAGCCTGCGAAATTTTCAGCGGAGGACCACGCGAGTGACGTCACATGGTTGGCATCAAAGTATTGAAGGTCTCTTTCGAGTTTACAGTAAACATCAATTGCGATTGTTTAATATATCATTCTTCACGGAAAAATGTCTAGTTCAGACGATCCAGGTACTCTGAACACAAGCGATAAGTGTGTTTCCGGAGAAAGGAACAGAGAACGCGAGAGAGATTCTGGTGTAGTTTGTGTCCTTGTCATGTGGAGCCATATTGATCCGAGCCCGTTGCACGCGGGAGGAAGGCCTTTATTTTGACTGAACAAGACGAACAAGACAGGCTACTATACAAACTCTTATCGTTTTAAAGGCAAGATCTGACAATCAGATAACTCTTGATACAAGGTAAGTAAGATTTTTAACGGCATATCTTCAGGTCCCGCTTATTTACAGTTCGCCGTCCACTAGTATAAAGCTTAACTTTATTCACTTACACCTTTCTTCTCAATTTATTCTTGTAAATAAAGGTGTTAATGAAGAAACTGCTAGACGGAGCTTAGCTGCCTTCCAATGCCCTGGAGTTGCATTGTCGTTGCTGTAAGGAAGTCACGGCAGCCATGTGAAAACTTCATGCCACTCGAAGTGAATTGTATTCTGCTCATGTGTTTTAAAACAATATCGACTGTGCTGAAACAATTTCGCCTTCTTAAAAGGCAAAAAGCTATAAACTTGAAATCTTCTTTATTTGAGGGCTGTTTACTTGGAGGGAGGAAATAAAAAATAACATAGCACCAGCAAAGTCCTAGTTTACATGCAGAAATTTCGGTCTCCGTGGTTAATAGTACAGAAGCTTGCTGCATTACTATTCTGTTCGTCCCTGCTTCTAGGATTTTCCTAGCAAAGGCAGTTTACATGGTGCTGGGATCTGCCTAGTTCTAGGATCTTCCTGCCACTATAAGCTCAGAAGATGCTAGTACTTGCTTGCTTGTTAAAAGAATACAGAAAACATATGGTGCAAGGGCGATCCTCCTTCTAGGATCTTCCTCCCTCCACGTAAACAGGCCCTTAGTCTGATTGATCGATCGAAAGTCTGGATCAACTCAATATAAGTATCACTATTAAAATCCTTTATAGGAAATGCGATGAGTTTTTATTCCTCTTGAACAGTAATTAATAATAAATAACAATTTTGTCGTCAATAAAATTTGAAAGCCTGAACTTTTTTCATAGGAATTTAGCCCAGTACACCTGACATGCCAGTGTACTATGTATTTTATTATAGTTCAGTATCATATGATATTGTTTTTTCCTGGACCCCAAAATTTTGTTTTATCCTTT
This sequence comes from Porites cylindrica, assembly GCA_964035525.1. Taxonomy (NCBI): domain Eukaryota; kingdom Metazoa; phylum Cnidaria; class Anthozoa; order Scleractinia; family Poritidae; genus Porites; species Porites cylindrica. Next base: position 60,813,702 of record OZ037775.1, read on the forward strand.
ATGGATAAACCACCACTGCCTATTTTAATGAGGTGGATATTTGGACCGCTGGGACGGAGTAACAGTAGACCACTTTCAGGCTTTGTGTACCACAAATTCAGGCAAAATTTCTGACTGGGACCACCAGAGGTTGCAATTCAGCAGAGTAAAGGAAGGGCAAAGCCCACACAAGATAGCTCCATGAGCAAACAAACAACCAAACCGCTCTTTTTTGGAGCCAACAGCTTTATGAAAACTATGACCTCAATGAGTAACAGTTACTTTCCACAATTGTGATATTTAGTAATATAATTTTATTATCTCTGCATGTGCTATTATTTTGAACACAGACCTTGGATTGTTTGGCCATTTTTTACTTATCTGTGCAAACTGTACTTTTCTCTTATAAAACTGTGTCAAGTGAACAAATTCAGGAAAAGTACTATGGCAATGGCTTGGGTTAAAAAAGACAAGAAATCATTGGGTGTCCAATAAGGAGCTTCAATGTAGTCATTGGAACATTAAGCCTTAACAACAGTTTCTGCAGTTTTAGCATTTTTGTTAGGCTATAGCTCCAAATCACATCACCCAGTAATAAGTAAGAGATAAAGCCCGAGAACGGATGTATATGGATTAATACCGACGTTCGAAGGGTTTATCTAACTTATTTCACGATATTATTCATGAGGTATAGGTTACATAAAGGTCGTCTTTCACAGGGCAATAATTGGCCACTTGTTTTTGACATCTGTTTGTTTGTCATTTTTTGATCTGACCGCAGACAATGACGTATTTCATTGTAAGTATTGTAAAGGTTTTCACACAGCATCGAGAAAGGGCGTTTCACGGGTCATAATTTGTTCAAACCACTTGTTCTCACTTAGGTGAGAAACGGAGAACAATAGCGCATTGTTTGTTTGCTAAGCCGACAACAATCAAATTTCAAACCTTTTGTGTTTTTTTATTTTTGTCTTGGTATTTTTTGGGGTGCCAGTACACTTGTGAGAGCGGCAATGGATAGTGACGACGAAATGTTCCTAACGCAAAATACTTTCTCTCAGGAGCCTTTTTCCCCTGAGTTGAATTTGGAAAAGTTAGTGGGAGACTTTAGAAAACAATGTATTCTACCTCACTCCACGACAGAAATACGAGTCTACGGATGAAGGTATGATACCTATAAATATAGATCATTTACAATTCGGGTGCAAGAGGGTAAAAATGTTAGTCAGTTTTAATGGTCGCAAACCGGAGACGGTAATTAGAAGTTTCAGTTTTGTTTCATATTTTTATTTTCACTGTTAATTTTTGCAGTTTGGTTTACATCGACTCCTGTTGGACATAACAAGCTTGGAAACGTTGTTAGCAAAATGTGTAAAGACGCAGACCTACAGGGCCAATTCAGCAATCACAGTCTGAGGGCCACAACAGCAACACGTGGACTGGAAAAAGGAATCTCAGATAAGTTGATTATGGAGTGTACGGGCCACCGAGATATCAGACTTAAAATTTTCTTACAGTGAACACATAGCCTGTATGATATATGGGATACCACTGTATTTTCTATAGTTGCAGAATAAATTTCTATATTTGTGTCAAAGGGAGAAATTTTCTCAGAATGTTTGGCGGGGTCAAAGGACGTGTATGATTGACTTTAATTGCTCATTATAAATGGAAGGGATTTATTTGTATATTGCCCAGGGCAGCAGGGCAATATACAAATAAATCCCGGGTATTTATATAGATATTGTCCTTGCATTTATAATTAGCAATTTATTCAATTCATCAGCCCCGCTCTTCCCTGCTACATTATCAAGCCCTCCCCGGACTTTCAGTTAGTTAAATATTCATGAAGTATGTAAGTTAAATAACGGATGTTGAATAACAAAAGAAAATGTGTGATGCATGAAATAACTACCATTAAATGTCAATTTCTGAGGGGCCAATTGCTTATAATTTCTTGCATTTTAAGAGTGCAATATCTTTGTCTTAGATTCATGCATTTATATTTTACACCATGACCAAAAAAAGACGTAAAACCATTAAGCTACACTGGTGGAGATCTATTTCTGAAATGCATGTGATGATTTTCTGAGATTTATTGTCAAAAGTTTCAATCCTTTTGAAACGCGATTTTTTGTACGTCCAAGCTGCATTTGGGTGTTACTGCAATCAGCACATCTGTCTCTGCTGTGGTTTTCCTGCTTGTTGGCCTTGCTGGGTGTTACAACTGGAACATCAACTGCAACCAAAACATTCATTACACTAATAAACTAAGCTACTTGCATTTCTTGGGGAGTTGTGTGGGTGGAGGGGGTATATTTTTTACCTAGTTACCTAATTTTACAAACCTAATTTTAAAAAAAACCTGAGTCAATGACCATAGTTTAAGGGGGTGACTGCGGACATGTCTATGTTATCATTACCTGCTAGGCTGGTCTTTCTTGTAACCTTACCTGAAGGGTATACAGTTGTTTCTTATGTCAGTTTTTCAGTTTTTTACCAGAGGAAATGGTTGCTATGTTTTTCAGCAATAATTCATACTCCCTTTATATGAAATTGTCTAGAGTTAGACTCGGATCCTCTGAGGGGTAGGGTAAGGGAGTATCTTCAAACCATTTTTAAGCTGGGAATGTATAGATATTACCTGGAAAAATACATTCTAGACCATGTCCTCCAGATTTTTAGGGGGGCGGGAATTGCTATTATTTCTGTCTTTAATGAAGGAGGGAAAGTTAAATGTATTTCGTCAAGGTACAGCAGCCTTCAACGGTTGATAATCGGCATAAAAGTTAGAGGGATTTAATATTTAAAAAACCCTCTACAGGGCTGTGCAATGAGAATTTCCGAAAATTAAAGGGAATTGCTGAAATCTGGATATTAATATACTTCAACATGTCCAATAATTTCGATGATTTTCTCTTATAATAACGATGAAGAAGTATTAAACGACAAGAGCATGCAGTGAAGACAACATAACAAGACCACTTTGGATCTGTGTCCTTTGATCTCGATCATTTGGATCCATTTGCAAAGTGAACCTCACACTAAAACTCGCTCCTTTTACTCCCTGCTGCTTGATTTCTTGGAGTTAAAGCCACTTTCTTCCCTTTTATCGACAGGCATTTAAGTCCTTAACCTCAGTCGATCTGAAGCAAGCTTCGGAGCACAGATAGCTGCACTCGGTGAGCTGAAAATCCAGTCTCTGAGTCCGCACAAATTTCACTCATTAAGTTTTTTTGGTTTATATATATGCATAGAAATCTTAGGTCAATATAAGTGTTGTTGGTACAGCGTATTTTTCCCGACTACCGCCCGCATATGTCTTTCCTCCGTGCTTCGCCATTGTAGTCGTTTGTGTGAAGAGAAATTTCCCCAATGTGTCAACCATGTGACGTCATATGCATATTTAATTAAGGAGCCGTTGGATGCACTTTCTGCGACAATTTGGCCATGTTCGCGTCTGAAAAAAATACCGATAAGATCATTTTTATGCCGTCAAAACCATTTTCCCCGGTTAATTAGACATCAAACTAATAATTGTTGCTATTTTTTGCTAGACTCATTTTTCGTTTCAGGCACTTCAACCTTATCCCCAATTGTGATCTCGACAAAAAACCTTTTCCCGCCGACTTTTGAGTATCTACCATTCATGTGCTTCTGTTGGTCTCGCTGTGACACTACCCAGAATCCTTCCGTGAATTTTGAATCGGCCAAATTGTTATTTTTGTCAGGAATGCAATACCTTTTTGTTAGGAATGCAATACCTTCAGATCTGCAATCAAGAGATTATAAAAGCCATCAAAGCCGTGAAAGACAGACGTTAAGCAACACTGGTAAGTAGTACTTCTGCAAATAGCGGAATTTTGTATCCGGGCAAAACTGATAAAACCGCTAATAACCAATCTGAAACTACGTAACCTAACTCTAACTGAACTGTATTATGTAGTTAGAATGAATGTTTTTTTCCACAGAGCGCTTAACAAAAGCAGGACCGGAAAGTCACCCGGCTTTGCTCAGGTCGATCAGCAATTAATCTTTTGTGAAAGAATTCAGGATCTCCCGATCTTCATCAGTAAGTTTTTAGCCTTTAGTCATGTATAAATATTCCTCTGCCGGCTTCAGATGACAACAAACTTGTATTTTAGTGTTATCTGTTAAAATGGATAAAAGTAGCCGTCCTTGAAGCATCCGTGCGCATAATTCCATCAGGGGAACCCAACGACCGGTTTCTGTAAAGTATCTGTTCGGAGAGGCAAATATTGCCTAGAATCGCATAATTAAGTAAAATCTCGCATTCTGATTGGTTAACGAAGCGAGGTATTTAGTGTGGAATTGCGAGTTGAAAACGAGGCTAAGCGATATTGTTTCGCATCTACGTAACGACTATCGTCAAATTCTAACACAACAACATGCAAAAAAGGTTTTCTACAATGTCATTTTAAAATGTTTTCAAAACCATTCATTGTCACTTTTTGAAGAGTTAAAAACAAACAAAAGCGTTTTTTAAAGTGAGCCGAAGGTTCTTCCTTGTTTTGAACTGAACTACAGATTCTCGAAGAGACATAAAACCTCTTTCACTCGGCGCGACAACCAGAAAACAAGAAAATCCTGTGAACGGGGCCCAGAAAATGGCAATCCAAAGTTCAACCAAACAAAACGGAGAAGCGACAACGGAGGAAGTGCCGGGGTCGATTGTCCCATATACAGAAGAAGAAATAAATACCTTCAAAGAGGACATGGCCCCTGAAAACACGAAAAAGAGTACGCCGCTTGCAATCGTCCTGAATCGTGGTACTTAGAAAAGTACAAAACAGAGCTGAACTTGAACAGCATTTCTAAAACATTTCAAGGTACTTACCTTATGTCAATCGCGACGTTAAACATGTTAAACTTTCAGTGCTTTCGCTTGGACACTTGATTTCTTTCAGTTTTGCCGCCGAAGAGGTAAAAGGTGTAAATTATTTTCCTTCTCGAGCAAATGACCAATTTGAAAAAAGACGTTCTACATAAACGGCTTCTAAATTCAGTAAAATACCTCTATTTATCCTTACGATTAATGTGAAGCTTGTTTACATGTAAAAAAGTTTGAAAACAAATGTGAAAACAAGCACAAGGTACAAAAAAAGTTGTCGAAGGTTCAAACGTGTACGACTGACATTGCTTCCTATTCGCTAACGCAATGACAGTTCTGACAGTTGACTTTGAAATGGCTTTCTGGAGCGCGCGCTCAGGATAAAAACAAACAATATTATTGTTGTTTTCTTTTTTTTTCTTCTGATTTTTATTCAATTATGCGATTCAAGGAAAATTCATTACCTGACTCGAGAATTCCACGTTAAATTGCACTTGAAAACCGATATCGCACTCATCGCTTCGCGATTCGTGCGATATCGGTTTTCGCGTGCAATTTAACGTGGAATTCTCTCGTCAGGTAATGAATTTTCCTATAGAATTTTCTATTAATGGAGGACGACTCAAAATTTCTAGATGACAGTTCCATTCATGTACTATTTTCGAAGCTTATGTAATAAATTTCCTACGATTTTCTGAGGAATAATTTGTCATATTTCAGTTCCCTAATTAACATATTTTTCTTTGAAAAAGGAAATCTAAAATTTTCGGATTCAAAAATGTGGTGGAAAGAGGAATACGAAAAATTCTCACTTTCGTAATACGTTTAATAAGTCCATTTTAGGAATATTCTTCGCTTGCTGTTGTCAGATTGAGTTTTTCGTAAGTGGTCGTGTTGGTGATGTTGGAGCTGACCTCATGGTTCATTAGTCCCGTTGAAGTTTCCGTTTGGGTTAGTTAACCAGCGTTTTTAGTATTTCATTTCATGGTTCAGTGTAGCTTTTTGCCAATCGCAACCATGTAGTTTCAGTAATAACAAAAAAGTACCCACACCGAGTTTCCCTTGTTTTTATTCCCACGGTCAGCTAACCCAAACATGTCCAGCTTTGGGTACAAAAGCCGCTACTATTTGACTGGTAAGTTAGGATTGAGTGGAGAAGAAGAGTAAGAAGATTAAGATTAAGATTGTTAGCAGACGTCACGTCCCAGAAGAATAAAGACCAAGATTTAAATTCATCACCAGAGAGATTTCTGGTACTTCATGGTGTAGCGAGCGAGTTCCTCGAACACACCCATACCACTTCAAATCCATGCACAAAAAATACTTACTGATCCCATCAAGGGTAATAGAACTACACTAACCCCCAGGAGCAACTATTAACCAACTGAAAACAAATTTCGGGTTAATTTGCAATTGCTTAAATTGAAATTACCACTGTGGCGATCATATCTTCATTTAAATTTGTATTTCCGCAATTCATATCATCTTCATTCTTTTAACCAACTAATTTTGTGAAGCATTTTGAAGGTTATTTTTTTGATCTGTCTTATCTTCAAGTCCTTAGTCAGGATTTTTTTTCCGCATGCGTGTTTTTCCTGTTTTGATTCTACTTGTGCTTGAAATTATGCTTAGCCTGCCAATTTAGGCCTGTTTCAAACGTCGTGCTACTGCCGTGCCGAACTCAATTGCTCGAATTAAATTCGACTTTAGCACGGCAGTAACGCGACGTTTGAAACCAAGTCGTGCTACTGCCGTGTAGCCTGCGCGCAGACGAAATTAAACTCTGGTTAACTAATCAGAGTTTAGTTATCGTCTGCACGCAGGCTACTGCCGTGTAGCACGGCAAGCCTTGCGCGCTACTGCCGTGCCGAACTCAATTCATAAGTTATAAATACATTCGAATACATTTAAAAGTTTGCCAAACCGTTTCTTTATTTTTGTGTTTTGTTTTCGGCAACAGCCTTTCTATTCGACTGAATTAAATTCGACGTCTGAAACCAAGTCGTGCTAATGTCGTGCTGCAGTCGAGCTACAGTCGAGCCAGCTTAGCACGGCAGTAGCACGACGTTTGAAACAGGCCTTACTTTCCATTTTGAACATTCCTATTTTGTCCATGAGATAAGACTTACACAGCAACAGGTGATCGGCGTTTTTGGGAGGCCTCTGTCGTTGAGTCCTGTTGAAGTTTCTGTTTGGAATTTGTTAACCATGAAGCGTTTCTGGTTTTTCATTGTTTTGAAGCTTATTGCCGATTGCAGCCGTGTAGGCTTAGTGATACCAAAACATTACCCACACCAGGATTGCCTTGTTTTTATTCTCACGGTCGGCTTACCCAAACATGTCCAGCTATTTAACAGCTACTATTCGGCCATTGTTATTTGGTAAGGAGATAAGAAAGAATTTATTTGTAGTTGCTAGGAGTCTAGCTAGTATACAATAAGTGAGTAGTGCGAGCAAGCTGTTAAAAAAAAAGAAAGAGGCAAATAAGAAGGATTCTGACTTAACCTTCGATCCGCTGAGCGAGCGAGTAGCTCGAACAACGTATCCCGAACACTAAAGTGACCCTACATGTACACTCACTTTGCGTTGACTAAAATTTGTTGGTTTCACCGTACATATCTAATGTATCTGAAGTGACTCAAATGTACGTTAAAATACTGATTTGGGAAAGTACAGTTATGTAGTCGTTTACAGTTTCCTATTGGTTGGTTGTACTCAAACATGATTGGTCGTTGCACCAAGAGAGAATGATCATTCTCTCTTGGTTGCACTTATTAATACTTTAGTAAACTTTGTCAGATCAAACTATGCTTCTACTCCGACTTACCTCAAATCTCACCATCACTTAGTGTATGTGTTTAACCGTTGAACTTGAATTCGAGAAAGCATGAAATAAATGCAATTTATGCTATGAAATGCGGAAAATCACGTTTACAAATTGACGTTTATAAATTGATGCTAATTAGGGGATAATAGCAATTCAAACCTCTTCTAAGCGTCATCAGTCAACGTTAGTTACATGAAGAATAAGCAAAATTCCTTTAAATCCAGCCAGACACCAGCAGAGAAATATTTAAAATAGATATACTTTTTTTTTTTAACTTTTCTCACTGGTCTGAAATTTGGCACAGATTCTCATCGTTGTTGTCTCAAATAGGTTGGGGTAAGGTTCCGGTACCTCCCCTGGTCTGAAAAATGAGGGGCGGAATTTCCCGAGAGATGCCCTATGCCTTTAAAAATGATATCAACGAGGAGGGCTTGTTGGGACAAGTGACCAGGCGGGCACAAATCCAATATTGCTAATCCTAAACTTCGTTCAAACTGGTAACACCATCAGTAACAACTGAAAAAAGCTGGCAAAAAGTTGTCATTCGAATGATCACACCGGCATTTCAGAGAACCAAGAACTGATCATGGAATTAATGATTTCAACAAGGCCATGAGACCAAATTACACTCCACTCAGTTCAATTACCATTATTTATGCTCACATCTAAAAGTTTAAAAGATTATCATTGATAGTTCCAAAAGTTAGAATCACTATTAAGAGTGCAATAAACAGCCTCACAGCAAAGAACTGCTCAGCAGCTTTCACTAGTATTATAACACCATAGGACTTCACCCACGGGCTCGAAAGTTAGAACCAGCTTGTACTAGGCTTTTGTACATTATGCTTTTGCTTCCTCACTAAAATGCTCCACCTTAATGCTCCATTTTTCCCACTAAAATGCTCGGTCTCCCCAAAAAAGTCACTAAAATGCTCGGATAATGCTCATTATACAAACGGTTTTTTTAATTAATTTCAAAGTTTACACTTACAAAAACGTGCAAGTGTTGCAAGTAACAACGACAACGTGTACAAGTTCATAAATACAGCCAAAAAAACAGCTGTATTAGTTTTTTGTGAATTTTGAGTTTTAGTCTTCATTTTCTAAAAAAACGCAGGAGCTCATGGGGCATTGGCTCCTGAAAAAAGTTAATTTCTATTTTATTTTCTCGGAAAAATTAATTTTCCGGGGAAAATGCCACTAAAATGCTTGAATAATGCTCAACGCTTTTGCCTCACTAAAATGCTCGAAAAAATGCTAGCATAATGTACAAAAGCCCACCTTGTACATCTTTATTTTTTCTACATGTAATACAGATAAGTGAATTAATTGTTACTGTTCGAGTAGAGAGAAGCGACGACCGGAAATACGCCTGTGTCCGCAGGCTAGGCTGAATAAAGTTGTCGCCAAAACTGCTATAGTGGGTGCTTTAGATATACCTTACCCTGCGAGCAGTGGTTTCTCCATGCCGGACACTGCGATACGCTTCTCTTTCTTCGTACCGTAGCGTCTGGCCTGGAGAAACCACTGCCCGTAAGGTAGAGATGTCTTAACCTTGAGTTCTTATAAAAGTGGGCAAAAATATATTTCACTGCATAAAAATTTCATACGATTTTCAACATCAATTATATTTACTGTAATAAATACTGAAATATATTTGTAAATTTAAACTTGATAAGATACCCTAGTATTATATTCCAAATAGTTTGAACTAAAACCTAGAGCCACAAAGTAATAATTAAGCGAGGTACCGTAAAATTCCGAAAATAAGCCCCGGGGCTTATATTTTTAAAAGGCCCTTTTTGAGGGGCTTATTTTTGGAGGGGCTTATATTCGGAGGGGCTTATCTACGGAGGGAAATTTGCGTTTCAAAATCAATTGGGCTAGGCTTATAGTTTTACTTTGTATTTGAAAGCAATTTCCAAGTACAAGCCCCCGGGGGAGCTTATATTTGGAGGGGCCATTTAACGGAGGGTTTTTTCCGTCACGAGTTTGGGGGGCTTATACTTGGAGGGGCTTATTTTCGGAATTTTACGGTAATCATTCGTTTTAGTATGGCTTTTGCCTACCTTCAACCAATGAAACCAAAGTTGAAAAACCGCAACGTACCAAAAACAATAAAGGGCGTAAGTGTTTCCACAAAACTATAACTTATCGATTCCTGTTTTATCTATTCGTATTTTTTTGTTGTTTGTTCCCCGAACTATGCTCCTTGATTAAATTAATAGTCATGGCTTTGCTGAAGGCGGACGGCGTTGTTTGGTTAGCTTTGACTTGTAACTTTGCAGTAAACAACTATTTATTTAAGGTTAAAGTACTGATAACGGCTGTATAACTTTGACACTGTTTGAAACTTTTTATCTATTTTGCTTTTGCTAAAGAAAACCGAACTTTTAACAGACATTGTTCTTAATCGTACAATTCGCATCTTTGGCGACCGCAGTAACAGAAATCTTTGAAAATCCGGGCTTTTCCTGAACGTTTACTGATTCTTTGGTTCTTCATCTTTACTGTGAGTCTTGGCTAAACAAAGGGTGGCGGCATATCGGACAGTTTCGTCTGAAACACAGAAAAGCAAACAAATTAAAATTATCTGTAACACTTCGGTCTTGAGCTTGACGTGAAAGAGGTTGCAGAGACCGACCTCTTTGTAAGTCCAAAAAAGAAAGTTGAAGAAACTCCGTGTTGAAATAGTGTCTGTCTGTCTGTCTGTCTGTTAGCTTACAGATAGTAGGGACGTCACGAAAATGAGACTGACAAGCTAAGGGAAAATAAGACGCGCGCGATCTGGAGCCCACTCTCTCCAGCCCCCGCGCATTTTTTGCATCACTTTTTTCTGCACTATGTTGGAGCCTGGAACAGGCTATCTGTCTGTCTGTCTTTTTGGAAATAGTGGGGGGGGGGGGGGGGGGGGGGGAAGGCTAAATCCGCCCAACCACAATTCCCTACTGCCATAGCTCTAAAAGTTACAAAGTACAAAGCTGGAAAGCAATTTACATTTCACGACGATGCCAAATCGCAGAGAAAGACAACAGCTCTGTGAAGTTCTGGTGTAGAATTGTCTCTAGGAAAACTTAACCATGTACCAACAAAACGGATAGTTTTAGCATTCTTGATTTATTTTATGTCAAAATTAAATTGAATGAAAGAAATTGTTCCAAAAAGGGATATCTGATCAAGTTGTGGTACAAAATCGGCCGCTGCAGGTTGTAAACAAGCTGTAAACGATGATGAAAAGATGTCAGAGTTTCTCGCTGGTTTTTTTCCAACATTTACACAAATTATTCGGTAATATTGATGCCATACTTAGCTATACTTCAAACCACCTGACTTTACAAATCGACAAATATTAACGCCAATATGTGGCTACGGCAAAGGAACCTTCCTCCAAATTTAGAGCTACCACTGACATATTTCCATCGGTCGCCGTACGTACATAAGTTGCATACCACAACTTCGCAAATGCAGCCACGTCGTTACCGCAGCAGTCGTGTTCTCCTACCCTGCGAGCAGAGGCTACATTTTCGCGGTATGAGCTGGCGAGCTACTTTTCGCACGCCAGCTCATACAACGAAAATGTAGCCTCTGCTCGCAGGGTAGTGTTCTCCCAACATCCCGCGTGGGTTAACACGCCGGTAAACCCATAGAAAGTGTGGTCTATTGCTTAATTTATCTACTGCTGTTGGTCACTTACACTCCGTTCTGAATCATGGCAATGGCACACTCTTTATGGACCTTGTGGGAGCATGGTAGGATCTGACAACCGCTGAACGCATCCTGTGAAGAATACACAAAGTTGATTTAATTACAACGTAAACATGCGTGGTCCCGTTTCACCTAGCTTGCTCTCAATGAACAAAACGTACGTACTATAAATATCGCAGCACACTCTTCTTTGCTATTGTGCAAACTGGCTTTGTCAAAACTATCTGTTAAAAGCGTATAAAAGTTTGGTACCTCGGAAAGAAAGGTTTTACTTGTAGTTGAAATTAAGCAGTCAGGGGCGTAGGCAGCCCGTAGACCAGTAGACCCGGGCCTACAAATTTTTGGTTTGATCACCCTACCGCTTGTAATAAGTTATGCGTTGTTAGGGTGAGTTAAGAAGCTTAAGAGCTCAAAGTGTTGGTGAGGTCAGTGCGTACTAGTCATGTGTGCAATTTTCGAGATATGTGGAAATGAAAGTCAGCCAGGCCTAGAACTAGTCAAAAAGTTAGCTACGCCCCTGGCAGTTAAAATATGATATTAATAACAATGTTAATACATTGCGCAAGTGTCTAAAAAGTCCCCGCTATTAGTATCCCGCCCATTTCTCCGTCCCCGAGGGACAAATGAAAAATCTAAAGCTTGGTACAGTGGAACATCACTGATGTTCCATCATACCAAACAAAACACCACTCAGTCCCCAGAAGTCATTTATTTCCGACTCCCTCCCCAGCTTCATGCAAGTTTATCAACACTACAAGCTTGACTATTCGACAGATACACAACTATCGCGGATGTACGTGTACTCAAGTCTTCATGCCACCTTATCAGTTCATTTTCCCTGAAAAATAGTCAATCTATAGTTACCTCTAAACATATACAACACTCGTCGTGACCGGAATCGGGCCTGCACTTATGTTTTCCTTCAAGCCGTTTGTCCAGACACACGTTGCAAACATCACAGTGAAACGATTTGTCCTTGTGGATACTGTTCAAGACAAAAAACATAAAAGATTCTGAAAGATTGATACATTTTCTTCAGCTTTATGTAAATGAAACCCTTACAGAGCCAATAATCCTTATGTTTCCAATTCGTCCTAACGTTTTCTCCTGCAGAAAAGCATTAATTTTCAATGCCATCATATCCAATTTGCATTCGCATGTCCCCATTATCCACCTGACTCAGTGAAGTCGTATCTAGATTTAGTTTTTTGAAACGTTCACCCAGACGATTGCAGTTTTAAATACCTATCAAGAACACAATACCAAAGCTAGTACGTTTATTTTAAAATGCAATCACGTCCTTCGGTTTTTCAGACCATCAACCAACGCCTCTACAAAACTAACCGCAACCAAGAAGAAAAACTGAATTTGTCTTAACCTGTCCCTTGTGTCCTCTTAATATAGTCTGGGTACGTTAAGAAGAGATGGCAAATTTTGTGTTCTTTCTGAATCGACGTCTAAAGGAGGGAGCTAAAGGAATAGTTTAGAAATGGTTATAACTGAATAATTATCTACTCCTTATCCGCAATAACTTACCGGCAAATACCACATTTATCGCAGTGAAATGGGTTCTTTTCCACCCCGGTAAAATGTTTGCATATGAAACAGAAATACGCTGACATTTGTTCGCCGCAGCTGCTGCAATGCTGACTTCCCTCATTGATCTAAATTTTACAAAAGAAGAGAGAGAGACAGAAAAGGAGCAGTTAGTTTTGACAAGTCCTAAAATAACTTGAAGTAGAGTATGAAACACTGTGAGCTGTACACTAAGTGATGAAAAATCGGAGAGGGGAGTGGGGCGGCTGTACACACGTTTCTGACCATTGTTTTCTTTTTCGCCTCGCAATTTGTCTAACTCCTACAGAAAAAAAGTTGCCGCTTAATTTAATAAAAGAAAGAAAAATGATAGTGGCGATACTCATTAAAGAGATAAATGAAGAATTACCTCTGGCGAATTCCAACCTTACAGCAAAAGCCGCTATTTTTCTTGTGCGCGATAATCAAGCGTGTATTTATGCGCAGCAAGAATACGCAAAGCAATTCACAGGAATAACCGTAAGAACGAACAAAGCCACTCACCTCTTCTTCGTGTCCACAGATGCCACACTTGACATGCGTCGCATTATTCGCCTTCCTGTCGTCAGTATCACACGCCCCCGATGTATTGTGACATCGGTGACAAGGGTAGAATATTCCACAGCAAGGAAACTTTACAAGGCAACGCCGTTGATAATGCTCGCACTGCCATCGCGGGCTCTCTTGGACAGGCGCCCGTTCTCCCCCAAACCACCTTTTATCCCTGTCTTCATTTTCTATCTGGTCTCCCCTTTCTCTTTCTTGTCTTTCCCTCATTTCTCTTTCTTGTCTTTCCCTTATTTCTCTCTCTTTCCTTTCGCTTTCTTCTCTTTCTCTCATTTCTTTTGCCTCTCTTTCTCTTTGTTCTCGCATCTCTCTTTTTTTTCGCGCAGCCTCACGTTGCGCTTTTGTTCTTTCTTCTCGTTCTTTCATAACCCTTTCAACTACTGCGCATGCCTCCGCCACTTTGCGCTCCAGTGCAGCAAGTGAAGGGTCATCCGGGAACTCCGGTGATGATGCCTTAGTACTAGATCTCTGCTCCTCTCTTCTTGAAGCAGATGAAATGATCGGACAAACAGTTTCTTGGTTTTCTGTAAAGGAATTGGGTATAGAAGGCTCCATGAAACATTCTTGTCCGTTTTCAGGCAACACAGTGGATTGGTAGCTGTATGAAGGTACACTTTGAGATGTTATGCTCGCAGTAGGCTGCAACACGGTGACTGGTGTAGTGACGCTGGGACATACCACGGGCGCATGCGATTTTACTGTAGGCAACCTTGACACAGGTGGCCTATCGCGCACAGGAAGCCCACCACAAATAAAACTATTTACATGCGACCCATAAGAATTATTGGCCGAGTAACGCAACTTGGATTCATAAGCGCTTGCTATTGTAGCATGTGTATTAAATACGCTACCAGATGTGGTGTCATTTGTGTCTGGAGGGCTATCGGACATTCTGAGACCTGTAAACGCCTCAGCGCCACTTGCAAACCATGGATCAATATGATTAAATGACTTTTGCTCTTGTGGATTAAAATTTGAACTATTCATCTCTCTCGAAGGTTGATTCCGAAACTGCCAGCTACTTTGCGTTCCAGTTTGACTACCGACGGCGGAAGGATGAAGTCCACTCGAGTGACGCCATCGATGTCCAGTTTCAGAAGCGTCAGGAGGTGGCAGACTCCACATGGGCCATTCCGCACGCGGAGTAAGAAGATTAGAATCACCAGTATGCGAGGCATGCTGTAGACTTTGATCTGTCGTATGCCGCGCAAGGAATTTTTGATTTATCCCTGTCGCCTCTAGAGATGGTATTCTACTGTTGTAAAGGTTATCTATAAATTCTGCCTCATTTACCCAAGGTCTTAGTCCCTGTGGATAACTTGTCGTAGGAAACTGAGATCTAAGTCTGTCATCCAAGCCAGTGTGAACTGGTAGGGTAAAATTTGTTTCCTTGGTAGCTAGTTTAATACTTTTCCCTGGAACAATGCTGTCGATAAGTAACGTGCTTGATTTGGTCACAGTGTAATCAACATCATCAGCATCATCATTTTTATCTTCATTATCAAAATTGCTATCCCTGATAAATTTTCCATGGATACCATCGTCTTTAACATCAGCTCTGTCACCACTGCTCTCATTATTACCATCACCAACCCCACCATCACTATGTTCATCAAGAGCACAATGGCGATGGTGATGGTTGTCATATCCTCTGTAGCCATTATCACCATCTTCATCACTATCATCGTCATTTTCCACAGTAGAGCCAACATTGGCTCCGTCAGTATCATCATCATGGTTAGCATTACCGTTGCCTATGGTAGCGTCATGATTAGGATCAACATCGTGCCCGTGCCTATCGCCTAGTTCATTAGCACCACCAATTTGACATTCAGCATCCTTACTGCTGTCGCAATTCAGGATGCAGTATCCATCGTTGTTTTCACTTCCGTTAATTTCGCCGACAGCATCATCACTGTTACCGTTGTCTTCATCAAAGGAACAATCTGCATGTGTAACACTATCTACAAGAACTCTGCTTGTGTGACTTTTTCTGTAACTTTTATCTTCTTCGCGTCCGTCATTATCTTCATAACCATTCTTGAAGCAACCATCTCCTTTAAGACTGAATTGCTTTGTATGCCCATTAACAAGAGGTGGAGATGTAGCGTCTTTATTACTGTAAGATTTGCTGTTGTAATTTTGTTGTCGCAGGTGGGGCTTATTTCTGCATAATTTCGAGGACCTCTGTAAGTGATATTGTTCCGATATGTCATGTTCATTACCCATTTTGTCTTCTCTGGTTGAATTACTGGCAGCCCTTGTAAGGAAGAGAAATAATTGAGGTTTAGCAGGCAATAACGGCTAGAAAAGCAGCCGAAATAAATTGAACCAGTGAATGACGTAAACCACCGGCCGACTTAAACGAAACAGCAAGTGAATACACTTCACATGTTACACATGCAGTTTAAGATATATCAAAACTGCGGTGTGAGCTTGCACGAGTTCACTATGGTATATAAGCTCATCTACGGATCAATCCGGATTGTCTCGGCAGGCGGCAACCACATGACTCCAGTGGTCCCGGTCTTCGGCAGCGTGTCGTATTTCTCGCTCCTTCAGTCATGGAGCCTCCCGCAATGACCCCTTAATGTGTATTGCAAAAACAAAAGTTTCTGCCCGCCAACACTTCGTCTCCCTTCAGATGGTACATACTATGGTACATGCATCTGGTTCACTGGCTACCAGAATGCCTTCTTTTCTTGACACGAATCTTTCCAGAAATAGATAGAACGACATGGATTATAACTGCGTATACTGTTACTGAAAATGTAATTTCCTGGACACTATAACTATACGGTTAAATTGTAATATTTGTATCAAAATGCAGTAGCGACTTCCTGCCCGTTACAAAAACAGTTACAAACGACATGGATGAAATGCTTTTGCTCAAGCGATGTAACAATGAGCAGCCAGACAAGGCACTGGAGCTAGCCTTCCCACGATTCACTGCTTTTCGGCTAAGAAATTAAAAGCAAAAGACCACTCTTTAGTTAAAAGACGAATGTTGGCAAATGTTATCCGAGGACTACGCATAAAAATATCCTAATTTTAGCCCTTTCAATTACGTTCAAAGGCCAATAATCAAAAAACCCTTTGACAGTTTCTAAAATTATGATGCAATACTGTATTCAATGAATCACATGCGGGAAGCTCAGGGGCACCCAACGTCAATTTTGGGAAAATATCTGTTCGGAAGACGATTTGAGATTTAGAATTTTCGGAACATTTGTTGTAAAATTTCTTGTTTGCCTGCCTCTCCTAGGATTTTCAAACATCTAAAAAATGGTATAATTGCCAATTTTTAACAGATTTTTACCCTAAAAAGGTCACCGATAATTTTAGGGAAATTTTTTTCTGGCTGAAATTTTCGAAAAGGTAAGTTTTGATCCCTATAATTTTCGGATCACTAGACTTTCAGCTAGGAAATCCGAACAGATGAAAAATTTTAAGGGGATAAAAATATACGTATATCTACCATTTAAATACTAAGATACATTTAACAATGCTATGTTTAAATGGTTTTGAACTATATTCTCGTTGGGTGCCCCTGAAAGCTTTGAGGAAGAATAAAAAGCTCACAAAATACATGTACGTGTATACAGAATTTCCCGTGTGAAGGACCTTCATGGAAAATTCTCCATGGAATTCCAAGAGATTTCAAACACTTCTTTGGGTTTGAAGTAAAGGCAACTGTCGAGCCTGGGCATAGAGTGAAATCTTTATAGTTTCGACACTTCAAAAATACAGTGTAGTATTTGCGTCACGCAACTGTAGTGCTACACCGGAAGATGAAGGGCACTCTTCTGCCGAGTCGACAAATTTATCGTTGTTTGTAACTCAGAGGAACATTTCTACAGGATATCTGGTAAGACTATAGACTCCTTATAATTTTACATAGAAATCGAGTCAGATGCAGAAAGCACATTGAGAATTTCCGACTACCAGGCACCTAGTATTTTGAAAACCGTACCCGTGCGTAAAGAATTACCGTTAATGCAAGCTCGGAGAATTTGTCCACAACAATACGAAACCTTTATTTAGAATCAATCTCTTACTGAAGAAGCTGTAATCACAAACGTAGATTTAATATAATGCAGGGAATGTAGGCCTGGCGTTTGAAGGAAATTAACACTGGCGAACCAAAGATGCACAATTCAGAGAGAAATAAGCTTCAGCTAATACGTGAATTCATAAACCGTCAGTATGTAAACATGGCTTTATTTAATGCCACGAAAGAGGGAAGTTCTATTTCAGTATGTCCCGATCAGAACCACTATGATATTTAATTATAGCTACGTCCTACCTAATCATTGGGAAAAACGGCGACAGGTCATAACTATAATGAATCAGTCTCTTGTATAGTTGTTACTTAGGAGACATGAAAATTCTTAAGCTTATATTTTCACTTTGCCACATCGAAGTCTTCGATTTCAAATTCTGCCAGAATTAATAATTATTTCAAAGGATTCCGAAGACAATTTGCAGCAAAGACCACAGCCATATCTGTATAAACAAAAAAGATGAAAACTACATCTATAAAAACGAAATAGCACCCGAAAATATACCCTTCTTAATTCTAATCTAGCAGAGACAATCGAGCGACGTACGATCTCAATTCTCTGCAACCAAACTCGAGTTTGTGTGTAAGTTAAGCTTACCCTCCTCTTTAATGCCAATCCGGCTGAGTCAAGCAGTCGATTTTGAAACAAGCCAAATAAAGCAACCTCACAAGTGAATATTTTGCGTTGAAAAGAACATCTTTTTGGGAAACATTCATTATAAAGACAATCCGTTTGTACACCACTGTTGTAGTGCACAGAAGTCCGCCTAAAGATTTGAACCAAGAAAACTGATCTTCTACACATTTCTATTGGTTCAAAAGCCCCACGTGATCGCCTAAGTCACTAGGAGGAGAGGTCTGGAAGCCAGTTCAAGCACCAAACAGGGCGGCTAATCGACGGCATCATCGAGAAGATGTCTGTTTTTAAAGGCTTTAAGTTGTTGTCCTTTTCAGAGTTAATTGCACTATTCCGACGCTCTCGAAGAGTGAAGCAGTGAGAGGAAAATATTGCATTGTCCTCCAAGGTGAGGGAAATGAATTTCAGCTCTCAACCAAAGACACTTTGATAGCGAGAATAGCGAGAAGAGTTTTGGCCTATTGGGATCATTCGTAGTTAATAATATACTGAAGCGGCTGCATGTTGTTATAAAACAGTGATCATATTTTAAATGCAACACTGATTTTGCAAGTTAAATGGCAGACAGCCCTGCTAAAAAACAGTTTCCTACATTTATTTTTTTTTTTTTTGTCTTAAGGATCACTTTTTTATCAAGTGCACAGAAACCTTTGTCTTTAGATCTCTTTAATGGCCAGCAAAAACATTTCTTACGCTGGGACAGTTTCAGCATCGGTGGACATAGAACAAGTCTAAGATACTTTTGCATTGTCTGTGTAATTTAAGCCTACGCACTATTTATGCTTTTAAAAAGCTTTAAAATGTTTCCTATTTTTCTTTCCAATAAAAAGTGTGGACTTGAACAAGGGGTTACAAGTTGTAACAAGTTGATGAGTTACTTGATTAATGAATTTCTATGGATTCTCATACAAACTGCAGGGACCGAATATCGAACTTCATCGATACTCCATGGAACTCCATAACATTCCATAGAACTCCATCAATACTCCAAGGAACTCCATGGAATTCCATGGAACTCCAACTGAAAATCCATGGAATTCCATGGAACTTCAACTGAAAATCCATGGAATTCCATGGCATTACGTGGAACTCCATGGAACTACATGGCATTCCATGGAACTCCATGGATACTCCATGGAATTCCAAGGAACTTCATGAATACTTCATGGAACTCAATGGATTTCTATAGAATTCCATGGAGATCAGTTTCACACGGGTTACGACCTGCTGTGTATGTTTCAGACACGTTACGGCAATGTGCGTTCTGAAATCCTCTTCCGAGCGAATTGTAAACAGTTGTAAGTTTTTCCCATCTTTTTGTGCCGACACGAAAAGATATCCGTTACAGCATGAACGCCTATCCGATTGTCCGGACTGACTGTCCACTTTAAATCGGCAGGGCGCAGCTTCGCTCCCTCACATCCGGAAATCGGGCCGAAATCATCGTTCTTATGTGTGACCAGTAGCCCTATCCGGTATGGTTTTCAGCCGGCGCAAAAAGCTATCCGTTAGATTGTGATCATAGCCTAAATACAAAGCGTAATAGATACTCCTTGCTAAACATTCCGTTTTCATGATGTCCTCGACTAAGTTTTGCATCCTCAGTGTGAACCATGGCGAAAAGTGGTGAATATTCTGGAGGAGTCAGTTTTACGTTTGTAGTTGTCAAAATCAGAATTGACGTAGGTAGATATAGGGAAGAAAAACTACTTTTATCGAAAATGGAAAAAAATCCATATCATAAGTTCCGTTTTTTGTCCGTTGCTTAAGCACAGATCTACGCTGGAAATTTGCGATTTGTAAAATTCTCTGCGCCTGGTCTCTCTCAAACAGAACTTGACCATATTCAGCATTCAGAACATGGTACATGTTTGTTCACCAAAAGGTGCTCCTTTGGCAAGAAATTCAGCCCCTGGTAGGATGCTTGCTCCGTTGTCGTTGGAGAATACTGAGCCCCTCCTTTCAGCTCAACGGTACTTCTCTTTTGATTATAGTCTCAGTGATCAGTGACTACAAAAAATGAACAAAAGAATTCTATGTATAAAAAACGAATAACATAGAACGATTTTGAAATTAAAAGCAAAGCAAGTTGCTGTTATATGAAAGAGTGAAACGAATCTCCACCATTACAACGCTTCGATAAATAACCGAATATTCCTGTGGGTGCAATTGCATGGATTGGAAAGTGGAACATATTGACAACAAAGATTGAACTTTTTTCTTATGAATGTTGAGATCTGAAGTCCTATCTCGATACAAACATTAAAATAACCAATCATCATCATCGATCACCGTCATCATCAGCAGTCCTTTCCGCGCCGTGTGTCACATAGCGCGCATTATCATCATCATCATCATCATCATCATCATGATCATCATCATCATCACCCTCCTCACTGAGGAAATACCAAAGAGCATTGGTTTACAACCTGTGGGCTGGAGGTGACTTGTACCTTTTGTTCTTCAACTCTCGTTTCTGAGGATTTTGGAAGTCCCAGTATACACACTCCTTATAACAGTTCCATCCTATTTACGCACGAATCGTTATTGCTGTGACCGGTTAACTCAGTCGAGATCGACATGCAACGCTTTCGCCGTCTCATAGACATGTATTAAATTGGTAAATATCACTGCCATAGAGGATTGTGTGACAAGCCAAAAGAACGTCTGCGGAGGAGGCTACCCAAGCAACGGCTTCGTCACGCGTTCCCTCCTTTAGATACTGTTCGTCACTAGCGCGCCATTCCCAAGGAATTACCGGACAAAATGTCATGTTATATCTACGTACTGCATTGTTAAATACTACAACTCAGTAGAAGCATTGATCCCCACGATCTGGATGCTTGTAGTCTGACCTAACCGACGTCAAATGAAGGTAAATGTAAATAGAGTTTCTGCAGGGCCCAAATAGAAATGACTGAACGAGTCAGTTGTTTGAATCACTAAGTTGTCACATGACGACGCCACGGTGTAATTAAAATTGTTTTTTCGGAATTGAAGGCTAATAATGAATGTAACGTAAAGAACAAATTCGTGCAAAATCACTCACCTTTCCACCTCGTCGGTGAAGTATTGAGAAAACTATCATGCTTATCATCATTATGCCTACGAATGCCTTACCTTTTTGGACGCTTTTAATTAGAAAAATGCATAGATACTTTTGAAAAACGGTTTTCCTCAATTCTCGAACAATTCGGTGGCATTTTTTCTCCTGCCCTTGAAATTCGGATTGAACAGTTCATTGTTCTCTCGTGACAACTTCTTAGGAGTTTCGATCCAAAATGATCTGTTGTATGTATTATTTCTTCAAGAAGAAATATTGCAAATTTTGTGTATTTGACTTCCCATCCCTTTTTCCTTTTAAGGGTTTCGAAATCAGTAAAATTTAAATTTTACTGATTTCGAAACCCTTAAAACTTTCAGTGTGCTTGCACGTGCGTTCCACGAGTCTATTTAACTCTATTAAAAGGAGTCTTAATTAAGTCTTTAACTCGCATATAATTTTAGCATATTCATATCATATCATATCATATCATTACAGTAAAGTCATAATTAATTTTAATACTCAGCAGCGAAAAGTATTCTTTCCGACCTAAGACCACCAATCAAAATCTAAGATTACTTATTAGCTTACCATTTGGGATCATTCAGGATGGACGCTTAACACTGGGAATCCCCTGTTTGGTCGGCGGCATACATACATGCATACATACATAAATTCCTTGAATGTAGATCAGCCATACAGAAGATATTCATTCGTTTGCTACAGTACTGTTTCGTATGGTCAAAAGATGACCACACTCATCAGGCAATTTTAACGAATGATATTTTAAAACTGGCGGTTATGAGCATTTTTAAAAAATGTTTATAACTGACCGTTGCTAAAAACACCGTTGCTATGCGATGTAAAAACAAAATGACCTACGTATAACCGCCAGTTTTGAAATGTACGAAAAATGTACGAAATGTACGAAACAGAACTGTAGCATCAGTAAACGAATGGATATCTTCTGAAGTCTGATCTACATTCAATGAATTTATCTTGGCTCCTCTAATGAATTAGAGTTGACAGCTGAGTTGAGCGCTTTTTGAAATCCGTTTAACTGAACTGTCAAAGAATACATACATACATAAGCATGTATATGCGTATTTTTATCCAAAAAGGCTCCCAACCTCCGATAACCACTTTGCAAAACAGCTCAAAACAAACTCGCAAAGAACAAACTATGCGCGAGCTTCCCACTTCTTCCTTGAAAATGAACTTTGCAAAAGCACTGAACGATTGCTAAGACCAGTCTTCATCAGTCACGTTGAATTTGAATTGCATAATAGGTTACTGATACTTATAGCGAGAAAACGAACCGAATTTGTAACCTGACGTTAGCACGTACAATTTCCCCCTTCAAATCCTTCTCTTTTTCTTGTATGTTTGCGTCGCAGCGGCGATAAAGATGTGTGGACTAATCTAAAAGGACATGAGAAGGCTATTGCCAATCAGCATTTTCATCATAAGACAAAAATAAGTCAACTTTGCAAACCGGTACCGACTCATCAAACGTGTTTAGATTTTAAAAAAGGCTATTTGCATCTATTCAGAAATCCCAAGTTTAATGGCCCCCTCTTCAAAATAGAATTGATAGCATGATTGGTAAGCAGTTTTAGGCACGTAGCATATACGAAATCTTTTTTTAACCTAGACGAAACATCACAAATATGCATAATCATAACCTATTGTAATTTTAATTTACAGATATCAAGTCTCGGGGTCACGCTCTATAAGAGCGTGACGTCACATCACGCGCTTAATTTTTTTTTTGTTTTTTGTTGTTTTCATGTGATCAGGCACGAACAGGAATTAGAATAGCTTACCAAAGCAATTTTGGATTATCTGATTTTCTTTGTCCGGTGGTATTTTCGTTTAAAACCTCAAGCAGTCAAACTGATGGAAGGGTTCGTTTTGGTTTCTAGAGACCGTGGATGTGTTTGCATGAATTAAAAATGTTTTGAATGTTGACTGATTCGGTGATGGGGGCGATTGAAACGGCTGTAACAAAGTGAAAACAGCTTACGAGATAATCTCTTCTTTAAGCATAATAGACCAGCAAGGTATTAAACTCTCTTTCATTCAGTCTGTGACAGAAACATTCGTCTTTCAAGGACTTTATCGATGGACACACTTCGACGGAGATCTGCAATCTCAATTGATCTTGAATGTATGATGAAGGTGAACAAACCCCAGCTTTTTACCACACAACCGAAGTTTTTGTCGCCGATGCCCGTGGCTCTGTAGTAAGGTTAAACCTTAGCGTATAGAAAGTACATTTTTTGAGTGTGTTTCTTTGGTCTGGGTAAAGACACGGTTTGTGCGATCAGGCAGTATTTTAAGTGGTTCCGTAAGCGACAAAACGACTGCTGCATAGGCTAGTGATTCCGCTCGGCATAACCATTTTACGCGTTGCTATATGAATTCTGATCGCACGTTTTTCCCGTTTTTCACGTTTTTCACGTTTTTCCCATAACTACTGGAAAACGCTTACAGTTGGGAACTGCTCTCTAGTTCCTCCAGCAATTACTCCTCACAAAGCGAAAATCATACACATTCACGCTTTGCAGATCGTCGTTAGACATCTGCCCCTATGGTTGTTTACGCGTTCAGTTTTGCATCGCAGTGCATTTTACACCTTACGTCGTCGTACCAAGATCAGTTCCGCTCTCGGCTTAGCCGGAAACAGCGGCAACAAAGGTCCCAAGCAAAACAGCAACGCAACACGTGCAACATACTTTTTGGTTTAGCCTGCGTGGAAGGTGCACGAAAGGAAAGGGAAATTGGGGCGCGAGACCACGTACATTTCCTGAAAATGTACTAAAAAGTGAAATTTGTTAATGCATCGCCTTATGGAGGACGTTAAGGTGGCTCGACCAGGATTTTCCGTTACTCTCTTTACTATTAAAGCACGAAATATATAAAGATCATGCTTCAAACAAGGCAGAAAATCGAACTGTAGCTATTAGACGGGGCATAGTTTTGAATTTCCTGATCGACGTAACAACAGGATGAAAAGAAGTCATTGTTTGTTTTTGCTTCTCGTCAACTGTGAAGAATCTAGACATGACATTCGTTTTTGAAGCTGCTTTTGGACTTGCCGTCAATATAATGGCCTTGAGTTATGCCAATCTGAAACGATGAGAGTGTTTTCAAGAATTCAGTGGTTGAAGCCCGGGGGGTACTCCCATACATTACCTATACCGGTATGTGCTGCCCAACGGGGTCGTGATTTTGAAGCTCCTGATTTAGAACGTGGTATCCATTTCAGAGCCGTTTTCTAGAACGGGGTATAATATTTCGAACGCACGAAAGCTCCAGTTTTGTAAGCAGCCATTTGAAATTATTCAAGGACAGATTGCTTTTAAAAATACGGTTCAATGCGTTAACAAGAAAACTGTTGTACTGTTGTTGCACCCAGTGTTTTAGCGCGCAGGGCGGGCGTATTTTGGCGGAGCCGCGAGCGCTGACCGCGCCATCTTGGATAAATAGGCCCATTTCTAGAACGGGGTATCAGTTTTAGGGCGAATTCTAGAACGGGGTATAAAAAATTGGCCCATTTCTAGAACGGGGTATCAATTTTAGGGGAAATTTTTTTTTCGAACGGGGTGCCAATTTGGAGTCCCGGGCGGCACATACCCACCCAAAAAATACTCAAGTGCCCCTCCCCCCTCCCGGGGGTTGAAGTTTCTTTCTGCTACGTCAGAGAAACGAATCATCACCACTTCTTTTCCCTGATGTTTTCCCTGTTGGTGGGAAGTAATAAACTTCTGCCTGAAATTTCTTCTCGGTTATTCAACTGTCTTTTATATTCAAATTAAAGAAGTTTGACTTCACCCGATTTCCAGTCATGTAAACGTGATTAAAAATTATAGCCGAGCACCATGGGTAAGAAAATTTGGTTATCTACGCATCCGAGAAACTGTGGTAGTCACATTCCAGTACGTCCGTCCGCCCTTCCACCTGTCCGCACCAGTCAGGATAACCAATATGTACTGAGAGCTTGCAACCTATGTTAAAATTTGATGATAGACGTCATGAGCTCCTGTACACGTCTATTGTAAGTCTATGTCTATGTTACAGACGGGCGGCTCGGAAGAAAAAAATCCGAGTTCTCACAACAGAAGTCAAACCTATTTCCTTCTGGTTACTAGTCCAAATGCTCTACCACTTAGCTCGTACAGGAGGCTCGTGGGAACTAACTAAAGGTCATTGAATTTAGAACCTCATGCAAAAAACATCCTGCTTACTGTTAGGACTGGAATATCGATATGTGCTCATGCGCAATGGTAGAAATGTGATAGTCATTGTTAGCCTGGTGAGTTTTTCATTCAGTGACACAGGCGTGTTAAAGAAATTTAGATCGTTTGAAACTTGTTCTGTGGGAAATTTAGGTCCAGCAGGTTGGAGCTGCGAGTTCTGTTCCAGTGATAAGTAGTATGAGGGACTTGCTTCGATAGTGTGAAGTGATGAGAACTCTCAGAACGGCAAGACGATTTATTTATTAGACTAACAGACTTATACTTTGTGAAAGTTTGAACCCAGGATCGGAGTCACTACATTAGTAGGTTGAGTTTGATCGTCCGGGTGAACGCAGCGCTGAATAGGACTGTCGTTGACAGTGACTGACGTTTCGACAACCTGTTCGGTTGTACTGCTCAGGTTATGGAAATGATAAACTGTTGCAATATGAACATATCAGTTAATTAAATGATGGTTTATCTTATCCGTTTGCATATGCATATTTTAAGTAATTTGACAATTTCTAGAAACTAAAAAGTTCACGCAAGAAAATGAAACATTTACTCCCGTGACAGGCGTTTCGGGGGGAAAAACCGTCGTTAATTAATCAGGAGCCGACGGGGAAGAAAAAAAAAGTAGTTAACATATTTTTTCAGTCAGTGACTGACCGGTGAATCGGAAGAAAAAAATCTGAGTTCACCTCTCCTAAATGAGTGTAGCAGTTTTATTTTTGTGGCCCCAGTGGGGTGTGGTTGCTCTTGGACGTAATTTCTGAGCAGTAAAGTTTTGGAAATAAATTTGGCGTAACAAAAGTCCTTTAAAAAGTCTATTGCGAAGATGTTCATACACTGTTCTTTGGTTTCCTAGGGTAACTGTGAGACATGTATTCAAATAATTCTCGACCATTGGTCAGAGTTTGATTATAGTAATGCAATTTCTCCACAGGTCGTCCTCATTTTGTTGTTGTTGTTTCGCTTTCCTACATTTTCATTCCTAACGTTTACAACTCGTCAAACGTTCACTCATTCTTTAAAAGACCTCGTCCACTTGGCTAGTAAACTTAATTTTATCAGCGATGCTTTCGTTACTGAACAGATTTTATAGCAAAGAGAAAATAAATAAGTAGAATAAATAGGAGGAAAATTTTTGGATTGTTTAACGGGATTCCCGGACTAGGACCCATTTAGGTATCCATCGTGCACTGTTTACCGTAACGGTTCATCTTCTTGCCGGCTTTTTACTTCTTAGCCAAGTTTCACATCTCTTGTCTTAGTGCATCAAGTTCAAATGCAAAAATCCCTTATATTCTGCCGCAGCGTTTTCCACAACAGGTGAATTATTTTTCAACGTCATAATGATCAATTGCGACGAGACTCACATTGAGGTATGTACCTTATTAATTGTAAATTAACGGAGAGGAGACAAGATGTGGCCTGATACAGGTTCAGACAAAAAGTATTTTCCTTATTGGTACGAGTTAATGAGAAGATTCGTTATTTCTTCTAAACTTAGCAAAGTTTATACTCTTAAACAAACTGCAAAAGAATAAATGGGAGAATTTGGGGACGAAGCAATTTATAGATTATCATATAAAACATTTTGTAAGTTCAAAAGAGCACTAAGAACAAACGCTGAAAATAATGTAGATGCACAACTATTACTAATAATCAATCATAACTAGTAGCAGATGATAAATAGTACTGAATTACTTATTTTTCTTAAAAAAAGGCATCTTACACTGAACTGAGAAGGCCTAGATAGGGTAAATAATTTGTCGCGTATTAATATTAATAAACTGCTAATGCTTTAAAAAAAACTCACCAAATCTTTACTTCCTTCCGTTTCCGTTTCCGTTTTCGTAATCATAAATCGGACAAAGCCATTCTCTACCGATGTTAGGATATAGAAAGATGGAACGAAGAGCAATAAAACCAAGAAACAAAAAGTAGAAAAAATATATATATAACAAGTATAAAAAGATCATTGCGTTATATTTAATATGGTAATTTCTTTCTCGGAAGTACAAGAGGTTCCTAGAATCGAAGAATTGTTTCTATTAATAAACTACCAATCATCGTTCAGTCTCCCCAGTTCCCCGTGACAACCTGTCCCTGCGGGCTCTGTAAATAAGCGAACAACGGCGATAGCTGGTGGTGGTATGTGCTGTCATTTTTTAAAAATACAAAATATTGAAAACGGCCACCACTCAACAAATTAGATCAATGACAACAGGTTCCGCAGAACCACAAAATTAAACAATCCAAACAGAGGTGGAACGCTACAGTTAAGTGCCTTGAAAACTGCGGTTGCCATTTCCAAAAACTATATAAGAACGCTACTTTTCAATCTGCTGGATGTTGTCTTTAGTGCGGTCAAAAGTATCAACTTTGGGTTATTTTTAAATGAGAATGTAGCGTGTGTCCCTTCGGTGGGGAAGTGAAACACAACAGGAATTTGGTTTTATCATGATTACGGTCAATTTACTACCGTGAAGAGAGCTAGTGTGAACAGGGGCACTACACAGGGCAGTGTGAGAGGTCCGTACTTACCGCCTTTATTCGATTAACCGCCCTCGGCGCTTATTAAATTTTTGGACCTTGAGAGTGGGCGCTTATTCGAGTCTGGGCGCTTAGTAAATTCTCACCATTCTCAGCAAATGTAGTAGTATATTTTGCAACAAAACAGTAAATGCTAATAACAAAAAGCGAAGGGTTTCTGTACAATACCCTGAAGAAAACTCCGTCTTCGGGAGGGTCTCTTATTATCTCTTACTGGAGTTTTTGTGGGAGGGAGTGGAGTGGGGTGGGCGCTTATTCGAGGCTGGGCGCTTATTAACTTTTTCTGCCTTTAGGATGGGCGCTTATTCGAGGTGGGCGCTAATTCGAGGTTGGGCGCTTATTCGAATAAATATGATATTTAGTATTTTTATTAATGATCTGGAAATTAGCAAAGATAGTCACCCAGCTCTGTTTAAATAGGCGGACGACTCTACTCTCATTGTTCCCGTTTGGAGTAATGGCCACTGTCCTACGGATTTGGTGGATCAGTTTTAAATTTGGTCTAAGGAAAATAGTATGATTTGTAATCCGTCGAAATGTAAAGAAATTATTTTTCGCAAGAAAGGTTTTATTCAGGATATCGCGCAAATTAATAACATTCCGCAATGCACGGAGCTGCCCATTTTAGGTGTTACGTTTCAGGAGAATTGTAAACATAGCGAACACGTACGTGCTAAGTTGATTAAGGCAAATAAGTGTCTGTTTGTTTTAAGATCTTTACGAAAGGAAGGTTTTAGTCAAGGTGACGGTAGACCACCTATTGAGCGCCTTAGTTTTACCGAATTGCACTTATGGTCTGCCTGTTAATGGCGCTGTTGGTCCAAATTTTTAATTAGGTACCGCTGACTGTCTTTTTGTTTCGGTACTGTAGAATGGAAGAAATAAGGCTCTTGAATAAAACATAGATTCAGCCTGATTTTCCCCTATTTCTATCACAGTTTATAAAATACATGTACAATAAAACATGCTTTCCTACCAAGAAAGAATAATTCCTATGTACTCGAATGAACAACCAGTAAAGACTGAACAATAATTACTTGTGAGATATACAACTGGATATAAATGCTAATTGGAGAATACCAAGAGTTGAAATTTACCTTCTAAGAAAATAATTGTCGACAGTAAAGTCTGGACTGATAGGCTGTCAGGAAACAAAGTTAGAAAGTTTTATAGGTGTTTCCCTTTCTATGATGATTCGCTCATTTTTCGTCATTTGACACTGACTTGCTTTAAAAGCTTTTTGGAGGGAGTTTATGAGCGACTCGCTCGTCAAGCGGAAAAGTACCGAGCCGTCTGGTTTTGCGTCTTTGCAGTGTCTTTGTTAGCTTTATAAAAGACTTTTTGCGGTTACTAACGTCTACTACTTTTACACTGTAAACATCAATCTATAAAGTCTGTGACCTAAAATTAGTCAAAATATTGAGGAAAATACAGCTGGAAAATAAACTGAACTGAACTGAACTGAACTGCACTACTAACTAACTGAGGAGCCAAAAAGTGGCGACTCTGATGAAATAGCCAAAATGAGAACATGCTTGGGTAATCTGACCGTGGGGACAAAAACAAGATAAACTCGATGAGGGTAATGTTTTGGAATTGTTGAAAGCACACTGCTGCCTTTGACAAGAGATCAAGAGCCCATTGAAAACAAAAACGCTGGTTACAGATGTGGTTAACAAACTTAAACAGGCACTTCAACGGGACAAGTAATCCAAGGTCTGCTTTATCCACTCAAACACCACCAGCTGCGAAGTCACAAATCCGTCAAGGTCAAGATAAGCGAATTTCAAAAAAGGAAAAAGGTAAACTCAGTAGCTAAGCATAAACAGTCAAGTACGATTAGGACCAAAAGACCAAAACAGGAAAACACCCATAAGGAGAAAATCAAGACTAACCTTGACCCACTCAATGATTCAAACACGAAACTGTTAAAAGATAAAGCAAGTCTCAAAAACAACCCTCAAAATTGGTGCTTCAAGCGAATTTTGTCAGCAGTAAGCCCTGGGAGAGGTGATGTCTACAAGGTTATGAGGACACTGAGACGAAGATTGCGGCTCTAAAAAGCTCTGGAGTGCCAAAAAACAGATTTGTCAGACTGACAAAATATAATTTAGTTAAATTTATTACATAGACACGAGTGTTTTACTGGAAAATATATCACTCGTAAAATCCATAAAAACTACATCCGGGACCCGAGAACTTAGCTACGACGCGTCTTATCGAAGAACAGGTGTTAGGAGCTGTTCGTCTTAGCTAAATTTCAAGCGAAATGTGCCGTTTATTTAGGACCCGTCTTATATAAGACGGTGTTATTTTTCCTCGTATAAACGACCCCGTATTATACCGGATAGCACGGAAATCATCAGTCCGGTTAGGGCTTTTGTTCACACATAAAAACGGTAATAGAGGAGATCTCACAGCGGAGCACCATGGGTAAGAAAAAATGATAACCAAAAGATGCGAGAAATTTTAGTAATCACGTGACCGTCCGTACGTCCGTCCACCCTCTACATGTAAGCCAATGATAAATGTCAAATTTACTACCCGCTCTATAATAAGGCATCGAAAATGTCAATAGTCTGTCAGATATATCCATCCATGTGAAGATTAATTGACAGCCAGTGTTGAAGCCGAGTCCTTTTTTTTACCACTAAATTTTAATGTCTACACTGACATGGATAGCAGAGAAAGAGCTAGGGAGAGAAATAAAGAAATAAAGGAGACGAATTTCGTTGAAAGAAAGACATGAAAGCGGCGGTGAGAATATAAGAAATACTAGTGGCCACAAATATGAAAATGACCGGCAGTGAAAAGAAACACTTAGGACATTTTCTAAATACAACGTGTAACTAGGAAATTTCACGTTGTAGTAGTGTAAAACAACGGCAAAGAAATGTACTAAAAAGTGTGCTGCACGTTGCAAATGCAAGTGCAAAGTTGTTGTTGTTGTTTTTTTTTTAGCTAATTAGACCTATTGCTTTTTTCAGCGGTTCTCGTTGCCGTCGCCGTTTAGCATAACACGATTTTAGTTATTTGTATTTGAGTAAACTACAAGAATAAGCTTCGCTTTCAGCCCTGGCTAAATCTATAATTTAATTATCTTTCACAAAAATGCAGACGCCATCGCTCATCAAAGCGACCAACATATCCCCGAGCAATGTTGGCGTGTTGAATTTCCGCGGCGGAAATTTGGAAATAAAATACTTTTTCCTTGCTGTGCAACACTGAAGAAAAAGACTTAGTGTATACTCGGCTGTTTTGTTTGATGTCGGTTATAAAAAAAAAATGGTTTCACAATACTGCTGTTCCGAAAACTAAGTAAGGAAATGAAATAGAAAGATATTAATACTGCATAAGTAACTTCCTGGCGGCTGACGCTGTAATCAGCGAGTGTTTCGACACGAATTTGACTGAGAAAAAGTGCGATCTCATACTTAAAAATGGAAAGGAATTTTCTCACTGCCCTTTGATAATAAAAAATTTCACCATAGGTGAAGACGTAGAGGTTCAAACGCGGCATCTGAGGGAAAACACTGAGTAATTCTGCTTATAAACTTAAGCTTATATGTAACTGCTTATAAACTTTAACACTAACAACCCTACTTCTTTCGATCCAGTTGTTGTTAATGGCATGCCTATTGATTTAGTTACTAGTGCCAAAATACTAGGCATTAACATCTCCAATGATTTGAAATGGAATTGTCACATTGACTCCATTATTAAGAAAGCTAAAAAGCGCTTGTATAGCTTATCTCAGCTTAAACGCTCTGGTCTTGGTACCCGTGAGTTAGTCCAGTTTTTCTGCACTTGTATTCGTCCGATCACAGAGTACGCGGCGTGTCCTGTCTTTCATGACGGCCTCCCCGTGTACCTCTCCAACGAACTTGAAGGAGTACAAAAGCGGGCTATGCGCATCATTTTTCCTCTTTGCTCATATAACGAGGCCTTGGATGAATCAGGTATAACTAAACTTTCAGACCGCCGCCAAGAACTAGTTGATAAACTATTTAAGAACGTTTTACAGAACGAACAGAACAAGCTCCATGAACTTCTTCCTACTCGCAACACATGTACCTTTAACCTAAGAAATATGCGGAAGTTTAAGCCAGCTTTTAAGACGAACAGGTTTCGTAGTAGTTTTATTACCTTTAACCCCCTTAAGGCTTGAACGGTTTTAGTAGATTTTTTAAACCTCTTCTATATATATATTTTTAGAACATATATATAGTGTCCTTATTTGCTGTTTTAAATCACTTGTGGTCTTTTTAATGTAATTATCAATATTCAACTTTTTGTAAATAATCGTATAATTCAACTTTTAGTTGCAAATCGGTTATTAATAAACTATCTATCTATCTATCGATCTATCTATCTATCTATCTATCTATCTATCTATCTATCTATCTCCCCATCTATCTATCTATCTATCTATCTATCGATCTATCTATCTATCTATCTATCTATCTAATTCAGTTTCAAATTTCATACACCTGCTGTCATAAACACTGTCTACTGTAAAGCATTTAGTAATATATTCAGTATCAACTTACCTGTTGTATTCTGATTTCACCTACCATACAACTTAACTTTTTCTACTTCATATTTTCTTCCGATCAGCGACCTTAGCAAATGGCTATGTAAAAGGTATTCGAGAAAAATATCCCTAGTAGTAATACAATTGTTGTTATTCATTTCCGCAGACGTTGTTTGCTAGCAATAGGGGTATATTTAAGCACAGGTCTCCCAAGCTCGAAATATGACCATCGGCATTGATGAGTGACCTTAAAAATACCGGTAGAAGGATTTGTACGACGATGTTACGCCTTAGAGGTTTCTCAGGTAGAAAGCATAAGTTTCCGAATTTAGAAAATATCGCTAAGCTTTGTGATTTTAAAGCAAACCATGTAGGTGTTTCCTCGCCTGTTAAAGGAACAAAAACCTTAGAATAGAAGATGAGCTTTAGGTTGCAAAGGTACGAAGATCAGCTTATTTAGAACTTCCTTCCTCTGTTTGGTAATCTTACCCTAAGGGAAGTGAGTTGTCCAAATAGCATTGGCTGTAATTTGTATATGACAATAAGCCTTTCAGTTAATGCTCGAACTTCTGCCCGTAACGGAATTTGGTCAAGATCAGCAATAACATGATTTGTGCCTAAACGAAGTAAGGATCCATTTGATTTAAAGATCTCGGTTGGTTCTAGGCACCTCTCGCTCAACCATGGAAAATAGCTCCCCCAAAAAAGTCTTAGTTTGTTACTGCAGGGAAAACCGAATCGGCTCGGAGATCACACGGGAAAAACGAAACACGCAACTTAAATGAGGTCAAAGATGATTCAGTTTTATTTGAATCCTTTAACAATCGTTGGTTTCAGAAACAAGCGTTTTCCTCCTTCTCGACCGGGGTTCCCCATTAGACATGATTCAAATCCTTATATTTTGAAGGTTACGCAACAGTTCCGATGGTCTTATTTCGAGCTTGGACCGTCCTGTGATTTAAGAACCAAACGTGTGCGCAGCTGGTGAACAGCGGGGGTTTGGAGATTAGGGACGCAGGAAAATAGCCCAGGGAATTCCTTATTTTTCCCTAATCCTTCCCATCGACTTCCTTTACTTCCTGCCAGCTTTAAGGAGAGCCTGATCTCAGGCAATTGCCCTCTCTGTCTTCGCATTGTCTCGCAACCTCTCTTCTGGCAGAAAAATACAATGGTGACGGTTAAGTTACAGATGAGGAACCACAAAAGTAAGTGTCCTCTTTTCATTAATCAAGAAACAACTTAAGATGTCAGTAGACAATGGTGCCTCTGGTTGCTGCTATCGGCCTATACTTTATGATTAGCAAAATAAGTGTTGTGAAGTATTTTGTAGGTTATTCTAAGTTTATTTCGTGTTTGTGCTTGCATGCCGTTTCACTCGTGACTAGAGTCTTGTTATGATCAGTTTATAGATCAAGGTTAATACGTATTTGTGTGGACAGGTTTTCAAATTCTATTACCTTTTTAAAGTAGTTTTTCAACATGATCGTCATTTATTAAATTTGAGTATCAGTCCTTGAAGTGGGCACGTTTTGGAACCATCGCTGACCTTGATTGTTACCTACATCAGAGTTCCTGTTTTGGTTTAAGGAAGAGCCTCGTGGGTTTAGCTGTCACGCTTTCATTGGTTTTCTTATGGGTTTGTTTATTCCACGTTGGTTATCAACAGGAAATTTGTTTAAGTCATTCGGAAAAGCGCGTTTGTAACTCTCATGGTCAGCAAGCCTGAACGTACCTACGTTTTACTTATATAAGTTGCCAATAGTGCTAAATAAGTGAGTTGGTAGTTGCGATTTGTTAGTTGTCTAGCAGAATTCGTTAAGTGATGCTGTAAACAAGACATATGAGCCGGTGTGAAGATTAAAAGAACACCAAGATGTAAACTCAGATTCCTGGTACCGCATCGTGTAGCGAGCGAGTTGCTCGTAACCCCCTACATAAGCGATAACAGGGGTAGAGGTAGACCACAACATCGGAGAATATGACTTCCCTTCCCATACAGACGTGTGGGTTCGTTTACGGTCCCTCCTGTAGTTCACTGTTTAATGAGTGGTTTACTGTTCCTTAGTAATTTTCAGTTGAGTTTTCCTCTCAAATAAGATGAGTCTTTGAGACTTGACCAAGCAATTTTATCAGCGTATATGCGAAGCATTTAAGAGGACACGAAACAGGTTTATTAGAAAAATTTGAATATACACTGGTCGAATCTCCCACATGCGACAACCCAAAACGCCATGATTTGGCTTACACGAGACTGTGTCTTATTAGAGTCGAACCACAAGGAAAGCTTACCGTAAATAACTCGGACACATACCTTAATTCAATAAAGAATATTCATCGCATACAATTTTTGAGTAGAGTTGCCCTGGTCTTAAATCAGTACCAGAAGTGCCTTGTGTACTTTGAGTTGCGCAGTATAGTTAAAGAACTGAAACGCTGCATTAAACGTCGAAATAAAAGAACAAAACTCAGTGTTATCATCGTCCGCGTCGCGGTATCCAATTGGCACCGGTACGTAGCAAAGCAGACTCAGTATTTCTCAAGTGATCTCTTTATACGGAATGTCTAAAATATTATTTTGGAAGAGTTGAAATTTGCACCACAAAAACAGTCGCCAACGCAAACTGGTGGTGCAGGTCGCTTTCGAGAACTTCCAAACTTGCCAAAATGGACAAATTTTGTTGTTTTGGATCTGTTGTCATGATATTTGGTGGGACTACCTCATAAATCTTCGCTCCGGCGTGTGTTCTCTTCATCATGAATATATCTTATCAACTACAACAATTAAGGAACAACCCATACACAGGCGAAGTCTTTTCGAGAGACGCCCACTTACTTTTAATTAAGATTCACCTTTCCACCCGTCATTTCTAGCGACTGGCACTAAGGCAAGATAAAAATGATCAAAACGTTCATTCTGCAATATAGTGAATATTTTATAGCTTCCCACGCGGGTGGTTTTAGTGCAGTGGTATTTCCTCCTGCCCACAAATACGACTTCCCTAAAAACGCCTGCTTTGGGGGTTCCTAGGATAGATTAAAGCCTGTTTTCCATATAATCGCCGAGCGATCGTCTCGATTTCCCGACTTGTGCTAAAGTGTGTGTTAAGTGAAGAAAAACCCGGTCTCCTAATCTATGAGGGACGATCCGCACTACTAGAGCAATTGCAACTGGCTTGTTAGAACTGAAGTCCATATATTATATGGTTACAACAGTGCGCGCGCTCTGATTGGCTGCTGAGCGGGCGATTTTCTTGTAATGACTGTGAGCTTTTTTGTATTGACCTCGCTATCCCTCGGTCAATACATCAAGGCCTCGTTATGAGATTTCCCTGTAATGACCTCACTCCCGGTTAATAAATGGTATATATAGCCTGGTTCCATATGATCGTTCAAATCATCCCAATCGCCGCCAAAAATCGAGGAGATCAAGACTGACGATTCAGGTGGCCTGCGTGGCATGTCAGGCGTCTATGGCTAGGGGAACCGGGAGATCGAGGGCGGGGAGAAAGGAGAGGGAATTGGGGAGGAAAGTAAAGGGACTTCCCCTTTTCCCTTTCGCGTCGTTACAGGCACCTCACAGAGCATGCAAATTCACTACATTCCATTTCGGAAAAACTTTACAAATACTCACGCGAGACTCTCTTGGTTATTAAACAACGTCATCTTGAATATTGTTGTTTTAATAAAAGTAATTTTTAAACTGTAAGAGCGAAAGACAGTGAAAAGAGAAGCCAAACTCCAAATCAAAACAATACTGAGAGCTGAAAAAAGGGCACACAATCAACTTTCGTATCTTTCATTTACCATCATCACGTAACATGAAAGGAGCACGAAAATAAAAAAGTCAGTCATTCTTCTAGTTATCAATCATTACAGAAAATGTAACAGAAGTTGATTCGACGGTTATTTCAGAAATGTGAGATTTTCTTGAAGAGAAAAATCTTATCTTACCTTCTTTCTATCATCCCTTGCAAGTTGTTTTCAGTTGTAAAGCCGCTTCTCGGTGGTTGAAAATCAGATGTAGCACTCAGTGAACTCTCTGTCTTATCATCTTGATATTTTATGTCAATGGAATGTTGTAAATGTTTCTGCCTTAAGGAATGATAACATGCCATTTTTCTGTTATCAGCTTAAAAGATAACACAGTCTGCATACAATATATTTTCCCCTGTGATTGTCGATATTGATTTTCTTACATGATAAATGTAAAAAGAGGAAAGAGTGAAAACTGTACCATATCTCACTTCTCATTTTCGTCCACACAGGCAACTTGTGCCCTTCTTAGCTCCACTTACTGAACGAAAACAAGACCAGAGCTTTCTCGAAATCTGCAATCGTCCTCAGACGAAAATAGGGGACCGTCGCTCACTTCAGTTTCGAACCCATCAAAACATGGCGGTTCAAGACGCTCTCTTGGACGTTTGAGAGAATAAGATTCAATAAAATTACATTTTTTAAGTATACCAGCAAAAAAAGTCAACCAGTCGCTCAAATGAAAAGCCTAAAAACAATCAATTAGTTTTTCCACTTATCAAGCGATGTCAAAAATATGTGTAAGACGGTCATCCAAGTCTCCGCGTATAAATTTAATCATTTGATAGCTTTTTATAGTGATCAAAAATAGACAAAATAAAGTAGGTGATGTACAAAATATACGAATGAGTATTTTGGCTTACTTTGGTAAATGATTTCCTTTCGAGTACGTTTAAGAAAATCTTTGTCCTTTTTTGCTTGTATCGATCGCCAGTAGAGGCTTTTGACGAACTAGGAAACGAAAGCACCTTACAATCAACAAAACACTCCAGTTTCCTGCAGTGAGGCCGATGATAAAAATTGAACGATTATCTAGAAAATGTCAGTCGGTGCTTTTTGCATTATATAGTGACATGACTACAAATCTACTTTAGTCTCCCAGTAGGTCAAATAATCGTTATGATTTCGGAGCGGAAATGGGGAACGGAAAGTCCGACCCTGCTTTTTTACCTAATCTGAGTTTGATATTTCTTTTTCCGGTCTTTTTTTCGCCTCAAAATGTTTGCGTAAAACTGCCGCCAAAACCACGGACGTAGTAGATCCGATATCACACAGCGATGTAGAGACTTTGCTCTCACTTGTTATAAGAAAGTAGATTATGAAAGGTAACAATTTTTTCAGTAGTTCTACAATCTTGGACAAAATAGATGGGAAATTTAGACGGCCCCAAAGCAAGGATGGGAAAATGGCGCGGGGAATGAGGGTTTGCTGTTCCAGTTTATTCTGTCCTGTTGCTAGCTGTAGTGGTCAGTGAGACGAACGCAATAAACTCGTGCGTCCCACAGAGATTTTTTTTTACCGATGTTGATAACACGATGAATAGGTGGGGGGTGAGTTACTCCTTAGACAATATCATCTGTCGCATCCTATACATTTCACCTCACTTCCAACTCCAGAGTTCGAGGTGTTAACCGCTTGGCCATGCACGCCTCCACAGATCAGGAAAGGAGTGGTCCCTAATGAGCTCTAGTCAGATAATGAAACCGGAATTCTGAGATTTTTCATTTCACGCAGTAATTTTAAATGCATCTGTATTGGATTTGCCTTTTTATCACTTGTAAAGTAGACATTCCATTCACGGCTATTAATTAGATTCCAATAGGAAATATTGAGGAATAGGGAAAGATAGGGGAGGGACCATTAGAAAAGTTATGGGGGGGAGGGGAATTTTTGAGCCGCAGGAATTTTTTTTCGTTATCAAATTCCTTGTATGAATTTTCTTTGGCCGTAGCATGAATATTTTTTAGAGTTAATTGCCGTGCATGAATTTTTTTTCATTTAATTTTGCCTTGCGCGAATATTTTTTTTTGTACTTCGCCCCCCCCCCCCCCCCCCCCCCCCACCCCCAATAAGTTTTCTAATAATCCGTCCCTAGATCGACAGTCACCCCGGCTTTCTCACGTACTAAGACCAATTCATGCAATTCATGCAATTCAAACGCTTCTGGAACTGGTTCGGTAAGAGTAACTGAGTGCCAAGGGGCAACCAAGATCTCACATGGCGCTTTTCATTTAGGGAAAAAAAACGGAAATTTCGGTGGGAGCAAAAGTGGAATTTCCGATTGGTAAGGGATGAAGTGGTTCCACCGTAAACCCCGGTACGTCACGGTGCCCGACGGGATGATCGGCCTAAGAGGTGATTGAATCCCTGACATCACGGTCTTCCCAGTTTGTTAGTTTGTTAGATGTCATAGTTTCAGAATAGGGTGAAGGCGACCGACTGGAATCTAAAGAAGAAGCGTCTGAAGAGAGCAAATGGCGGGAAAAGCGTGTCAGCAGAAAAATTGCAGGGATTCTATTCAGTGAATATGAACCTCTGAATAAATATTGCTATTACTCATTACTAGATACTTAACAATTAATCCAAGGCCAGGGCACTCGCGGTGCAAAAGTGCCTCCATTGTGGGGCCAGCAAAAAAAACAAACCGTGTATATGAGCTCGAGGGAAGCCATTTTGATTTGCTAACTGGCCGTGACAGATTTTCTTGCCGTGGACCTGGAACTGGTACAATTAACGCCGAGAAACGTGTAAATGGGACACGAAATTCCGTTCGGAAATTCCAACCGGATAAACGGGCCTACCTTTTTAGATTTTCCACTTTTTCTGGGAATTTTCCAGTGGGACGAACCGACGAAACGTGTTCCATTTACCGCCGAACCGGAAATTCCGGAAATTTTGACTAAATCGACAGCGCCCATGGCCATAGCATAGTAAGCTTTCACCACGAACATTGTATCGTCCCGACTAATTGCCCCTGGGTTTCCGAGGATGACAAGAGAATAGGAAGCTGCACCAAAATATTTCGCGCGTCGTGAAACGAAGTCTTCGTATTGTGTATTTTAAAAATGCCAACCACATCAAAGAAGACGTGAAATTGGTCAGCGGTGATTGGGTTGGATACCCTTGTACCCTAGAAGAAAGGGGCCTGCGAAGTCTGGCAGTAGCTCGGACGAAACCTCCGGCTCCTTGGTCAGCTGAAGGTCCCACGTGTGTTAAATACTAGTGTATCGCATCTATGACTATGGAACGGTTTCGACCAAATAAAGGTTACATTGTTGTGTGAGTAAACACTGATAAATTAGCTGAATTACTCCCATTGAACATTGAAGCAGTCCTCAGTGTCTTTTCTGGTCAATTCTCGATCTCCGTCTCTGGTTCATTTCTCGAAGAAGGACCTGGAAAGACTGCTTGGAAATACGCTTTGTTTTGATTCAGAACTCACTCGGCATTCGTTTAGTCTTGGCACTCGAGCGTTCTTTTCGAATCCTGAGACGCAGACGCTAAGAGCGCGAGGTATTCTCCCAAACTCCTTTATAATACTCGATTAATTAAGGTTTAAGGATTGCCGATTATTAAAACCTCGTTGTTTCATTTTCCTCTTATTATGTTTCTTTTTTCTTTTCTTTTCTTTTCTCTTTTTTTTTTTGCCTCGGTCAAAGTTGCTTCCAAAAGTCATACCAACTCGCCACTACACGAGTCAGTCGACTGAGCGTACACGAGATATGAACATGATGTGAACAAGCATGATGTGAAAAAAGGCACTGAACTGAGAGCCAAGCGAAATAACAGGCAAAACCTAAAACTAATGGTTTAACTTCAGTCAACAGAGGTGCCTTGTGTAACAGTAGTCAAAATGTTAACTCCTTAGGCTAATTTTATCATAACCACTAGGTAGTGCTTATCAGATATTCGAAAAGTAATGGCGGAAATACTTATTTTCAAGACTGACCAAGACTTATAAGAATACTATACCTGACTGGTAACACAATAAATTGCTTGTCAATATTGAACTATAGCACCAGAATAATTGTCTGGCAAAGAACACTGTCAAAGATAAGTTGAACATTTTAAGCTGCCCATATTTGTTAGTTGTCTTAGTTAACCAGTTCACGGACCTTCATGAAGTCGTTTTTTTCCCTTTCTGTGATGACGTAAGTCGATTATTTAGCGCACAGATTTCGAGATTGAGAGAGTTTCGGCTATCATCTGCTATGAGTTGTACGTGAATTATTTGTAGGTCATTTTAACCACATTGCTTTACTGTAGTTTTGCTATCAAACAAACGAAATGCATGCCTATTCCTGACTGTTCACTTGAGTAAAAATAATTTGTTCTCGTTTCACTCTAGACAAGAGAACAAATATTATCTAACCACTCTTTAGATGTAAGAATCTGGCGATAGCCTCGTTTGTCGAGCACATGCAGTGGTGCGCTCAAGAAATCTTTTCTGATAGCACCTATATACATGATTTTGCTCAAAAGTAAACCGTTTTGTCCGTAAAACTTCTCTCACCCGTTTTGTTTCTG
Organism: Porites cylindrica; assembly: GCA_964035525.1. Lineage (NCBI taxonomy): Eukaryota > Metazoa > Cnidaria > Anthozoa > Scleractinia > Poritidae > Porites > Porites cylindrica. The sequence goes on from OZ037775.1 coordinate 60,854,624, forward strand.
TAAAGCACAATGTAGCCTTATAACTCAAGGCCAGCCTCTCTCAGTTAGTTAACAGTCGGTTTAAAATCAACAGAGTTAATAAGTTCAGGCAAGGTTTTCAGCTTAGTTTAAATGTCACACAGCAGAGCGAGTGTTTTGTTTGGACAATACAAATTTCTCAGAATCTTAAGCGTTTTCCAGTAATTATCCATAACTAATGATCGACTACCTGGCGCCATTTTTCAGTCTGGTGCTCATCGGCTGAAGATGTTAACAAGTGGTGACAAATATATAGTCCCTACAACGAGGTGTCCTTGAAAAAAACCTATGTCTAAATACAAAGATCTTATAATACGGTGTACAGATCGACAATCTCGTTCTTTCTAAGGGAAAAGCGCCGGGAACGAAGTTGAAAGATTGGCCATTCTTGATTCCAGGCCCTCTATCCGCTTGCATGGAAGTTAGTGATGATAACATTCGCCCCTGCAAAATCTGCATGCGGGGATGCCAGATGTATCACTGCAAGACCCGTTCAATCAATACTAAATACTTGCTCGTTTTTAGGCCTCCTTGTGCTTTCGTAATATTGCTTATTAATAATTGTTTTAAAGATCAGGGTTGGTCAGGATTATTCCATTTCGTTACCAAGGCCCTGCTGCATGGATTACGTGAAAAAGAGTAAAGATTAAATAATATTTCCCTTAATTCCGTTCATTTATTCCCTGTACACAGCTGGCAGAATTTATCGCGCCCTGAAAAGCACCAGTCCATTCTGATTCTCCGCTTGCTATGCAACTATTGTATCAATTTCTATGATTTGGTCACTGTACTACATGATTAGGCCGAGTTACAGTACAGTTGCTTTTAATGAACACTTTGTGATTGTAATTTACCTAAGTATTTAACTTACGGGAGATACCTTATAACTCCAAAAATGATGTCAAGGAGGAGGCCGTGTTTAGCCAAGAGACTATAGGCAAGCTTAGTACTGCATGCAAATCCCAAATTTCTTTCAAACCGGTACCATCACTACCGCATGAAGGTAGGATGGCGAAGTTATGTCATTCGAATGATCACACCGGCATTTCCGACAACCCAGAACTGGTGGAATAAACTGTTTCAGCCAACGTAGCCATGGCCAGTAGTGAAGTGTTAGAGGCCTTTCTTTTATCCTTATCCCCAACTTTGATCTCGACAGAAAAACCTTTTCCCGCCGACTTTTGAGCATCTACCAGTCAGGCTAAAAGAATTGGCGCCAAAAAGTCCAGAAACGGAAAGCCTACACTTAATGGCATGGCTTAGCCCATGAATAAACGCCTCACCCAAGATTACCGCATTTATTCTCATTAAGATTATAAAGGAAAGTTAGTCACAAATTCGACGATTATCATTCCGTCTCAGAGAAAAATTGAAACAGTTATTCTTTGAATGTGTCTTTTTGACATGATATTTACATACAAATGGTTTATCTTTGGTTAATTGCTGTCAGTCGATTTATGAAATACGACTTTGAACCTGGCAAACGCCGCCCACAAGTAAATGCCGCATCGGAAATGCTAGAACTAGAAACGCCGCGGCTTCAAGTGAATAAAGTACTGTTCAAGTCACTGAGAACCCAAAGCTCACTTGCCAGCCGAGACATACCAGTCTTTGAAATTAGAGCCATATCTCGCCCTCGACCCAGTCTGTGTACAAAACGCCCGAGAAAGGATTGGTCATGCTAATTTTGGGGCGGAAGTCAACTTGCTCTAGCTCTCCGCCGACTAACTCCAAATAAGGGTCAGCTGTAAGGGTGTTGCAAGATGTTTTATCGTCTTGCTTAATTGAAGGTAACTGCTGTAATGTTTTAACTCCTGTGGTTTGGTGGGGAAGGGGGACGGGGAGTTCACACCAAGTACACTTCTAAACAAAAACAAAGCTACCCTTGCCAAGACGATCGAAGCGAAAAGCATTGACACCGAAAGTGTAACGTTACTATTGAGCAAGGTATTTGAAGTCGATAGTTCAGGGGAGAAAATCAGTGTACATCATGTTTGATGTGTACAGAAATGGCCGAACAGTCGTTCATCGAGGAAAACTACGTAGGTTTGAAGGATATAACCTGGCTGTTTTAAGTGACTTCCTCAGTGGCGGAAGGAGGAAATCAGTAAGGGTTTTTGTCATATGAATTTGGAGGAGAAATTGCTATAAAAAGGCCAATTGAAAAAGAGAAAAAAGAAAAACTTATTTATGATCGTTTTCTGGTAAGTATTGAGTAGGTTCATGGCGTTCGCGGTGTGAAGAAGCGATCACATTAAATAGCCGAGATGTCGAACGTCGAATGGATGAGTTGAGTACACCTGCTTCTATATACTGATTAGAAGAATACAGTACGTTCAGTTCACTCACACGTGATGGCATGATTTACCAGCTGAAACATCAATGACGGCTGATCAGTGATAGAAAAAGCTGCCAGGGACAGCTCTAGACTGAATGTGGTCAACATTAGTAGTACTCCCGCCGTTGTGAACTTCCATTCTTTTTAAAAATTTACTGAGTGAAAATTTGCATAAAAACTTCCTCCAATAAATTTCCGGGGGTGGGGGTGGAGACCACTTAGAATAGAAAACGAATGAGCGGGGGGCAGGTCTTCTGGTAATTGGCTCCCTAACTTACCTCTTACTCATTACTAAAATGTTAAGGGAAAAAAAACGAAGGACTTCGCAATAATGAGGGCAACGCTGACTGGTATGCATTCCCCTGTTTAGTCTACTTACTATAATTTTGCTAACTATCTTTTCAAAATGGAAAATTCCTCTAAAAAAACCTGTACTATTCAGTTCAGGCTGTTTAAGCCATAAAAGCGAAGCGTAGGGTAAAGAGGGCTTAAAAGCTGAGCAGGAAAACTTGTATGGTAGATTAAAAATTGAAGTACAAATCGCGATCGTATAAAAGAATATTGTCTTCATTCGATCTGAAATCAAAATTGTACAAAAGCTATTCTACTCACCAAATTATTTCAAAAAGTGTTAATATAACGATCGAGAGAAGCGAAATAAATGCACATGAATAGGAAGTCACCGTGTTTGCTAGATAGATTTGCTATATTTTTAAAAACCCATAGCGTGGGTACTCATCGATTGTTTATGCCTATATATAGACTAAAAAAAAAGTCCATATGGAATTCTATGCCATTCTATACCTAAATATAGCTTTAAAAGTCTATATTTATACATTAAAACTATTTCCTGTACATGTCGTCTATTGCTAAGGATGGCAAGGATATTTATAGTGTTATGCCCGTTGTGCATGCATGGGTAAAGCACTAACTAACAAATAATGGCTTCAGCACAGAATTAGCTGAAAACCGCATAGCCTGTATACAGACCCCTCCTCCGATTTTTCCTGAGGGAAGGGGGGGTCTGTACAGAGGCTGAAAACAGCAATATCCTTCTGATGTAGTCCCTTTAATGCTAAATCACGTGGTTCGCGAGACAACTAAAATTAAGAGATGCCTTTTAAAGACTGTGTTAATAAAAGCCGCATTAAATTCAAAACTTAATTAACAATTCACTTACTTCTTCTTTGTGTCCTTGAACATACGGCTTAACTGATGCAAATCATCCAAGCGCAGCTTAACCGTAGGCAAGAGCCGTAAATACTTTGATCCTTCTAGAACGACTGCTGGTGCTTATTTACTTAATATTGTAGTTCATTGTATCCAAGCACAGCTGCATGCGGTCACCAAACTGGACTTGATGTAGTCCAGTTTACGCCGCGTCCGTTCCCCAGATCACAACACAATACCTCAGCAACGATAGTTTCTGCAATACTAGGGAACGCGCAAAATATTCATCATCAGTAATAAAGTAGCCTCCCACGCAGGCGTTTTTAGGGGAGCTCGTTTTTCATCCCTCCCCAAAAACGAGTTCCCCTAAAAACGCCTGCGTGGGAGACTAGTAATAAAGACGTTCGCTTTATTTGTCTAAGGCCTCGTCTACACGAATAGACAAGTAAATTGAAATTCGCAGAGTCCGCATACTTACATATTTCCGTCAAAACGAATTCGGTGCGGTGTTTTCGTCCGTAAAACGTCGATTGGCAATCGCCAGTGAATCGCTTCAATCGAAATATTCTGATATTTCGAAGGCCGTCTGGGACCTTAAGTCGCCGAAACTTTAGGCGACTTAAGGCGATTTAAGGCGACTTAAGGCGACTTTAGGAAAATTGGCTCAAATTGTTATGCGACTTTAGGCGATTTAAGGTGACTTAAAAGGTGATCTTTTAGGTGAATTAAATCCAGTGTATACAGAATTGACATCTAGAAACACTCCAATATTGCCAATACTTGCTTTGCTTGTGAACCGTACTCGCTTTACATAAATTCCACGGTCTCTTTGAAAACTTTCCAGTCGGGTTGATTTCATGAATCTGCGTGAATACATTACATTTCCTCTCCTGGAAACAGCGCTAATATCCCTCTCTCCAGTGCGGGGTTATGATCTCCTTGCCTCCCACGTTATCAGGCGTTATCAGGGGAGTAGTTTTTCTTCCGTTTCCCTCCTCCTCCCCCGTTTCTCCCTTAGCCTGGAACCAGGCTCCGCTTTGGGGGGTAAAGGAAAAAGTAATCAGCGTGGGCGAAAAAAACCGCCGGGTTCGCTTCGCTTGCCGGTATTTTTCCTATTTGGCCCCGTTTTTCTGTTTTTGCCTTGTACGAATTGCCCCTCTGCGAAGCCTGGTCCCAGGCTACTCTTCCCTTAGTCCTTTTTTTTGTTTTTTTTTTTTTCGCTTTCAAGATGACCGCCGCGATCATATACAGTGGAACCCCGCTATAACGAAGTGCCAGGGTACCGAAAAAATTGTTCGTTATAGCGGGATAGCGAAGACTCCGTTATAACGAATTATCTGGTTAACAATGTGAAATAGTTATAATGTAGTCTATAATTACCTGCTAAGGTTTTTCCCTTGAAAACTAACCTCTGCTGAACAGCAGGGATTCCAAGTTTCTCAGACACAAGATTTTTTATCAAGGAGATCAGATCATTTTCAGAAACCTGTGTATATTGAAAAGAAAAAAAAAATAAACAAACAACGGTGTAGTGAAAGAACTTCCAAAGTCGGTTGGGGTAATTAAAAAAATAACAATTACCAAAAATTCAATACTGCACGTAGAAAACCAGAAAAAAAAAAACGGAAAACCTTAAAAAGCATTATTTTTATTCATTTGATACCCTAACTGTAAGTGTAAAGCGTTGAAGATCAAGACATCAAATTCAAAAACACTTTCAATTGAAGCACGCTGTGATTTCTACTCAAATCTGTCGTTTTTACTGACTGCTGCTGGCAACCGGACAAAATATTTGTTACAGCGGGGTAAATTGCGCGTTGGGTCAAAATCGCTTATAATATTAGAGGGGTTTCACTATACTATTGACCTTCTACACTGCCGTTCCGTTAAAAAAACGCCTGCTCCGTAGGCTATTGTAGAGAGGCCGCCGTTAGCGGAGGTTCGACTTTATAAACGTTCATCAAACGTTTTAGTTTTTTTTTTCACGAGAATGTTTACAGCTGGTCAAGAAAATAGCTTGAAACTTACCTAAAATAGTTGCAATTTATAAGACAATGTAGGAGAAGTATTCCTTTTTTTCTGTAATCGATCCAAATGTCCATTAAGCGGCTTCCTGTTACGCTCACCTTTAGGTTGATAAACAATCAAAAAGTCATTGATTTTTTTGGTCTTGATATATCCTCTAAAATTGCTCAGAAAGGCAAAAGTCGCTCTAGGTGGCTGGAACAGCAAAAATTGCTCCCAACACAAAAAGTTGTTCAAAAGTTAGAGGAGATGATTAAAACTCACCAAAACTAGTCGCGGACCAGAACAGACAGGACAAAACTTGTGTTGACGGTCCAACAATCTCAGCCCCGGGCACACCTATATCGTTTGTAACAAAAGTACAAAAAATAAGTTGACTGAGAAGGGTTAATATCTTTTATTTGCGCCAAATGTGATTAGCATCAGGGGTTAGAAATCATGGCCCTGGCCAAGTACTCCATAATTTCGGATAGGTGTGTGCCGCCCACAGTTCGAACCCTGAACATAATTAAGGATAAGAGTAACGAAACCTGATACCCTTATGCAAGGAAAAAAACAAAAGCTAAGAATTTAATTAACACACATCTTCCTTAGATCACCTTTCTAATACTCGAAGGTAACGTTAGTTTCTACCGTGACTTGTTTATCGCGTACGTAAACTGGGCATTTATAAGTTCTTGCATTTTAGCCGATATAATAACGGCACCCTATCTAAGGATCACACCAGAAACAAAACGCCAACAAGGGCAAAAATGATACCCTATTTAGGGATAGACACCCTCAAAATCCGTGGCCCTATCGAGCGGCCATACTATAAATTGAAATGGAACAGCCTGGGTACTACCCTAAAGAAATCTGATAAAAACGTGTTATGTGCAGTTGATATCTAGCTATTTTTCTCTGAGATTGAGATTCTGCTGAGTTGGCAAGTCTATTTAAATTTACATCTTAAATTTTTAAAATCACTTTTGACAGTGCTGCCCACGAATTCTGCACACGTGGTATTTTACATTATACATGAATTAAGTTTCTAAAAAGACATTTGTTAAACCAAAATATTGAGACCACAACCCAGATGTGCTGTTTTTCGCTCAGTTGTGAAATTTAAACAGAAGACTTGTTTATCTGCTGTAGAAGGGGCGCTCCACTCTGTAAGTCACTTCTTCTTCTTTACTTTTACTTCGTACTCAGTTGTAAAGCCAGACTAAGATTATGGCTCTGGTTAATCACTGCTCTTGAGACATAAGCTAAGTAAGTAACATGATCTGCAAAGGAATTCCTTCCGTCAACCATACCTCCCCACGAGCTTTTAAAAGACAAATGATACAAGAACAATGAACGAGATCAGACAGACGTAATCCAGAGCCATGATCGTATTGTCGTTGGATTAGGCACTCCCCAGTTCCGGGGCGCAACGATGGGGCGAGACTTCCCTCTTTTGTCTGCATTTTTTTACAATAAATAAAAATTGCTTTTACATCGCGTGTTTCAGCTTCTCCCACGAGTGAGATCTTGGCAAAGATATTTGGCACGGTTCTAGGCAAAGTTTACATAGATAAAGAGTAAAAATATACCTAATCGCAAAGAATAATCTCTATTGCTAATTGGCATGGTTTACTCAGGAAGTCAAAACATGGGGCTCAGGTCGGAGACAAAATATTTTCAGTGTACGACCAACTAAACTGTATTTCTTTGCCATACCATTTTTTATGATTGTCATGATTTTTTTCAAGAAATAGCCAGCGACTTTTAAGTCTGTCAAATCTCCAAGGTGCTCACAAGGAGAGGGCTCCGCATCGATTTCCCTACAAGTATTCGCTGTAAGAAAATTTTGTGTCATGTTGAATCTAATCTGGCATGTAAATTTCCAGTTATCAAGACAACTAATTACGCAGACAGGACTTGTTTTCCTCTATAAATAATAAATTCAATTTACACAGCTCACTGCCGGTGGATGTGAATTTCCTATCGCGATTCCTAGAAGTATATAGGAGCGGATTATAGGAGCTATGACACTTTTGTTCGGGTTTAGAGCCCTAAAATCGATTCGGGTTCGTTTGAAATCACTTCATTATACTTTACCTATGCATGTTTTCGACTTTCCATAACCAGGATGGTCTTTTAGCCTGCATATCAGGCATTCTCAAGCCAAGAACGAAGCTAAGTTATCTTTTTCTTCTCTTCCACTCGTTTCGTGCTCTTCCTTCAGCTGACGCCTCTGCAGGCTCCACGGAGCTTCCTATGCGCTCGGATGAATAACGCTCGTCGGGAGTATGCAGGCAACAGAAGGAGGGATTGTGCCATAAAGAAAATGAACCAACTGCTTCATGTTTGAACGCTTGTGTTCAGTTATTAGAAGAAATGATAGAAACCGCTCATGCTTTTCCCTTTGAGAGAATCGCTTGAAAAATTTATTTTACAGACCCTAGTCTTAGAAAAGATGATTACTAATAAATTAACCGAAAATGTGAAACTAGTCATGAAGTGGCCTCATTTTAGCGTAGTCTGGTTCAGGCCATGCGTGGTAGGCATTGAAAGAGGTGGGTCATCGAGAGGGGTGGGGAGATAGGAGTAGGAAGCGTTTCTCCTATCCTTTTCCCCTTTAATTTTGCACATGCCACGCTCGCTGGCAATTCTATTAGGTAATTGGCGCGAAAGGCCAGTATTAGTACGCAATTGTTGCATGCGAGTCCAGATAGTGCGCGTCACTATTACAAACATTTAAGCTTCGTGCAGTGGAGTGCCGCCTTATTACCATCAAAGTTAACGATACCTCGTTATTGCGACCACATTCTTTGAACCTAAACTTGAAAAATTCTCAGCTATTTTCTGAGGCATTTATGGGTAGCGCCTCTCTAACCTTGTTCCCAGGGCTTTCCAATGAAATACAATACTTATTGATACATCCCTATAGGGGTTTTTCAGTGGCTTTTCTCGCCCCGCTCTCCCCCAATTTCCTAAGGGAGCAGTTTGGGGACGAGGTTGAAACTTTCACTTATAGATGATCAGACTATAAATTTTGATAACCTCCCTAGACTAGATTGAACAAACAGATTAATGCCACCCTTTATCATTTAAACAAACTTTGTTATGGTAGGACTCGAATTATGAGCTTCGTTAACTATTACTGCATGCAGATTATGTTCTGAATAACAAAACTGGTTTATCACTTTTCGTATTGCTACCCCGGGGGGGGGGGGGGCACTGCCATATATGGGCTATATAGGTATGTGCCGCTGTGAAGGGTATGGTTTTCAAGCAGTTTACTCTAGGATAGGGTATATAAATCAGAGCGTTTGAGTCTAGAATAGGGTATCATTTTTCAGGAAACTGATCAGTTGGTTGAAGATTTTATCTAGACTGGGTAAACAGCTACTCTAGGATAGGGGGATTTGGGGAGTTTACTCTAGTATAGGGTGGCAAAATTCAGCTGAACTAGATCTGGTATAGGTTAAGGGTTCCAGGGTCCCAGCGGCACACCCCCACCCAGAAATTCCTAAAGTGCCCCCCCCCCCCCGGGATTGCTACACAAGCTGTGATCGATGTCTTAGGGGAATTTTGGTCGTCTCCAAAGTTTTAAATGGCTTTTCCGGCTCATCCGAAAGCGGTTCCGGTAGAAAGTTCGAGAATATGGAGTAGCTCATGCTGTGCTTTCATTAGAAGATTTTGGGAATGTTTTGTCATTAAACCGAAATTTGCAGGAGACCTTTTCTTGACAATAATCACAATATCTTGGACTAACAAAATGTGAAAGACAACCTCCGCGGAAAACGCAGGTAATTACTCTGAACAGTATCTTAAGCCTGGTTTCCATATGATCACTATGAAGAACGAAAAGATCACAGTGATCTCATAGCGATCAAATGGAAACCACTCCCCAGCGATCGTAGCGATCGCAGCGACAACTATCGCTGAGACAGAAAAAGTTCTATCTCAGCGATCGTAGCGATCTTAAGGAAACCGCGAATGGAACGGTTGTCCAGAAGTTTTTAGCCTTTCTCTAGCTTCAGAAATTTCTTGGCAGTATTAGCTAATATTTGCCCCTATCGAACACATATCTTACAGAAAAAATTCTTTGGGTGCCCCTGATTGTCTGATTAACCTTTTCTGAAAAACATCATTGGCATTCGTTTATTAATTATAATTTGCCTAGACTAAACGAAAAAGGTCAACAGAAATCAATCTCATTCTCTTTCAGGTTGCATTCCATCTTTGTCAAAGCAGAGATGCTGGCAGCGTTTCCAAGCTTCTGTCGGTAAGAATCATCGTTGGATACGACTGACTTTGTTAGATTTGTAAACAGCTAGAGAAGTTACAATTAGGAGAAGCCAGCTTCCTATTCGTACTAAACGGAGCAAATAAGATTTGAGGTATGCATTCAACTTTCTGATCTATTAGCAACTTCAAATTCTTTGTAGGTACCGGCTAGTCTGACTACCTACCGCGATCACTGTATAATTGCTGGGTTTTTGCAGGTTTAGAGTATTTTCTTAGAAAGTTTTGGAAGGAGATTCTTTCCTTCCTTTCTCTCTAAATTTTATTTCAGCCTATGCAAATTTGGCCCTAACATGACACTAACAATTAATAGGGTGAGGTAACGTGGGGAGGTGGGGTGGGGGTGGCGGGAAGTGGAGAGGAGGGGGAGGGGGTTTACCGTGCAGCCGGAGAATTGATTTAGTTTGCTGTATCAGTGTTTTGGGATTTTTGGAAACAAATCTTCTCTGAAAGCAGCTTGCTCTATAAATAGAATGACCCTGTTATTGGAGTAATCAGTGGGATATTAAATTGCTTAAGACATCAATGAAATTAGGAATCTTTCCTCCATGCAATGAAGGCCGATTTAAACGATGCAAATCTAACGCCTGTGGTACCACCGACGATCATAGTGAATCGTCAATGAACTATGGAAATTGAAGCAAAATTACCATCTGGGGGTCATTTGTATACGCGTGTGCATGCATGATAGATGTGGCGCCTCTGCTGTTTAACGCCTGGTTTCAATAAGTCAGTTCACAAACTTCTAAATTGACAAACATTTTGTTTTAAGCCCGTAATGCCGTTACGGCTTGAAACCTGCCGTTGCCGGGCGAGCTCTAGCTTGCGTAGCAAGCGTTTCCGTGTGGTTTCGGAACAAAGAAGGACCGAGCAACGACGAGGAACGCGGGTTTTGGCCGCTCGCCCCATTTTTTCGCTCGGTCTTTGACTCCCGTTCTTCGTTCTTAGCTCCGAAACTGCACGGAAATGCTTGCTACGCAGGTTAGGCGAGCTCTTACGTTTGCTTTTACGATCTTCCCATACACAAGACGGAATGTTCCGGGTGAACGCGGCAAGGTCATAGCAAATAATGTCTGAGACCCTTTATCACCTTCACAGCCAAAAATGCGATTCGGAATGTCTGTTATCTATAAGAAACATTAGTGACTAATGTGTTAAGGAATGACAAACGATAAGGTTTTTAAAACGACGATCTGATCTTATTTCTTTATTGTTCGAAGTGACCGGAAATAAGTCCTTCCCCCAACCACCCCACATGTCGCAAAAACTCGACACATAAACATCCGTCCCAAGAATACCTCTTCAGTCCTCCTTCCGGCAAATGTGGGCCCACGGTGGGCGCTTTATATTTCATTTCTGTATTTATGAAGCTTTTTTCCGAAGGAAAATGTAGGCAAACATAACAGAAATCAATAGTTCATGATTTAAAGGTACAAGGCACTCTAGGTTTTCTTGACAAAGTAACGTCTGTAAATAAATCTACCAAAAGTTTATTTTGCCGGCTACAAACGGACGGGGAAAAAATTGATTATAGGAAAAGGGAGAGGCAGGTAGAAGCTGAGATGTAAGATTTGTCTTAATTGAGTGTTCTTTGAGTGTATTTCCTTCTTCAAGGACCTCCGCATGCAATGGCATTATCTGGACTTATAATTTTGGCCCGGGGGGGGGGGAATCCGCATATGAAAGGGGTGGTGATGCTCGTCGTCTCGCTTAGGGGTGTAAATTTCGGATCTTGGTCTCACTTAGGGTGCTCTGGGCCAAACGCCATCATATTTAGCCGTGAAGGTCTCGTTTAGTGTTGCACGCGAGAAAATATATAGAGGATATTACACGGTGGCGCGAAGATATGAATTTTATTTTCGAATGCCAAAACGATATTCTACGAACGAGCGCAGCGAGTGAGTAAAATATTGTTTTTACCACGAGAAAATAAAATTTATATCTTCAAGCCGCCTTGTAATGTTCTTTTTATTATATAGACAAAAAGACATCGATAAAATATTAGAGGGAAATTACCGAAATTACGTCATCGATAAACTCACGTGTGAGATTATGGAAAATAAACCACTCGGGTCCCGGGTGTAATTTTTATGAATTTTACGAGTGGTATATTTTCCAGAAAACACTCGTGTCTATATAATAAAAAAATATATATATATATATATATTGTCTGTGTTTTAACATGGTCTCTTTTAAGGGTCAAAAAAAGCTTGGGCCACGCCTAGATCGGTCTCCTTTAGGGGTTTAATTCAAAATTTCCGACGAGCATCCCCACCTCTTTCATATGCGGAGTCCCCCCCCCCCCCCCCCCTCGGGATTTTGGTCTTACTTTTTCATTCGTGTCAGCTTCTCTAGCTCTAACTATCCTATTAATTAGCTGCCGACGACATGGCAATGATTGCCTCCTAAAAGATGCTAGTGAGGATTGCTGAAACCGTTTTTCCACATTTACCAGATATTTTTCTAGTTTCTGGCAATCGGCCTTAAACGTGTTTAGTCTGTTTAGGGGCTATGCAATAGTTAGCAAGAGGGGAGGTTGAAAAACGGTAAAAGGGGGTAGAGAGTGAAGTAATACACCAAGAGAGGTGAGTGTCTAAATTATTCAATGGAAAGAGGCGGTTTTGGCTTTTTGTTTTTAAAGCCCAATGAACCGATATATCAGCTTTCGCATGAAAGCAGGTTTTTAATCATGTTTTCACTGCATGCTTCGAAATTAAAGTAATATTGAAACAGGAGGTGAAAAAGTAATATTTTCCAAAAGGGTGTTATTCAACGTCCATTGCCGTATCATCGAGCTTTAAGAACCTCTTCACATGAACCCAGTTGGCGGGCTGGCCCGGTTTTCGATATCTCGCCTCACCTCTAAATCCTTTGTAACATTTTCGATGTGTTCTCGGGACCTTTTAAACTCTGAAAATTTCTCTGTATAAATACATTTTGGGAAAGAATCCCGAAAATAAGATCGGAATTACGCACGCATTGCAGTCCAATGCAAGGAAATTAGTGCCACTCTAGTGTCGGTTAAGTCTGTTTTACTATTGTAAGTTTTCATGATAAGTTCATAAGACAGCTTGCAACTTTTGAATTCAAATGTTCGGTGGAAAATTTTTATTTTTAGGCAAAAAAGAAATTTGAAATCCCGCCATCCATGGGCTAGTACGCGCATGCGTTTTTTGGCCACCAATGACGGAAACATCTGCTCTCAAGAAAACTATGCCTCGGCCTCGTTGAATACATGCGCTGGTTTTATGAAGTCTCGCCCTTTTCAAGAAATGATGAATCAGTTAAAGAAATAGCCTTTGGAGAAGGTAAATCATAAAATAAGCTTTATGTGTTAACACAGGTTTTTAGGAGCACAAACGTATAACAGCAACTTTAGTTTAATATGGTGAGTTTTGGCATCCCCTGAGTATAAAATTTAGTGATGGCGGATAGCAAGCTTAAAGATATGAAAAGCAAATACGCTCAAATACACTCGGAAGAATTTTTTCTTTATATTTGTATACTCCCTGGACACACTTATTTTTATTTTAAAAAGAAAACTCGCTTTTTTTCGCTTTAGTTCAGTTCATTCAGATATAAAGATATTGTGACTTGACGTTTCTAGGTTAAAACTGATCTGCTTTAAATGTCGACGAAAAAGGGCATTGTCTTTGCAAAGGCGATTCTTTTTTATTCATAGTTTTTCTTGGATATCAGCTTTGAATCGTCGTTTTTGGAGTTGAGAGCATTTCTAACCACGATGGCGGCCGGCAACATTGACAAGAACGCCGAAAAACAATAATGGGTCTTAAAAGCAAAATTACTCATATATACTCATTCTACACCTTTTGTTGTATTTCTTTGACGTCTATACGACTTGGATTGGTAAACTTTCTGGTGCAACGTATTTACACGAGGAAATATTCTTTTCTTTTACCTTTTGAATTTGGATGCAGTCCTTGAGAATTCAACTCCAGGGTAATTCACCAACATTTGAGACGTTTTACCTGCCGTCTAACTTCAGCATCGAGTACAGACTTGTTTTAAAAGCCAGTAGACTGAGTAACTGAGGTCCGGCTATCTGTTTTTGACGAAGTACACATGTGCCAAATCTAATGCAAATGAGCTAGGACTCGATAGAACAATAGTTTTTGCCCATTGGTAATCATTCGATTTAAATGACACATGTGAAATTTGACGTTTAAAATAAGCCTAAGATAATAATAATAATAATAATAATAATAATAATAATAATAATAACTTTAATAGTAACATCCTCGTGAGGTTTTTCAGGAACTATTTACAAACTATTTACAATTTAAAAAAGCAAAAATGACCATAAAAACTCGAAATCACAATTTATGATGTTATTCTACTAAATTCTAGAGCTTATGAAGGAAATGTCTGCCTCAATAGTGTGTCTTTCAGGGCGCGCTTGAAAGATGCCAATGAGGCACTTTGCCTAAGTTCATTACGCAAGTTATTCCAAGTGTAGGCCCCTCTGTAGGAAAATGTGCGCTGGCCTATAGCCGTTCTGTATAGCGGAATCTGCAAAGAGTTCCGTGTACGAGTGTTAGATAACATTAACCAACAATAATTGAATGAGGCTGAGTAGGATGTGAAAAATTATGCAGATCGAGGAGGGTGTTCTCCATCTCGGCCTTCATTCTCCGTGAACATCCTCCGAGATCTGCATAATTTTTCCATTCATACAAAAGCTGAATTCATAATTGTTTTATTATTCATTCAAAATATTTCTAACTTATGTACAGATAACATCCATCGAGCAATATCTTTTGCATATTTTTGCATTTCTTCCATTCAGTTTAAGCCAGAAATTCAGCTATTTTGTCTTCGAATTACATAGCCTTGTTTCCCATAAAATAGTATACCATCGATCAGCCTCGTTTCCAATCAAATACACCATTGAATCCATGGTATATTACTCGCATCTTCCAAATATGGTAAGCGCCGGTTGGTTATGAAGAATTAGCCGGCAGATTGGAGCTGATCAGAGACAGAGAAGTATTTTTAAATGAATAATAAGTACAATTATTTTGAAAACAACAAATTTAAACATAGGCAAGCCAAGAAAGATATGCCACCACGCCGAACATCTGTTCGGCTATTCACACGTTTTCTTTTGTTCGTTCTTGACAATGTCGTGGCCGATAATAGGGCCATTTATACGAGGAAAAATAAGACGCGTCTTACATAAGACGCGTCTTAAATAAGACGCGAACTGTACCATTTATACGAGCATGTCTTATCTAATAAGACGCGTCTTAGCTAAGCCGCGTCTTATTTTAGACGAAATGTGCCGTTTATACGGAAAGTTCGCGTCTTATTTAAGACGCGTCTTGTGTAAGACGCGTCTTATTTTTCCTCGTATAAATGGCCCTAATGTCTTTTCTCAAAAATTGGTTGGAATGATGCATAGCTGATCACTATATATTCGAAAAATAATTTTCTAACTACCTGTAAACACCGACAGGCTAAATTTCGTCGCTTTCTTGTTATTTGTTGATTCAGGCAACTGTTTCTTTTTATCGCTCAATTTTCGTCTTCCAGTGTTATCCCGAACCGGATACAATACTGCTCCTGAAACCGCATAGCTTGAAAGCCAATCAAAAACTGCCAAGCGTTCTTGTTTTGTTTTGTTTTGTTTTTTTTTTTCATTATTTACCAGTGGTTTCGATTGGTGGTGATCTGATCAATAAATAAATATGGGGTAGATAATTAATTCGTGCATCGAAACCATAATTAGAAAATGACTCACTCTCGTAAGATTGTAACGAGTTTGATTTAAAGCGGAATTTTCTAGGGTGCAAAAGGTTTTTTCAGCTGGTGAACATATTCTTCTCTGAGGTAGGAGTCCGTTTATGCCTGTATCACTATTTTGATTCGAAATAGCAAGGACGGCTTTCTGAAACACGACATGACTGACACGTAAGAGGTTACTTTCTTCGCTGAAGGACGACTGTGAGAATTAGACCGGGAAAAAATATTCTATTTTAAATAAATAGATAAAGAAATAATTAATTACGGGCACATAACAATCCACCTGTTCTGTCCTTCTCCTGGTTCCGTTCAGTTTTCCAAGTTAATGAATTAGTAGAGAAGCTAGTTTTGAAACATCAGTTTGGTCATGCTAACGAGCGGAAACAGCCGACTGATTCCCAAATCATGCCGAAATGTAAAGAATCTATTAACTCCCGTCTATACAAACATCATCGCGGTCTCCTTGCAAACTAACTTATTTAGTCCTTTGATACAAAGCTACATGAAAATGTACGGCCATTTTGCCAGACGGCCAAAATAAAGTGACCGTAATAGTGAGGTGACCGTATTGCCGAGGTTGTCGTAAGGCGGGACTTCACTGTAAACAGAATTAGTAAAATGTAACTACTAAGTGCTTTTTACGCTAATTGCGCACTTCAAATGCGTATGATAATGGCTTGTTTGTTTCTCAGGAAGAACAAATTAGTGCATTCAAGCGTTAATATAAAAACAACGCAAATAATGTGAAATGTTTTTGTGTTATCGAGGAAGTTCATTCTGACTCTGGGGACTGATAAGGACTGATAGTATGAAGTTTGAAAGTATGGTATTTATAGAAAGCAAAGGAGGAAATAATCACAAGCATTTTAAAGCCCATACCCAAATATCTACCTCAAAATGCAGTCACTTTTACCTGGTGTCTGAAGTAGGTCAGCAGAGTTAGAGAATTTCGTGCCAGCGTTTTCAACAGGAGTCAACATTGTGACCCAGCATTAGCAACTGCGGACGCTCTTATCCTTGAGCTTAGAACGATGGTTTCTCAATAGGACCTCAATGTGTGAATAACACTAGAGATATGTTCTCGTATGTAGGTGACCAGTTTCCTTTAACTACGATCGACAACCAAATCTTGGTATTAGCTTGGTATTCAGAGTGGTAGCCTACGAGCGTCCTTTTGTTGTAGTTTGTGTATTGCTACCCCTACTCAACAGACCCACTCAAAAAACAAACTTGATCATGGAACTACGGCTTTCAATAAGTTGGCAATGGCGAGCTGTACCTTTTGGGGAGAGTACGGAAGGTACTATCCTAAATGGGAGTAAACCAACGCTCTTCTGCGGTAGAAGTCTACCTTATCACTGAAAAAGTAGAAGAAATATCTTTGCAAAAACAACAGGAGAACTAAAATGTAAGGTGCATGCATGAGACTTCGCCAAGGCAACAAGACTTGACAATCCTGACTGAAATAAAGAGGAAATCCCGTAAATGAAAGAAGAGAATGAATGGCTCACATTGCTGTATTAAAAACTCTTCTTTTTCCAGTAAGAGAAGACACCGGTTACCCTCATAATTATAGACCTTAGGATACTGACATCAACATTTGTAGCTGACCTCGGGAGACGGAGTGGGGAGTGTCATCACTCCGGAGACAGAATGGGGTATTCGGAGAAGAACACTGAGCTTGTCAGGAACGGATCACAAGTTTTTCAGACAGTATAAAAGTGAGCTAATTTGGCTCTTCTTGACTCTCTCTCGAAAAAAGAAGAAAATTCACGCCCAAGGCAGAGTTGTCCGAAAAAACCTCAACGAAAAAGTGACTCCCAAACAATGGAAGATATAACGAAAGACAAATGCTTGTGGCTATAACTGGGAAGCGTCGTTACCTGCAAACAGGCGGATTACTAAGCTGATTACAACATAACAAAACACTACAAGGAGCTAGAAGAAGTGAACAAACAATGAGAGAGAGAGTGTTGAGAAACAACCTTCGCTAACGCAACCTCCTCTACCGCCACGGCTCCCACCATACAATCCGTCAAGGAGGAGCGTAAAGCTCTTGGTAAGGAGGGAAGACACCGTAAGAGAGTTGCAATAATAAATTAGAAGCCTGCACAAGAAGAGAAGACATTATTAAAGATATTAAATTCAAAAGAGGCCGGGATAAAGTGAGTCTTTGGACAGTTGACAGAGAAAAAACATAAAACATAAGAAGCATTATCTAATTAGGAAAAAAGAGCAATGCAAAGAAAAAACGCGGATCAGCACATGTCGACCAATGTCGGATTCTGGGAAACTGCTCATGCGTTAACACGTATTTTCACTTTTCAACCGGACCAAAAGCGAAACCCAAGCGCAATAACTAGACGGTTTGTCTAGGTAGTATCAAGAGAGTTCTCTCTTGGTAGTACTTCAGTAAACGTATTCAATTTATAATTAAAATGTGTGCATATGTGTTAGTCGTGAGAGGCCAATTTTCGCTAATTATTTTATGTTACTTGTTGCATGTTTCAATATTTATGAATAATGAAAAATTTGTACATTTTGCGTGATCAAAGCATAAAGCTTTAATAAAACAAAAATATTTACGTTGAATATTAATCCTTATTATAAGAATCTAGGCAGGAAGGGATTCTAGCTGTGCTGGGGTACTGTTCTAGTCTGCTCAGTGTATCTGCTTCACAGCCGTTTTCATAGTACTGTTCAAGATCAGGCAGAAATCATAATCTATGTTTTGCTACTGACACATGTAAGTCATAGGACTAAATCAAGGGATTAAATACAGCCGATAGAATTCAGTATACTGCAGTAAAACTACTGGGTCTTGCTCAAGAAACTGTCTAATAAAATCATGGCATGCAAACTAAGTTCTCAGTGCTTATTTCACAAAGCGTTTTTACAGCAAGCAATGCACATTGCAATTAGGTTTCTGCAGGTTGCGCGTACAATGCATGATTTCCAGGAGCGGTGTCAAACTGTGTTCTGATCTGTGCGACGGAGAGTTTGTCGTTATTTTCGACCTTTGACCGAAAATAATGGCTAATAAAACAATTATTAGATCTGGTTTTTCTGATATCCTTTCGGCTCTGCTGATAACACTTACCTTGACCTTGATTATTCCGGATATCACAAAAACCTCATCCAATAATTTCATCCTTCCAAGGTTGGTGTCGAGATGACGCCTGTGGATTTCCCGTTTTGAGAGATCATATATACTTACTAAAATGTCACCAGCTATTTAAGTTAACGACTGCCCGTAAAGCGGTTTAGTCGGGTCATTTCAGTTTCCTGACTGGGATCAACTGACTTTTATATACCATTTTTCACAAAAAAGGTACCCCTTTCGTATATCTTCTATTGACAAATTGTACCCCTTTCACATACCTTGTTTACAACTTTGCATCTCTTTTAACTGCTGTAAATACACTGTCTTTTAAATAGGAATCAGTCACAAAAATAGAACATTTTCCCAACTTTATAGTCATAAAATTCATCTGTTCGGCCCTTTGGGCCCTTTTACAGACCCAAATGACAGATTCCCTACCCTTTTATATACTTCAACAAGTAAAATCCCTTTCCTTTCATATACCTGAAGCCTGAAAAAGGTACCCCTTTCGGGCGAAGCCTCCCCGTATGGGCCAAATATGGGGAATACCTACCCCCCCCCCCCCCCCGGGGAATTAAACCGATACCGAGTCGAGGAAGCAGAACAAAGAAAGGGAGAAACATTTCTGCTATTTTAATGTCAAACAGTTGTTACTGTAGTTGTTGTCATTGTTGTTACTGAAAAATCACTTACAACTAATTGTGAACTCAAAGTCGCCATAAAGGTAAAGAAACTTTTAGTGCATTATATAATGGTTATTGCTAGGTATTTTATCTTTCGATGTTTTGAGGAACTGTTCGTTAGTAATTTTGCAGCATTAATTCCTTGACACTATACCTCCGATAGTGTTAAAAGCGTGCAAAAGCTGCAGTTGATAGATATCCCGACGAAGGGGATACTCAAGAAAGTTTTACACGGAGAGGCTCCACCCCGAAAGTCCAACCCCTTACCCTTTATGGCCCTTCAGTTATGTACACTTTTTCACAGTTAAAACACGGCTTCCGTATACCTTTCACTGACAAATGGTAGCCCTGGCTTCACATACCGGCAGTAACCTAGGTTAGAACTTTGCATCGGCTTTTAACTGCTGTGAATGAGCCTTCTTTTAAAAACCCGGGTTAGGGTCACACTTAACTAGAAAAATTTCTCGACTTTTTCACAGCCATAAAATTCTTCTGTAGCCGGTTTAGTAACATAATTTTACAAACCGAAACACCATATCTCCCTACTCTTTCATATAACTTTCGAAATCCCTGCCCTTTCATATACTGTGCCCCTTTCTGACGGAGCGTCGTCCCCATGGGGATTCTCCTCCGGGTTCAGAATACCGGAGTATATGGCGTAAAACATGTTTTGAGCAGATTTTAAATAAGAGCGGAAAAGGGCAATTGATATTCTTCTCAGCATGACCAGTTATTTCGTGCTTATTGCTTACGCAAGACAGGGTTTCTTACTTTAATAATCGGTAAAGGGGTCGATAGTAAATAAGTAGAAGATGTCGCTCGTTTTGAACAGACTCCAAATGGTACTCAGTTTTGACCCCAGCGTCAAGGACCCCTTAGCCAGGATTGACTCGTTGTACTGACTGTACGTAACACTTGTTTGCAGTGCCAAGGGAAACTGCAGAAACAAAAGCTAGCCTTTGCAGCCTGTCGTCTAAGGCGTAAACGAGCGGCCAAAACGAAAGAAGGGTGTTTAAATATGTACAAACATTAACCACAAGGGACTGCACAGGACCGCAAACGAATATGCCGAAGAACGTGGGATCTATAAAGACCTGATCAGCAAAAATAAAAAATAAATATAGACATATCAAATTCTGCAATTGTTTTAATATGCCCTTTTCCAAATATGCCCTTTTTTTATAAGAATGTTGTTTTCCCGGCCTAGGCTGAATAATCTTATTTTTACAGATGTTTCAACACACAAAATTATATCTATCCTTTTCAAAATTTTAGCCTCGGCTTTACTCTTAAAATATTCTTAAAATTTCGCAAATTTCAGCCTCGATATTCTTATAAAATATATTCTTATATAAAAAAAAAGAGTGTATAATAAATTTTGTGATCGCAGTCCGAAATTACTTGAACATTGCTATGCAGAACAACTTGCACTATGTTATCATGAATGCTACCATGAACGATCCGCTAGAAAGGGACCCTGGTCACAGAGGTTTTTCTTGAAATTTTTCTTCGCGAAAAAGAGAGCAAGCCGCGAAGCGGCGACAACGAGTCGCGAAGCATGAAAGTGAGATTTAAGGCCAAGGTAACCAGAGGGTTTTCTCTCTCTCCTCGCCGCTTCGCGACTTGTTGTCGCCGCTTCGCAGCTCGCTCTCTCTTTCGAGAAGAAAAATTTCGAGAAAAATTGCTGGGACCAGGGTACGAGAAAGGGAGCTGGTTGAGAAACAACGATGCGTTTTTCTTCAGTTATAACTTTCCGAGGTGTCTTGCATGTCTAAGAATTATTCTTTGGTAATATCCCAGGGGTGTACCCTTCGATATTTTGGTGTGGGTGTGCCACCAGGTTCTCAATATGCTAGCCCTATTCGACAAAAACATTTTGGCTTCTAAAAGTGTTACTTAGTTGGCGAACCCATGACCTTGACCAAGTATCCAGTAATTTTCGAGCCTGAGCATTATGTTAGGCAAAAATATTTAATACACTCTTGTCGCTCCTTTTTTTTAAATAAAAAAAAAACGGTTCAAAAACCCTACCCTTCGGGGGCGGTACATTCTAATATTGCTAAAATGCGTGGAGTATCCCCTGGGGTTTTATTGCGCAATAACTAACATGAGAATATGTGATCTTGAAATATAAGTATCTTGTTGCAGGCCGTGACTGTCGCCTCCAGCACCGTATCTAAACAAACACGAACAAAGGTACTTTCAGACGGCCTCCAAGATTTCCACGATTTTCATAGGATTGGAATTGAACTGGCAAACCTCGAGGTCCAGGAATAGCAACCTTTCAATCGGACTAAACTGATTACAGGTAAGTGACAAAAACAGTATACTTCGCCGGCTGGTATAGACTCGGTAAAGGCAACTCATACCCAGTTGGCCTTTTTTAGTCTTAAATGTTGTCCCTCTACTCCGAAGCCGATCTTAATATTGTACTATATTTGCCCAGTGCACAACCTTATACAAGGGCGATTGGCACGTTAGGGGTGGGAGGCTGAAACTGCCCTACACTGCTTATTTAGGGATGAATTCTCCCAAATGAGAGCTAACAGGGGGAGTTGCAGCTTTTGCCGGAAGAGTGTAAGAGAGCTCTTCACAGCTTCCGTTATTATAAATACATAACCCCACATGTCTCTGTCCTTTATATTTAGCTAGCGTTCAGTGAACTCACATAGCGGAATTGAACAATCTCTAAACTAGTAGTTTCCAGCCGTGGAAAGTGAAGTGCTGCGAGTAAAGTAAGACATTACCGCCAATAATTTGCATCAGTTGCAGCTTATTTCGATTGTTGATATTTGATAGCCTGCGTGGCAGGTGCGAAAAGGGGAGGGGGAGGGAGAAAAGCACGAAAGAGGGGAAAGGGAAGGGAGTGCCTGCCATAAAAGCCGGTGTTTTTGTAATCCGCCCACCATTTTCTCAACTAATCCGTAAATGTCACTATCAATACGCGACCAATCACAAGTACGGGGCTTCTCAGCATGGTCCGAACTTAATTACTTTGTTTACCGGAAATTGTCAAGTTGAGACGAAATGAAAACATTTCTACTGTTCTTGCTTCCGCAGCAAACACGACAAACATAGACTACGAGCAGTCTCTCATTTTTTTACTGCTCGCAGTCTACGACAAACAGTGATCAGTTTCGAATGAATACATAAGACCTTTTATCTCACAACCTCACCAGGCACCGTGATGGTCACAAAGAACAGAACACGGGCTAGCCTACTAATAAAAATAACAATATAACGCAACTGTGAATGACTAGCTTTCAAATAAATGGCCGCGATGCACGTATTCTAGTCGTATTTCTCGCACTGTTTTTCGTTTGTTTTCCGAAAACAAGATATCTAAAGTAAAGGTACTATATAAAAACTTCAAATGCGGTCATCCGTCGAAGGAATCTTCCTTGAAAGTTGCAACGACGCTTGCCGAGTTACATAAATCCAGCATAATTCTATTCAAGTTGTTGCTGAAGGAATCGGGCTGGAAACTATTCAATAAGAAATGTAGCTGCTCTTTGCAACTTTCAATGCGGTGTTTATCTAAGAAAAATTAAAACACTCTGCCGTCACGCACTCTTTGAATTTCTATCAGGACGATTTGGATCCAGCGGAACACACAAAAGAACGCTAGTGGCGGGGAAAGAAGAGCTGAACTTCGAAGATCTGCAAGAAGGCAACAATTTATCATTAAAGTAAGTTCCTGGCGGTTTTATAACCGGCAAGAAGAAGTCCTCAACCAAAAATCGCCAAAAGTTATAGATCGCTTCGTCTTCAATTATCTTACCGTTGATAACGCGGGTCAAACAGCAGATGACAGGCACACAGACAGCATGATTTTTCCTTTCTTTCTTCTGGCGAGTAAAATCGACAAGCCGTTGGGAGATGATACTTTTCAGAACCAGTCAGTAAAACTCATCTGCTGACAGGTCTTTTCCTTCATACGGTTCTTTAACTGCTCTTTTCAAGCTGAAATTGATGCCTTCTAACGATGAATTCCCGTTGAGAAATCTCATCAGGCTTCACTATAAACGACATATGTTTAGTTACTCAAATGGCGTGATGTTGATTTCAGCCAGTCGGAAAAAGGTATTAAGTCGAAGAGTGACATTTAATTAATGCTGACCAATCACTATTTTCACGCTCAGAATCTGAGCGTGAAAAACGGAGAAAACAATGGCGTCCTTGCAGGCGTTCCTTTCCTTTCTCCCTCAGGCTTGCGCGCCTAAATTCCCCTTTCCCCTTCCCCTTTTAACGTCTGCCACGCAGGCTAAACACGGGCCCGCCTGAGACGCGAATAATGAAAGCAAAGGAGAATTATAAACAATT
The DNA here is from genome assembly GCA_964035525.1 of Porites cylindrica. NCBI lineage: Eukaryota > Metazoa > Cnidaria > Anthozoa > Scleractinia > Poritidae > Porites > Porites cylindrica. Next base: position 60,878,322 of record OZ037775.1, read on the forward strand.
GTCAAAACGCTCAACGTGTAGTTTTTACCAAAGCTTCAGCTCTCTCTTTGCAAACCATTTAAAACTCCATTCAAGACGGTATATGTTTTTGCGGAAAAGGAGGTCTTTTGAATATCCGCATTGCAGATGTCTGGCAAGAATCGCAATCGCTTTGAATTGGACAAATTCAGTATACAAAACCTCCTGAGTATATCTGCCTGCTAAAACAAGCTGTTACAGTTGGTTTTAGGTCGGGTTTTAACGTGAAGTTGCTACATGATTGGAGTAATTTTACGTCTACGGTTTTCAAAATACTAAATGCCCGGCAGTCGGAAATTCACTCAGTTGCCTCTACTTCAAGCCTAAAGCAGTGTTTGAAATCGCTTGAGTTTTCTAAACACCTCCCTGATGTTTTTACACAAATTAAATAAGATAGTTCGTACAAATTGGACGTGAATTTCCGACTGCCTGACATCTGTGGATATTTATCGAAAACATTGAAATTTCACTCTATGCCCAAGCTCGAGAGTCGCTTCTATAGTTGGTTTTAGGTCTGGTTTTAACGTGAAGTTGCTACATTATTGGAGTAATTTTGATCTTCCAAAGCTTATGCCAGTAGAACATATTTTCTTGATGCCTTCGTCATGTTTCTCCCTTACACTAATACACGCCAGGATACACGCCAATAAGTTACTCATTACGGCTCAGCCAATCAGGAATTTGCGGACGCCAGCGTCCGCAGAAATGAATAAAAGGGGGTTCTTAGAGCAGGCGTCCCTTCCCCTCTCTCCCCAACCGCCCTCCCTTTTTCCCTTTCTCCACATCCCCTACCCCTTTCGAAACCTGCTACGCAGGCTAATATTTGACATTAACCGTGTCAAATAACAGTGTATGTAACGCTACTTGACAGGAACGGATCACAAGTTTTTCAGATAGTATAAAAGTGAGCTAATTTGGCTCTGCTTGACTCTCTCTCGAAAAAAGAAGAAAATTCACGCCCAAGGCAGAGTTGTCCGAAAAAACCTCAACGAAAAAGTGACTCTCAAACAATGGAAGATATAACGAAAGACAAATGCTTGTGGCTATAACTGGGAAGCGTCGTTACCTGCAAACAGGCCATATTGCGGATTACTAAGCTGATTACAACATAACAAAACACTACAAGGAGCTAGAAGAAGTGAACAAACAATGAGAGAGAGAGTGTTGAGAAACAACCTTCGCTAACGCAACCTCCTCTACCGCCACGGCTCCCACCATACAATCCGTCAAGGAGGAGCGTAAAGCTCTTGGTAAGGAGGGAAGACACCGTAAGGGAGTTGCAATAATAAATTAGAAGCCTGCACAAGAAGAGAAGACATTATTGAAGATATTAAATTCAAAAGAGGCCGGGATAAAGTGAGTCTTTGGACAGTTAACTGAGAAAAAACATAAAACATAAGAAGCATTATCTAATTAGGAAAAAAGAGCAATGCAAAGAAAAAACGCGGATCAGCACATGTCGACCCATGTCGGATTCTGGGAAACTGCTCATGCGTTAACACGTATTTTCACTTTTCAACCGGACCAAAAGCGAAACCCAAGCGCAATAACTAGACGGTTTGTCTAGGTAGTATCAAGAGAGTTTTCTCTTGGTAGTACAGTGGAACCCCGCCTTACGACCACCCCGTTTATAAGACCACCTCGTTATTACGGCCATATTCTTTCAAACCAAACGTAAAAACCATTGAGTCATTTTACTATTTTGACGACCCCGTTAATGCGACCACCTCGTTATTACGACCAGGATTTTATGGCCCAACGGTGGTCGCATTAACGGGGTTCCACTGTATATCAGTAAACGTATTCAATTTATAACTAAAATGTGTGCATATGTGTTAGTCGTGAGAGGCCAATTTTCGCTAATTATTTTATGTTACTCGTTGCATGTTTCAATATTTATGAATAATGAGAAATTTGTACATTTTGCGTGATCAAAGCATAAAGCTTTAATAAAACAAAAAATATTTACGTTGAATATTAATCCTTATCATATGAATCTAGGCAGGAAGGGATTCTAGCTGTGCTGGGGTACTGTTCTAGTCTGCTCAGTGTATCTGCTTCACAGCCGTTTTCATAGTACATGTACTGTTCGAGATCAGGCATGCAGAAATCATAATCTTTGTTTATCTAGAACACATGTAAGTCATAGGACTAAATCAAGGAATTAAATACAGCCGATAGAATTCAGTATACTGCAGTAAAACTACTGTCTAATAAAATCATGGCATGCAAACTAAGTTCTCAGTGCTTATTTCACAAAGCGTTTTTACAGCAAGCAGTGCACATTGCAATTAGGTTTCTGCAGGTTGCGCGTACAATGCATGATTTCCAGGAGCGGTGTCAAACTGTGTTCTGATCTGTGCGACGGAGAGTTTGTCGTTATTTTCGACCTTTGACCGGAAATAATGGCTAATAAAACAATTACTAGATCTGTGTTTTTTTATATCCTTTCGGCTCTGCTGATAACACTTACCTTGACCTTGATTATTCCGGATATCACCAAAACCTCATCCAATAACTTCGTCCTTCCAATGTTGGTGTCGAGATGACGCCTATGGATTTCCCGTTTTGAGAGATCATATATACTTACTAAAATGTCACCAGCTATTTAAGTTAACGACTGCCCGTAAAGCGGTTTAGTCGGGTCATTTCAGTTTCCTGACTGGGATCAACTAACTTTTATATACCATTTTTCACAAAAAAGGTAACATAGGATATATAGGGGTATACAGGGTATACCCCTTTCACATACCTTGTTTACAACTTTGCATCCCTTTCAACTGCTGTAAATACACTGTCTTTTAAATAGGAATCAGTCACAAAAATAGAACGTTTTCCCGTCTTTATAAAGTCATAAAATTCATCTCTTCGGCCCTTTGGGCCCTTTTACAGACCCAAATGACAGATTCCCTACCCTTTTATATACTTCAACGAGTAAAATCCCTACCCTTTTATATACCTGAAGCCTGAAAAATGTACCCCTTTCGGGCGGAACCTCCCCGTATGGGCCAGCTATGGGGAGTACCCCCTTCCCCCGGAAGTTAAACCGATACCGAGTCGAGGAAGCAGAACAAAGAGAGGGAGAAACATTTCTGCTATTTTAATGTCAAACAGTTGTTACTGTAGTTGTTGTCATTGTTGTTACTGAAAAATCACTTACAACTAATTGTGAACTCAAAGTCGCCATAAAGGTAAAGAAACTTTTAGTACATTATATAATGGTTATTGCTAGGTATTTTATCTTTTGATTTTTGAGGAACTGTTCTTTAGCAATTTTGCAGCATTAATTCCTTGACACCATACCTCCGAAAGTGTTAAAAGCGTACAAAAGCTGCAGTTCATAGATATCCCAACGAAGGGGGTACCCAAGAAAGTTTTATACGGAGAGGCTCCACCCCGAAAGTCCAACCCTTTACCCTTCATGGCCCTTCAGTTATGTACACTTTTTCACAGAAAAAATAGCGCTTCCGTATACATTTCACTGACAAATGGTAGCCCTGGCTTTCACATACCTGCAGTAACCTAGGCTAGAACTTTGCATCGGCTTTTAACTGCTGTGAATGCGCCTTCTTTTAAAAACCCGGGTTAGGGTCACACTTAACTAAAAAAATTTCTCGACTTTTTCACAGCCACAAAATTCTTCTGTAGCCCGTTTAGTAACATAATTTTACAAACCGAAACACCATATTTCCCTACTCTTTCATATACTTCAACTTTCGAAATCCCTGCCCTTTCATATACTGTGCCCCTTTCGGGCGGAGCGTCGTCCCCATATAGGGATTCTCCTCCGGGTTAATATTCCAGTTCAGTATACCGGAGTATACGGCGTAAAACATGTTTTGAGCAGATTTTAAATAAGAGCGGAAAAGGGCAATTGATATTCTTCTCAGCATGACCAGTTATTTCGTGCTTATTGCTTACGCACGACAGGGTTTCTTACTTTAATAATCGGTAAAGGGGTCGATAGTAAATAAGTAGAGGATGTCGCTCGTTTTGAACAGACTCCAAATGATACTTTTTGACGCCAGCGTCAAGGACCTCTTCCCAGGATCGACTGAAACAGTTGCACTGACAGTACCGTAACACTTGCTTGCAGTGACAAGGTAAACTGCCGAAACGAAAGCTAGTCTTTGTAGCCTGTTGGCTGAGGCGTAAATGAGCGGCCAAAACGAAAGAAGGGTGTTTTAATATGCCCTTTTCCAAATATGATATAATAAATTTTGTGATTGCAGGCCGAAATTACTTGAACATTGCTATGCAGAACAACTTTTACAAAGTTATCACGAAAATGGCTACCATGAACGATCCGCTAGCAAGGGACCTTGCAGAGAAACAACGATGCGTTTTTCTTTAATAACTTTCAGGTGTCTTGCATGTCTAAAAATTATTCTCTTTTACTTGATCTAAGAAGGGGTATACTTCTTCAGCTCCTTTTTTTCTGATTTGGGGTCCCAACCATGCAGCTGATTAATGCAATGTCCGCTTGGATAAACAGAGGCGAAGTGAAGCCTGATCTTGGTGTAAATCAGAACCAAAAATGTAGAACTGCAAGCTTGATCGAAGGGCTGCATTGAACGATTCCACCCCGGGGGTGTACTCTTCGCTATTCTTGGTGTGGGTGTGCCGCCCGGTTCTCCATATCCTGGCCCTATTTTCGACAAAAACATTTTGGTTTCCAAGTTTTACTTAGTTGGCGAACCCACGACCTTGACAAAGTATCCAGTAGTTTTTGAACCTGAACATTCTGTTAGGTAAAGATATTTGACACACTCTTGTCGCTCCTTTGAAAACCTTACCCTATTTCACACCACAATGGCCGAAATGTATACACATTTTCAAAAACGGCTCAAAAACTCTACCCTTAGGGGCGGTACATTCCAATATTGCTTACCTTATTATCACTTATTTTCACGCGACTTTAATTTCGCGAATTTGGAATAGAAATACTTCGCGGTATTTAAATTTCGCGATTCTGAAGAATCATCATCTATCAAGGTAATTAAATTTCGCGAATCAAGTAAACTGGTGGTCGTTTTTTTACACTCCCATTTCCATAACGAATAGAAACGCAACAAACAACTGATTGAAATGTTCCACAATGTCAGTAACATAACATCTTTTAAAAGTGCACTGTGACCAACGGAGCGGCATAGCCTGCAGTGCAGGCGTATTTTGGGTGAGCGAAACATTGCTCGTGTTCGTATTGTTGCAGCCGCCATCTTCGATTTTATGACGGTGAAAGATTGGGGAGAGTAGAAAGAGTTTCAACATGGCGCTTTCGCGAGCAAAAACATTTGCGCGCCCGAAGAAAACGCCTGCACTGCAGGCTAACCGAGGCACTAATCATTCAGCAAGATAAGGGAGATGAGTCAGATAATGAGAAATAAGGACATACGGTGAACGTAAATTTGAGCCATCCTACTCGTATGTATTCCTAGCAGACGGAAAAACTTAAATAGAGTTTTAAAACTATATATATGGGTCACTAAATTTCGCGTCTTTAACTTGCGCGGCACCGTTTTTACGCGAAATTTTTTAAATTGCGAAAATAAATGATAATTAAGTATATGCCTGGAGTATCCCCTGGGATTTTATTGCGGGATAACTGACGTAAGAATGCCAGATCTTGAAATATAAGTATCTTGTTGCAGGCTACAGTCGCTTCGAGCATCGCATCTAAACAAAGGTACTTTCAGACGGGTTCCATGATTCCTACGATTTTCAAAGGATTGGAATTGAACTGGCAAACCTTTGAGGTCTTGGAACAGCAACCTTAACCGGACTAAACTGATTACAGGTAAGTGACAAAGACAGAATACTTCGTCGGCTGGTATAAGTCTGGCCTTTTTCCAAGTCATAGAAGACACCCAGTGTGAGACACTTGCCACGGGGAACCCGAACGCTGTATTAGCTAATAAAATAATCAGTTGCTATTTGTTATTTAGTGTGTTTCTTTATGAGCCGTTTTGGAAGGGATTTGAATCAACTCAGAGACGGTTAGCATTGCCGGTATCCATCCAAGACGTGTCCGCCATTTTGGCTGGGTAACCGGAAACTTGTCAACGTTGCAAATTTTGTAGTCAAAGATCCACTGCATTTGTCAGACCATAGCCCTATTACTACTTGGCTGAATATTAACAAAAAGACGAGTTACAATCACACCATACTTGAAGGAGATACTTTAACGCGTTTACCGAAACAATTTCTTTGGGAAAACGACTCCGCTCAAAAATTCAAGGATGCTCTGAGGTCTCCCCGTATACAACACTAATACGCGATTATATTGCTGGCGACAAATTCAAGGAAAATACTGAACCATCCCTCGAAAAGGTGGAAAACATTTTAATCACAACGGCTAAGTGTTGTTTAAAGATAAGAGCAGGTAAAACGCGTATAAGCGTATCAAATCATTATCAAACAAAAAATGGTTCGAAAAATAATGTCGTTTGAAAAGGCACGAATTACGAAAACTAGCAAACAAGAAACATCAAGACCCTTTGAATACTATATCATACGTGAGCAATACCATGATACTCTGGCTCAATACAAGAAATTACTTAATTCTAAAAAGAATGATTATTACAATGCCAAGATTTCTGAGCTAGAAAAAACTGCAGACAATTCAGACGCGAAAACTTTCTGGCAGTGCCTCAAATCGATGGACGACACTACAAAAGGAGAGGATGTTCCATCAATGTTGGAGGAAAATTGGCTACAATATTAAATCAATCTAGCAAAACATTTGCAATGAACTACGACAAAATGAATGCCATGGTCAACACTCTCGTCCTTTAGATTTCATGATAACTGAAAGAGAAATACGTAAAGCTGCGGAAAAGTTAAAGAATAATAAATCACCATTTTCGGATAAAATTAGAAATGAAATGATAAAAGCTAGTATTGATACACTGATGCCGGTATATGAAAAATTATTCAACTCAATTCTCAATCAAGGGACCATGCCACAGACTTGGTGTGGTGGTCTTATTACTCCCATTTATAAATCGGGCGGACGAAGCGATCCGGCAAACTACCGGGGTATCTGTGTCTCCAGCTGCCTGGGAAAACTATTTTGTTCTATCTTAAACCAACGACTTCTCGAGTTTATCGTTTCTTTGAATATACTCCACAAATCTCAAATTGGCTTTTTACCGAATAACCGCATAGTAGACCACGTCCTCACTCTCCGAACCTTCATAGATAAGTACGTTCATAATCACAACGAAAATTAAGATCTATGCTTGTTTTGTAGATTTCAAAAAAGCTTTTGACTCGGTCTGGCATGACGGGCTCTTGAATAAGCTGCTTCAAATTGATGTTGATGGTTCTTTTTATAACTTAATTAAAAGCTTATATCACAACTCTTCCTGCTCAATTAAAATTGCCCAAAAACAAACGCGATCATTCCGTTATGCGAGAGATGTACGGCAAGGCTGTACCTTAAGTTCACTGCTTTTTAATCTTTATATTAACGACCTACCTTTCGCATTTGAAAATACATTATCTGATCCTTTTGTTTTGCCAAACGGTGCAAAACTAAATTCTCTATTATATGCAGACGATTTAATCATTTTATCACGATCCAAAACAGAACTACAAAATTGCCTCGATAAACTATTTTCATTCTGTACTTCATGGATGATGAAAATCAATTCCAAGAAAACAAAAATTATAGTTTTTCAGAAACGTGCGAGAAAAAAATGCTGATTTTCACTTTCTCATTGATATTGAAATAATTGATGTTGTACAAGAGTACACTTACTTAGGAACTCGAATGTCCTCATCGGGAAATTTTTCAGTGTCACGTACGCGTGAACATCTCAAGGAGAAACCTCTTCAGCTTGAGACGACACACGAACCTTAGCAAACTAAAAGCAGCTCTCGCTTGTGAAATATTTGATACTATGATCTCCCCTATTCTAATATATAACAGTGAAATCTGGGGTGTGTATGCCAAACCAGACTTTAAGACCTGGGACGGCTCACAAATGGAGAAGGCACACCTTCAATTTTGTAAACGATGCTTGGAGGTAAACAACAAAGCTTCTAATATAGCTTGTAGAGCAGAGCTTGGTCGTTTTCCTTTAAATATCACAATCAATCAAAAACTTCTCAAATAAATTTTGTATATACAGTCTAAAGATGATGAATCTCTCGTCAAACAAGCGTTTTTAATGTCATTCAACTTACACTGTAATGGCAAAAATAGCTTCCACTCTCATTAATGAATATGTCAGAATACTTCAAGCTTCCTGACTTTAACCCTGATTTATTAGATATAGCTATGGTAAAAAGCTATGTAAGTTCAATGAAACAGGAATATATCTCATATTGGCAAAACACCCTTCAACATGCTCAAAAACTTGAACTTTATAGATCTTTTAAAACCGATCATACCACCTCTAGTTACTTAGACTTAGCAAGAGGAACAGCTGGGAGAAGGGCTTTGGTAAAACTACGAATAAGCAATCACAAACTGAGTAATGATAGAAATAGGCAGATACAATCAAACTGCAAAGGATAATAGGCATTGCCCTTTTTGTGGATGCAATGTAATAGAAGACGAAGTTCACTTTCTTTTTCAATGTCCTACATACTCTATGATTACGAATAAATTTTACTATAAAGTCAAGACTCTAGTTCCAAATATTACCCAGTTACCGATAAACGGTTTGATCAATGAACTGATGAACTCTTCTAAATACTTTATTGATATACAATTCATAAAATATATTTCAGCTTGTTTTGATGTTCGTGACAAATTATTATCAAAGTAACGTAATTTCCCTGTGTTGTAATTTTGATTCCTAAACACAAATAAAGCTCGTTGTTGTTGTCTTCCTTAAAGGAAGGTTTCCTTCTTTTATAGGCACCCTCCCGCGTTTAATTGAGGCATTAGCATTAGCATTAGCATTAGTCCTGTTCAGAAGTTTTCCTCGCGAATATTATATTCCATGAGTCTCAGCGCCAGTAGCGATGTACTGAACGCGTTCACATTTACTTGTACGTCTTGTACTCACTTTGTAGAGACTGACGCATTTCCGTCTCACCTCATCAGTTTATAAAGTCGTTTTTGGTGATGTTTATGAAAAAATGTTCAGAAATTATTTGGGGCATTTAACGCCTGCGTAGCAGGCGCTTGGAAGTAGTTGGCGTAAGAAAGAACGGGCGCGCGAGTGGGAGAAGGAGAGCCTGCCCAGAAGGCCCACGGAAATCGTTTCAACTAGCATTCTGTGAGTGCGGATATTTCCAATTGGTTGAGAGGCTTCCGAGGGGGAAAGTAACCGCGCTGGGTGAGAAAACTGTCAATCAATAGTACATGATAGATAATAGATTGAAAATTTCTTTGGTGCTTTTTCCAGATGTGATCAAAAGCGCTTTACAAAAATTTCATATAATATTAAATACAACATTGAATGGAGAAAAAGTAAAAAATAAAATTTCAAGAGATTCTTTAAAAAGAAAGGTCTTGATAGATTTCTTAAAACTGTTTAAGGAAGCAACATTTCTAATAAGCAGGCAGTTTGCTCCAAAGCGCAGGGGCAGCAGCAGCAAAGGAGCGAGCACCAAGTGTAGGTAGCACTTTCAGTGTAGGAGGTAGCAGCAGAGTACTGCTGGTTGAGCGGAGACCGTAAGTAGAGTCTAAGTAGATTTGGGTTTGACAATTATAAGTTCACCGATGTAGGGAGGAGAGAGACCGTGAATAGCCTTGAAAGTGAGAAGCATGCAGGATCTTGAATTGAATTCGCTTTACGACAGGTAGGCGGGAAGTTGTCGTAGTGCAGGAGTTATATGGCAGAATTTACTAAGGTCAAGAGCAGTGCAAGCAGCAGCATTCTGTACTCTCTGTAATTTTGAAATTTGACACTGCGGGAGGCCATACATGAGACTATTGCAGTAGTCCAGCCGACTTGTGACAAACGCATGGATAAGAGTTACTAGACAGTCTTGTGTCAGGTATTTCCTAATCCTTCTGAGGTTATGCAGATCCAGAACTGCATACTTATACCAATATTTCGGAAGGCACGGCCTTCCTTCTTCAGGGTCTTTAATGCATACAATGATAAGGTTAAGCTAAAACGCTACAATTTGAAATAAAGAATAGCGTGCAATATGATACTGAATGACACGTAAAAAGTTTAAAAATAAGAAAAAAGTGAACATTAAAAGTCTATGAAAACAAAAACCGCTGAAGAAGTGATATGAAAGGAATTTGAGATGTAAAAATAGTTTAAATATGAATGATTACAAACGGAAGAAATAAGAAATGTTAGATTACATTTCATCAAGAGAGGATTTATGCTTCTCTAGCTTTTCGTACACTGTTTCCATTAGATTTAATGAGTTCTAGTGAAATAAGTGTGATGTCGTTAGCAGAGTGATCATTAGTAAGAGAGTGTTCTGAGACTGTGGTGGGTTTGGAAATATTAGATTGGTTGTCAACTGGTCTGAAGTGTTCGTTGAAACGGTCTTTGAGTCGTAGCTTGGTTTCACCTAAGTATTAATGATTTGGAACAGTGGTTGCATTGTATGATGTAAATGACGTTTTTTAGTTACACTTGGTGTGATGAGCTGATTGGCCTGGTTTCGCCTGTAGAGTGGAATGTGTATGAAGTTTGTCCGCCAGATATGCATTTGCAAGTAAGTCAGTTTTTTCCGCATAGGTTTGAGCCCCGGGGCTGGTTGTGTTGTCTGGGATTGCGAAGTTTGGCCCTAACTAGAAAATCGCTGAGGTTGCTACAACGTCTATCGGCAACGGGGAGATGAAATAAGGATGCGAAAATGTTTGCGAATAATGGATGAGATGAAACGAAGGGCTGTGTTGTAGGTGATAACGAAGGGAACACGTTCTGGTTTGTCCAGTGTGGAACTGTCCTTGTGATATTGTTAACTCGTTGTATTTCCCGTGAAGGAAATAGCGATTATAGCCACGTTTGTAAAGATAGTCAATAAGTTCATTGGTGCGGAGTATGAAGGTCTCGTTGTTAGTACAAATGCGGCGGAGTCTGAGAGCTAGACTGAAAGGATAGCACATTTGGTATGTACGGGATGAATTTTTTTCGCAATATTTAGGGTGTGGCGGAGGGGGGGGGGGGGTGGGGAATATAGGGAAAATATCAGGAATTTCCGGAAACATATTGTTGTCTGACCTTCCTTCCAACATTTTATCATCTGTTTCCTGAAAAGAATATCGTGAGACAAAAGCAATTACATTAACAATTTTGGCACAACGAGCTGATTTGCGCCCAATGATTTTTTCTCATCAAATGGTAACACCGTCGATCTAAGTTCTAGTCCCGCTTTCAGGTAGTCCTCGTTGATGATAAGTTTATTTGCCCTCTGTGCTGGCATTTTAGCAGTGGGGTTCATTGATTGTTTAACTCCTTATCTATGAAAAACTCTCTTACATGGCATGATGGCATGTATTTTTTTTTAAACTTTTTCCTGTGTATAATTTGGCTGTGAATGTTTGGACCGAGTCGCTTACAATGATCCTGTTATCGTTCGAAAAAAATGCTAGGAAAGATATCCGATTTGGAGAAACGTTTTTCCCTGCATTTTGTTTTGCGCAATAATGTCTGAAAATAGAGCTAGCCATCATCTTCCATTATGTCTGCGTGAACTGACAAAACGCAATGTAGTGTTAAAAACAAAATTGAAATTTCCCTCGTGTTTCAGGTCTTTCAGTTTCATACAGGAGATAAAATCACCACCATCGATCTATCTTCTTGTGCGCAACATTCATTTGAGGTATGTACCAAGCGATTTTTTATCTCTTAGTTATTTGACCTCTTGGAGGGGGGTACAGAAGGGTAAATTAAATCCCCCTCCTCCCTAAACTTGGTTTAAAAATTGGCGATGGGCAACACACGACTCCTGCACTAAGTCGTAAAGGAAGTTATCTGACCCTAATAACTTACACCATAATAACACCATACCCAACGAAGAGGACGTAACCACGTTATGTCACGCATGAAGATTTTCACTGCGAGAAAAGCTCCTATTTACCTACCAAGTATCTAAGAAAGATACTCTTTCTTATATTAACAGAAAACTCGCTCCAATTTTGTGGTAGCAACTACCTACAGACCCATGGAACAGCCACGGGAACACAGATGGCTGTTGCTTTCGCTAACATCGTCATGGCCAGAATAGAAAACCAAATATTGAGACAGAAATGTATTGAAACGTACAATGGGTACCAGGGGATTTTTCTTGAGTGCAGTAGGATGCTTCGATGTCGCAGGCCGACAGATCTTCGGCCGAAGGCCGAAGTCGCGAGCGGCGAAGCCGCGGAAAAACTATAAAAACTTCACCGAAACCGAAAACCGCCCATAAAGAAAGACTCTGATACCGGCCCAGGGTAATTAAACTGCTGTTTTGGAAAAGATATATTGAGGATGTGTTTTCCACATAGACAAGTCTAGACAAAATAGAGAGCATCGAGGAAAAAATACTATACTATACTATAAAATTCAAGGCTGAGATGTCAGAAGCAGAGATCACTTCCTTGGACGCAAAAGGGCACAAAGGGGTTAGATTCAACAAGAAATAAATCCTAAAGGTGCAAACTCATTACAGTAATTACAAACTAACAGAAACCTTTCAGTACACGAACTTCTACTCGTGTCACCCACCAGGCGTGAAGAAACGCTTCATTAAAGTAGAAGCGCTCAGGCTTCTAAGGACTAATTCACTAAGGACTACTGAGAAAACAACCAGCTACGCGAAATCTTTAAAGAGCCTCCACTCATATCATATCGCAAGGGAAAATTAAACCCGGGCAAAAGTATTTTCAAAATCCGCCGATTCGATCGCCTATTCACCCCCCTCGAAAGGACGTATTAGTTAGAGCGAAGCTCTGAACAGTCACTTAATAGTATTTCATAGTATACTGATATGTTTTTCCCCCTTAATTATGTAAATCCATTTTTAAAGATGGATAAATAGAGCTTATTGTTATTAGATAACTTCCTCAACGACCAGCTGCAGGTGTCGTGTGTTGTCTAGTTGCCAATTTTTAAACCTGGTAGTCTGAGATGTGTCAAAGTTTGATTCCATGCTTTCTCGTTTAAGTCTACCAAGGGAGTCCCAGGAGACCCAAGGGGATCGAAGTGTACGTCAAATTCCCCGTTTCTCCTTCCCTTTTCATTACGCAAGTTAAAAAAAAAGCACAAAATTATCTTCTCGTTGATATCTCCCTACGCCCAACTTTTCATTTCGCCCCGATTTCTCCCTCCTCCTATTCTGTTCCTCTCCCTTCTTCATGTAGCTCAGTTAAATCGCGCAACCGAAGGCTATCACTTTCACAAATCGTCGAGTTATTGAGCAAGGAGTTTTCAGGTTGTTTGTCTAAAGATCTTCATTCATTGATTCTGAAAATTATTTCTTTGTTGTAATTTACTTGGCTGATCGTCGCTGATTTCGAATTTTCTTGGAAAAATTTATCAATATCTCATCCTCTTTCAAGAGAGCGCTGGTAACGAGGTTGTCCGGCGATACATCCTGGTCTATGTACAACAGGTGAACCCAAGTTGGAAGTATTTAAGAAGGCAGTAATGATGTCTCAGCGTCGTTAGCGCAATATTACAGTAACATTGTAAAACAACCAGAAATGCGTAAAATGTCATAATTAAAGTTCGACTGATATTTTTATGAAAATGACATTCATGTTACCCAAAGAACGTTTCGGTGACACTGACATTAAACTCCACCCAGTTTCAGCTGTTTCAGCAACTCCGGCATGGGCATCACCTGTCTCAGACAAATGATGTCCGAAACTGAAAAACAGTGCCGGCTTTCCGGAACAGCCGATCTTTGGCCTTCAATACTGGGGCCTTAAGGCTTCGAAATTTTAGCTATCTCTAGTTTTCTTATAATCATTGATCCAAGGTTTTCGATTTACCGCCCTTTTGTTGCAGATCTTAGATGAATTTCATAACGCAGAAAACCAAACAGGATAATTTGTCTAAAATAGCCAAATTGTGACAGAAAATAATCTTTACTCTGCCGACTTCCTCTTTACTTAAATAAGTGTTAATTAATGTGTAGTTTTCAATATATTGTTTGTGTATCGATTCGTCTGTGAACCTTATATTACTTACCTCTTTTGCTCGATTTCATGGCCCTCGAATCGAGGCCCTTTTGATCCCTTTTGGTCGCAGCCAATCGAAAGTAAACACTTTATCCTCTAGAACACTCGACTGTACGTCGATAAAGGGGGCTGTGAAAAACTTAAGGCGGAGAAATCCTTTCTCGTGTAGAAAGCCTCGTTTTCGCAAGCGAAGTAAAGGTAAAAAAAAAATTCTCCTGAATTGAAGAGATACGTTTCTTAGAATATTTGAGGCAATTCCTGGAACGCTACGGTACGTAAATTTGGTGTTTTGGGCAAATTTGTATTCAGCCAGGCTTTGTTGTATTTATTCAAGCTTAACTGATAAATTGCTTTAGTTATTTAGGGCTTTTCTGGAACGTGCATGTAATGCACAGTTTTTTGGCACTGTTAATGGCAAATATCACTGAAAAATGGAAAGAAATTGCAACTGATTCAAACCGTTTGAAATGTCACGCTTTACTCGCAGCACTTCACCTTAACTTCCATTGGAAACTACTAGTTTGCCAGCGCTTGTCCTCTTAAAAAATACTCCGACGAAGACAGAATAAGAGCGGCCGAAAATTAAGTTTATATTTACAAGTTCACAGGTGAGTTTTTTAGATTTGAAGATGATCCCTACAGAATAGTCAATATCGTGAAATATGTCAGATATATATCTCGAAAGTAGTTATTACTCTATTTAGAGATTTGGATTTAGTGTGCGGAAATTTCTGCTTTGTGAAGGTGTGCTCCCTAATTTCTTTAGAATTTTGTTCCAATAAAAGGTGTTCTGTGAAAGGTTTGAAGCCAGGAGTCATTTCAAAAGTAGGTTGAGTTTGAGTCGTCCGGGTGAACGTAGTCTTGAATAGGACTGTTGTTGTTGACAGTGATTGACGTTTCGACAACCTGTGCGGTAGTCATCTTCAGAGTCAAAGTGAGTTGTATCACGCCAGTTGATGGTATTATATTCGGGTTATTGATTAGGCTTTTGTACATTATACTTTTGCTTCCCTACTAAAATGCTCCACCTTAATGCTCCATTTTTCCCACTAAAATGCTCGGTCTCCCCCAAAAAATCACTAAAATGCTCGGATTAATTAATTTCAAAGTTTACACTTACAAAAACGTGCAAGTGTTGCAAGTAACAACGACAACGTGTACAAGTTCATTAAAACAGCCAAAAAACCAGCTGTATTAGGTTTTTTGGGAATTTTGAATTTTAGTCTTCATTTTGTTTAAAAAAGCAGGAGCTCATAGAGCATGGGCTCCTGAAAAAAGTTAATTTCGACTTTATTTTCTCGGAAACATTAATTTTCCGGGGAAAATGCCACTAAAATGCTCGAATAATGCTCAATGCTTTTGCCTCACTAAAATGCTCGAAAAAATGCTAGCATAATGTACAAAAGCCTATTACTGATCTGATTGGTCAATTACGTCGCGATGTTATTGGTCGTCTGTCAGTTAAGCCGTGATGTTATTGGCTATGAGGAATCGTAATCAGTAATTGGTGCATTTCGATCCGTCTACTGTCACAGTTAAACAGTCGTCTACTGTTAGTCAAATTGTCAGTTCTCTAGTCGTTCTCTCGTAGTTAGTTTTGCTAGATCTCGTCAATAAGTCGTTTGTACGCGGCTGGTAACTGTTGGCTACGATTCAGTGGCGTTTGTTCTAAGTTAGTAAACCAGCTTTCTAAAGTAAGACTTTTGATAGTAGTCTGTAGAATACGCTATACATGTCGCAGAGTCCCAGTCAATTTGATGTTTCATCTGTAAATGGTGCTCAGCAATGTGATTGTTGACGTCACCATTCCTCGTCGCTCGTTTGTGTTCGGTCAGTCGCGTGCTTAGGTTTCTGCCGTTTTCAGACTTATAACAAAACCCGCTAAATACAGATACCCCGTCTGTATAGAATGTTTTCAGTATCGTAGCCAGTATCTATACAAATTTATTGGAACTAAAGGAGGCGTTTGCATAAGAAAAGAGTTCAACTCCCACGGGATTTGTTTGGGACACCAACATGGCCGCCGTTACATTGTTTTGGGACACCAATATGGCCGCCGTGACGTCATGTGAAAACACTCTATTAACGCCCGGAGTAGTCAATCGATAATTATCGGTATCAATTTATCAATCGATGAATCAATAAAAATCGATAAATCTGATTTGATTGATATCGATTGTATCTACCAATCGGTAGAAAAAGTAGACTGCAAAACAGTCGGTTTTTTTCTCAAAATCAGTAAAGACATCGGTAAAGCGTGGCGTAAGAGTCTTACGTGCGCGAAGCGCGCGAGCCTCACACGCTGTTTTCAGCCTCATTCCAGACCTTTTGTTTGACTACTCGCGCGTACTTGAATACGCAAAAATACGGACTGTTTTGCAGTCTATAGAAAAAAATGACACACTCGCTTTATCTTGATTTTTACCTATTTTGTTGATTTGTATCGGAGGATATATATGTTCATCAAAAAATGAAAACTGAAAAATGCAACCAGTAAATAAGCTTTTCTATAAAACCAGGTTTAAAATCTTCTTCTGATGGCTGATATTGGCCAGGGCCCGGTTGCATAAAACGCCCGTAACAGTTACGGGTATACGTACGCGTACTCGTAACTTAAGTGAGTTGCATTAAATCATTTACGTGGTCCACTTAGGGGTTTCACTTAAGTGGCTGCACTTACGATTTTCGTAAGTATCCACTTAAGTGTCATTTATGCAACAGAAATTGCGGGTGTTGCATAAAACCTTTTTTACGGGAAAATTAGCACTTAAATTTACGGGACCTATGTGGGTCCCGTATCCTTACTGTTTTTACTAAAGTTAACGAGATCTTTTACCGAGAAGTGAAAAAAAAATTGTTTTTCTTTACGTAATTCCGTTCTAATGCGCTTTGTTAACCTCTGATGTACATTTAAAGCCGTCGTTAAGAAAAAAAGAAGAACAACAAACACTTCCAGTGGATATTGAAGTAAAATAACGATTTCATGTAAACTTTATTTCAATGAGAGGCTTAAAAAGGTGTTCGAAGCGACTTGACACTTTCTTTACACTCACCGATGGTTAACTTAATTTAAAAAAATAGAGTGAGTCAAATTAATAATTAAAAGTACTATAACAAAGTTACGTGTGCCCTTAAGTGAGCCCGTAAGTTACCACGTAAAACAGAAACTTACGAGAGTGCTAAGTGTGTTCCATGCAACACCCGTAAGTGTACCCATAACGGATTCTTAAGTGACCTACTTAAGAGGGCACTTAAGTGCAGGTTTTATGCAACCGGGCCCAGGTTTGTAAGCGCCCAGCTTTTCATGATTTAGACCTCCCTCCCTTTCAAAATAACGTTGGTGTAGTTCCTGGTGTAGTTAAATCCCGGAGTAGTCAATAGATGTTAAATCGAAATCAATAAAAATCGTTAGTAATCAAGTGATTTTTATCGATTCGATTGATAACGAAAAACGGTGAAAATCTATTTAGAGAAGTCTTTTAGCCTGAATTTCAGACATTCCTTCTACTCGAGGGGATGTCTGAAATTCATGCTAGGAAATCCCTTTTATCTAAGGTTGTATTTTTGGTGATACTTGCCTGCAAAAACTAAATTTAATTAACCGAACAGTTTTGTTTTTGTTATTATGTACAAAATAAAGGGCTTTAGAGAGAAACGTGTGTGTAATTCTTTCCTCATTTCTCATTTTTATGTTTGTTGATCAGTTGTTACTCGTGGATGTGTTTTCTCAACTGCACTATCTAACTTATAGCTTCCGTTATAAATCGTTAAAATCATATAAAATCGATAAAATCGTCGATAAGACACAGCAATTTAGTTGATAGATTTTTACCCATTACTGTTATTAATCGACAAAAAAACACTTGATTGCTACCGATTTTATGGATACCGATTTTTATCCATTGACTACTCCGGGATTAACGGGGTTTGACTAGGCCTTGGTGGATTGTGCTCCTAAAAGTGGCATATTATGCTACTAGCAGTGCTCGAAATTTTGCCAAATTATGCCAAAATTATGACAGAATTCCCAAATTATGCTCTTGATTTCCGAAATTATGCTCACAAAATGACGTAGATTCTGTACATATAGGCGCGCAATAACCACACCAAATTATGATGTTTTTCAAATAAACTGTTGTTGTAAATTTATTTGTGTTTTATGGCAGTTTGTCTCGGCCCTGAACTGTCCAAATTAGCTGCTCGCATCTCTGAACCGTTTGTAAAATGCCTTCAACGACTTAACGATCACACCCGTATATACTGACTGAACCAAAAGAATATAGTACCTTCTTGATTTAAACTAACTCAAACTATAGCGAACTATAACGTTGAAAGTATCAAGCCACGAAGTAAATCAACTTGTCTTGAAAGTTCTGAGTTCTTTCAGCACCAATAATTGCTTGAATAAACATGGATAAGAATAGTATACACAAGTCAACAGCAGCGCTTATTGTATTGCAACATGGAGATAGTCTGCCAGAGCGCTGTCCTGGTGATCACTGAATGCCGCTGAGAGTAGGGAGAAGGCTCGCTCAGCTGCAGCAGAGGAAGGCTGCACCAATAGAACCTGCTTCACTGCGGCTGATTTTATTTATTTCTGTAGAAAATACACCATATTTACTAAATGTTATGAATTTGTGCCCCAAAAAGTGCTAAAATTTGCTAATTATGCCGTGGCAGTGCTCGTTTAAAAAATTATGCTCTTTTGCTCCAATTATGCCAAAAATTATGCTAGCACAATCCGCCAAGGCCTAGGTTTGACTGTATTTCAAAATTATCATATCATAGCTAATTTGTAACCTTAGAAGCTAGTGATTCAAATATCTCTAAACAGTTTACCTGTATATTTACGACGTAAAGGTAAGTGTCCTATGTCCTATGGCCTATGTTGCACCGCGTCTTAGCGTCTTTTGCAGCCAACATCACTAATTTAATTAACGGAAATGCTGCGCGCAAAATTCTATTTACCAGGCATCAACCGCCGCATTTACATGGAAATAAATTAAAAACGTCGTAAATTGGCCTTCATGCTCAAGAAAGAGTATTCTTTTTAGAGAACTGATTCTCCAATCTCAGGGGAAGAACGAGGAGCATTGAAAAACACTCCAAGAAGGAAACATCGTTGATAAGATTAAAGCACAGCAAGACAAAAAAGATGCCAAACCGTCGAAAAACTTCAAACAATATGATGGTAGACAAGATTGCCTCGTGAGCAGCGAAGATGCAGAACGACGCGATTGGAGACAGGACCCTTCCCATTGTAGCGGTCATTGATAAATCCGAAAAATACAAAGTCCACGTGAGAACCGCCCTTTCTAAAGATCTCTTAGATGGGGTCAACGTTGGGATTTTCTTGGAGGGCTTAATAGCCTTATCAGCGTGGCTCTCAACGGGTTTTTGGGCAACTCTTCAACTGGCGAAACCGAAAAGAACAATTTTTATGTCATTCTTCGCTAACAACAGCCTTCTGTGGCTCAGGTGAATTCTTACCCG
The DNA here is from genome assembly GCA_964035525.1 of Porites cylindrica. NCBI lineage: Eukaryota > Metazoa > Cnidaria > Anthozoa > Scleractinia > Poritidae > Porites > Porites cylindrica. Next base: position 60,897,928 of record OZ037775.1, read on the forward strand.
CACCCCATCACCTCCCCCCCCCCCCCCCCCCCCACCCCCTTAACGCCTGCTACGCATTTATCGGGTGTTATTGACCTTTCGACTACCCGCGGATACCCGCAAGAGAATGTTTTCAAATGACGTCACGGCGGCCATATTGGTGTCCCAAAACAATGAAACGGCGGCCATGTTGGTGTCCCAAACCAATCCTCTGGGAGTTGAACTCTTTTCTCATGCAAACTCTTTCTTTTGTCCCAATAAATTTGCATAGATGCTGGCCACGTGAGTGAAAACTAAACTCGGGCCACGTGACCAGCCGCAGATCTCAAAGCAAGAGAGAGAACCCTGGAACGAGATGAGTCATGCAAAATTAGTCTTGCTTAGTGTCGACGAAGCCACGTTTTAGGAGTGCTGTTCAAGCCCGTAGAAGTGTGGATGTAAAAGGTAATAAGTAGTTGTTAATGCGTGTATAAAGAAGGGGGAAAGAGTACTAAGTAGGCTAGGGAATGTTGGAAAAATCTTTTAAACTTTATTGAAGTCAGCTATTTCATAGTATAGCAGTAGTATAGAATTTCAAACAAGTCAAATTGTCTATATTAGATCTCTCTACTGAGTAGAAGTTAATTTAGAACAAGCTTACTACCTATCTGAATGTTAAGAGAAACTATATCCATTTTGAGCGCCTAAAAACGTCAGGAGCGAGTAAAGATGAGATTTTCGCAGACACGAAAATTGTAGTTTAAGGTTTGAGACTTCCATTTTAAATTAAGCTGAATTGTCGAACGTAATGTTCCCTGTAAAAATGTCATTATTCTCTGGTAACCTTGGAACAAAGATATTTTGATAATCAAAACGATTACTTTTGTGTTAAAATAAGAAGTTTCTGGAAGATATTGGAGTTGTGACCACGGCAGGATTAGCTCAGTCGGTAGAGCGCTTGACTGCATATAGCGGGAGGATTCTTGGGGCCGGATCTTAAAATTACTGAAAAAAAATTACTGAGAAATCAAGGTACTCCATTTGTACTGCAAGCTGCTAGACCTTCGTTTGACTCGGATGACCATGTAAAATGGCGGTCCTGTCTCCAGTAAAAGATGTAATAACAGTGTCCTAAAATAGTACTTTTGTGCTAAATTCATTGACATTCAAGTAAAGGGCATTCGTTTCGTTCAGATTATGAGGCTCAATACGAATGACTGCATCTCAGACAAAAATACTAATTCCCACTCTGTAATAACATGCTTTGCAGGTTTTAAGTTTTGCAATTTTCAAAGTTCCCGCGAAAATTATTTTGATCTTTGGACTGGGACTCAAAATAGACCTTTTCACCGTTTTTTCAACTTTTTATATGGACCAGTCAGGGAAAATCCGTCGACACCACTAGAAAGAGCGACTTAATATAAGTAAAATTCCCAACTTTGAAAGCGATACGTCTTTAGCAAGCAAAGATATAGCTCTGCAAAGTCCCAAAATTTTACAGACGCGTTTGTAAAATTTCGTGACTTTGAGGTGGTGTATCGATCTTAGGTTTCAACAAATCACTTTCAAACTTGGCAATCTTACTAATTTTGAGGCGCTCTTTTCAGTGGTGTCAATGGATTTTTCTGACATTATCCATGTCAAAAGTTTAAAAAAAAACCGTGAAAAGGTGTATTCAAGATGTAAATATGATGCAATAATGAAGAAGGCCACAATTACTGAGATCAGCCTAGTTTTGTACATTTTGATGTTGCAAATGTGTTTCATATCATTTATTCACAAACTTGTTGTATAAAACTTTGTAAATATTAACTTGCTGTAGGAAAAATCCAGTCTTGATCATCTGCAAAAATAGCTTCAGCCAGGGTGTTTAGTTTGACCCTAAAGAATTAAGCACCAAATAAGCATGAGCTTACCTCATATCAACAGCATTTTCATGGTCTAGTGGTCAACTGTATACACTCCAAACAATTTGTCAAGCAGTGAAAACATTTAGATACCTGTATGTAGGAGATCAGTTCACCCTCAAGATGCCCATTGTAGCGATGGCCGTACATCAACTTACTATTTCATTACAGTTTCTGTGCCAACACCATGGACTAAAGTTGACGTCTTTAAGACTATACTAAAGTCAGACATAATTTGTGCCTCACACACTCCATATTTCTTTCACTTCAGATAATTGTACGGATTCAGTGTACCGGTACCTACACGTGATTGAAATCAGTCATGTGATTCTATAGCATGCCCGTGCACGTGGCAGTCACAAAGTAGTAGTCTTGAAATGATTGGATAAAGCTGGAATGTTTATTGGTTAAAAACTGCGGTTGAATTGCGCAATCACTCTAAAAAAACATAGTTTTAATAGGAGACGTTAATAAGAGAATATTTAATCACGACCATAATGTATGCACTCACTGTAGAAATTCAAGTTAGTTGACCTTGTACACCAGATATATCTTATTGGAGATTTTAGAATTTATTAATGTGAAATATTTTTTACAGGCCATTTTTCCTACTTTTGACACTAATGACAACAGTCACAATTCCATTAACTACATAATGAGAAGAAAAATGCTCTGTTTTCCTTTGGCTGTTAAGGCATGTGGTAAAATAATATTAAAGATATTTCCTCTTAGTCATTATCTATCGATATTTTTCCTTTGGCGAGCCCCCAGTGGGCTTTGTGGATATTGAAAGTACAACAGTTAATCTCCCCCATGCTTTGTTATGACCTGAAAAGGGAAATTTTAACCATGTTTGAGGCTAATATGGAATGTGCTTGGTAATCATTTTTCAAAACCATGAACAATAAGCTGTTGACGTGACCCCCCAGAATGTCCTAAAAGGATTTTGATGTTTCCTTTGACAAATCCTATTTACACACATGTACATAATTTTTTTCATGTCTTGCTTCAGTGATCCTTTCATAGAAGCAATTTTACATGGTAACTACACTCAGCCATATGGCTATAGTTACTGGGTAAAATTAAGGGAAAATTGAAATTCAAAATTTAGCAGTTGAATTACATACTAACTGCTGCTGTTGACAAGAATTCTTAAGAGGATTGTTGTAAATTTTAATCATTGAAATCAGACAGTTGGTATTTTGTATGTCATTAAAATTGCATGGGTATTGTACTTTCTCTATGAATTTAACAAACAAATGTCATTCAAATTAACAGCCATACAATTCCTTTGAGGTGTTTGAATTATTTTACCTTTTTGAATCTTTGTTTTAAACTTTATGTTCCTGTTTTGAACTCATTTTTTGCACATTACTATACCCCAAAAACCAAAAGGAACTAGAATATTATAATTTAAACCAAAGATAATACACATAATACTTGAACCACAACATTTGCAAAACAATTAATCATCCAAGAATGTGCATGACTGAATGTCTGGCAAGATGCCACAGCCTTCATTCAATGGCTTTATTTATCTGCATGGCTTTACAAAAGCCATATCTGGTACACAAAATATCATTTTCATACATTTTACTTATGCAAACCTCTAAGTTACTACCTAAGAAACATTTGAACGTGTAAAAGATAATGCCCCCAAGGTTTATGCACAACTGCATGAAATGAGTTTCTTCCTTTGTTGGGCTTGCTTAACAAGTTCAATGTACATGTACCCCAGTTGGGACATAAACAGTATATTTTCCCTGTCAGGCAGTATCTACTGTACCACAAGCATGTCATATATGTATCATTTTTACCTGCATATACATGAACTGGTCATGTGAAGGTTTCATGGTTATTAATCATTCTACAGTATGGAAGTTCTGATGAAGAACCAGCTGTTCGTTATCTGGGTTTGTTTTTTAGATTTATGGCTCGTATAGAATGCGTCGCATGTATATCAAAAATGCTGGCTTCTAAAGACATAACTTGCAGAAGCCGACTTATTGCCAAGAGATGAAGGTGGTGCAGCACGAACTTACCTTTTACCAGAACTTCATGCGTAGTTTCGTGAATGTACTTATATTTTGTCTGCTTTACCTGTTTGACTAGTTTTGAACTGGTTTAACTGGATCTGTTTTTCAACAATAGACCTCGATTATAAGTTAGAACCCAGGCCCTGTCTTAACAGTCACATGTTTCCCTTATGCCTCCATGGAGACTTGTTTTCTTACCGAACAGTTTGGTCAGTAAACTGTACTTTGCTCTACTGTGTGTATTTAGATTCAGACGCAATCTGTATATTGTTTTTGTCTGCATTATTCATGTACACCCAGTCTGTAATCTGCAGTCTGCTTTAACTTTTATACCCAGTCTGTAGTTTACGATCTGCATTTTGTACTCATCAAATAGTAATAGTTATACATGTAATGTATGAAATAAAAGAATAATGTTGTGGTCAGTATTATTTTTTTATGAATCTTTTCTGAAAGACAAGGTGTTTACATGTACACTTTTAGCACTTGGTCTTACATAATTTGTCTTGTGAGCTGTCTGTTTTGGTATTTTGTTCCTCAGTTGGAATGGCAAAAAGTCATGAGATGTGCAGAGCCTAGTCTTTGACCATTGACAGCAAATTTGCTGACTGTTTGTTGACTGCAAGAGCAAAGATGCTGTAGAGCAAGGCAAATTTAAAGAGACATTTTGTCTTCTCTTCAAAAGAGGGACTGATTTTGTACACGCAATCTTTGCAATAGGGAACAGTTCCATTTTATTTGATTTGTGAGCTTATAGGTACATTTGTAGGTAATCTGTATTTGCATACAAAGTGTGGTAAAAGTGTGACTGTAAATCTCGCCCATGATATTCACATTTTAGCAAACTGAGGCACAAGTTTGTCTGTACACATATCCATAAAGTTGCTAGCATTCTTGTTTTGACTGGAAGTACGTACTAGCCGAATATGGTATAAATGATTCTTGTTATTAATTTTATAAGACGCTCTTAATGTGAAACACAGTAAGTAATTTGGTGCCACTCAGTTCTGTTTATTATTATTTTATTGCAATATTCATATGCAGTGTTGTGTGAAAACTAGACATGAATGCGTGTACCAATATTAGAAAGAAAGGACACTACAGTTGAAACATTCCACAATGGCCACCTTTGGAAATTGAAGAAATATAATATACAGGTGTAACACCAACTTTCTGGATGCAGTGCTGTACAACATTTTTATACTTTCAAAAACTGCTTTATAATAGCACATTAACATTTCACACAATCCATATACATGTACAGTATATTTCAGTAAAACATAAACATAATATTATTAGTAGGTTGAGTTATGATCATCCAGGTGAATGTAGTCCTGAATAGGACTGTTGTTGTTTACAGTGACTGAAGGTTAGACAACCTGTGCGGTAGTCACCTTCAGGCTCAAAGTGAGTTGTTAATGTAAGTGGCCTGGCGGTCACAGCATTTGATCTTGTATACAGCTCCCTGTCTGTCCTCCGGTTTGTCTTTGTCACTGACATTAATTAGTAAGTATTCGTTGCAGGGCTGCAAATAACGGCCGGTCAACGGACAATGTCCAACCTGATTGCGGACTTGACCAGTCAAACTCCGGTCTTGCCGGTCATTTTGACCGGTCATTTTTGGATACAAACACTTTATTTTCCATACAGTTGTCGCTTAATGCTCTATAACGCTGCAATGATGTCTTTTTTCTTTGGCGTTTTTTGCTGCTTTGCACTAGACCCTTCTAAGAAAAAGAACGCCGCAATAAATTAATTTCATGTCGTAATCTAACGCATCAAAGTGAATAACAAACTGAGTGGGAAAGTAACGCAACGTTGTAAGTCGTACTGTACTTTCGGCTTTGCTGTAATCAGCAATGTGACCTTCTTTGGAAATTCGAAGAAATTCAGGCAAATCGATCGCAATTCTCAACAGGTCGTCCTGTGTTTCTCCGGGAATAAATGTTAGCGCATCGATTAATAATAATTTCTTTTATGTTGAACAAGAATCTCGTTTGCAGACTCGATTCCAGAATGGTCTGATAAGATTTAAGCTGCTCAAGAGGGAAGGTCGACGTCTATCGCGGCGCTAGATTCTCGTTCTTGTAAACAACTTTATGCAAATTTCTGTTGATATTTGAGCCCTTCGCGATAAAATGTTGCACGATGACCCAAATTTATTTATTGACTTCTGATCATCAACACGCTGTTTGTGGAACAAACTTCTCGCCAATGCAAATCAACTTCTTTGACGAAAATATCAGCGACGATTCTTCTTTGAGGAAGTGACTTTCGATCACGTGCCAGGTAAGGAAAAAGATCAAGTTTCACCAATGGTCATTTCGGAACATCAACGTAAAACAAGTGTGTGCAGATTTTGTAAAATAACCCGGTTGTTTTTTTTGTAATTTCTAAAGTTTGCTGAACTGTATGTGTATTCCGTTTCCTGAACCTTGGGAGTTTGAAAAGGATTTACGCTTCACTTTTTACCTCTAGAGACTTCAGACACTGCCGTGCAATGATACTCAAGGTAGAAAGTAACATTAAAACGCGCGAAAACCGTGGAAAGGAACTCTACAACGTGCGAATGCATTTTTCACCAATTTGCTGTCAAAAATGTGAACGTCAATGTAGTAATAACGATCTATTGCCAGCATAATTGGATATTCCTTAGGCAAAAAAAAAATTATTAGTATTCATTATTTGACTGGCCAGAATCGGGGTTTGTCCGGGCTAAAAAATATTTGGCCGGTCATCATGACCGGCAACCTGCTGTCCGTTATTTGCAGCCCTGCGTTGTGAAGTGGTTATCAGTTTGTGTGCCACATGTATATTGTAAGGTTGCGGTATACATGTGATAGTACAACCTTACTGATCACTAACTGACTCTGTAGATGACTACCGCATGGGTTATCGAAAGGTCAGTCACTGTCAACAACAGCAGTTCCATACTGGACTCAGGACAGTGTACGCTCACCAGATGATCATACTCACCCAACTTCTGAAATGACTCCTGGGTTCAAACCTTTCACAAAACGTAAACAATGTAATATTCTGAACAAAAAATAATTGTGAACAAGTTGCATTGCAGAGTACTTCATTTTTCTTGTTGTTTGCTTAAAGGTGGCTATTGTGGAGAGTTTTTGCAAGTTGTGCATGGTTATTGCTAAAAGGACCTAAAAGGCTGTTTTCGTAAGCATGAAAATTTCATGGTGGCAACTTCATTACAGTTATATCATCTTTTTGATTTGTTATAGCGTGTTTCGGACAATATCTGTTATCCCTGCCGTGGCCAAAATGTTTGAAAAAAATTTTTTTGGTCATGACTTTATTTTACCACTACCTGAATGAAAATGGTTTATTAAACAACTGTCAATCTGGTGAGTCAATATTGACAGATGTCTTTTTAATGGCATAATTTTCATTGATTTGAACAAGGCCTTTGACACTATTGACCATGAGATTGTTCTACGAAAACTTACTAAATATGGCATTGACCAAGATGCCTTGAAATGGTCTTTTAAGATAAAAACTAACCATATGCAAAAATAAGATGCATTGTAGGTAACTGTCTATGTAGGAGGAGCCCACTTAACTGTGGCATTTCTCAAGAGTCAATAATATGATAGGCCCCTTCTTTTTTGGTCTACACAAATGATCTTCCAAACTGTTTAAATACTGGTTCTCATGGATGACACTAACTTACCTTTTCTGCACTTAGCATACATGATCTCAAATTAAAGATCAATACTGAACTGAAACATTGATCTCTGGTTTTAAGCTAACAAGTTAAGTCTCAATGTCACCAAAACAGAAATTATGATTTATTAGCTCAATGCAGAAACGACAACCTTCAAATGAGTACACAATAAGCATTACTGAAGATGGCATCCAAGTAAACCAAACAACTTAAATTAGCAAATCTCTTGGGCTTAATATTGACGGTAATCTCTCTTGGAGCACATACATGACATCTCAGAAAAAAAGTCTCCTCAAGCATTGGTGTGATTAAGCAAGTCAGGCCACTTGTTTCCATGCACACTGCATTTAAAGTATACAAAGGTCTTATTAAACGACATTTGATTACTTAAGTGCTGTCTGGGATGGCTTGTTGTAACAGCTGAGTGATTACAGAATGGCACTGTCAGAGTTATCACTAAACCAAACTATGACACTTATTCCAGACAACTTCTTAACTTGCTTGGTTGGGACAACTTATCAATCAGAAGGGCTAAGAAATTAGCTTACTTAATGTATAAGTATACTAATAATCTCGCCCCAGTTTATCTCTGCAATTTGTTTGCTCTGAGAATCTAGATTTACGACCTTTGTGACGCTAAGGGTAAATTGCTACTTTAGAAACCAAGAACTGACTACCTCAAGCATAGCTTTACAAAATGTAGTTACAGTGGTGCTTACTTATGGGATAGTCTTCCCGAGGATGTATGCACAGCGAATTCTTGACTTTTAGAGAAAAATGCACTCGGTTTGCTGATCAGTACTTTCACATGGCAAATATGTAAAGAAGGTTATTGATTTATTTAATCAAGTTTCAGATTTACATTTACAATGACAATTAAATCAATCAGTGTGAGGTAGGCTAAAAACAGCGAGAATAAAAGACTCCTGAAACATAAAGTATCACTAAAAAATTACAAAAGACATGCGACATGAACACTTATCAATAAAAATTATCATAAATGGATTGATGATTGAATAAAGTACAGTGAAAAGTTAGAAAAAATCTACATTAAACTTATCATAATAAAAGGCCATCAAGTTCTTACAAAAGATTGACAAGGTATTTGACTCTCTTATACTAAGAAGTAATTCATTCCACCGGCGACAGATCCGAACACAAAAAGAATTCTTAAAGACATCAGTTCTGCTGAAAGGGACATCAAGCGTTAAATGATCAGTGTTTCTGAGCGGTTTGATTCAAGAGCGAAATGATACATTTTCGAAGATATTTAACTTATATAATCTTAAAACACTTAAAAAAGAAAATTAAATCATTAATTATAGAGAATTTATAGAGAATTTATTTATTTTCTATTACTAGGGTATCTAAAAGATAGTAATGGGCGATTCCAGAAAATATCCATACCATACCACGGACGGCTTTTAGGATTTCCGAAGGGGAGGGGGGGTTCACGATTATGGAATTCTGAGGGCATGGGGGGTATTTACGATTGGAAATCCGAAGGCATGGGGGAATTCCACAGGTGGGATTTCTGGAGTAGAAAGTGTAGAGTGAGTTCCTTGAAAACGCTATTGTTGTGGACTTTTGTAGTTCGTAAATAAACCACGAACGTATGACCGCGGAAGCAGAAGACAAGCATCGATAGATCAGACACGTGTTTATGCTCATAACTTATAGAAGTGAACAGTAAAACGTGGGTTTCACATTAACCTTGATGAATGTCTTGTGACATGAAAAAAAAAAACGGAATATGTATCTTACTGCTTGCAAGTTTCTTGTTACTCCCGTCCGATGAACAGTAAAAAAACTCGCACCAGTCCCTGGCTTCCAAGGAACGCCTGTCAGATTAGAACACTTTTCGAACACTTCGACGGTATATTTGGCCACCGAAAGATTTTAACGGTCTGAATTTGAGCTATTTTGCTTTGTAAAAGTCAAAACAGCACAAGAAAACAAAGAGGAGTAAAATTGCCGTTAGTGGTGTTTATTTTTATTGCCAAATTCGGACCTAAAAAGGAGTTTGCACAGCCTGTCTACTAGCGGTAGGTTAGAGTCTGAAAGCTTGTCGCCTGGCGCCGCTAGATCACAGCCTTGAGGAGCATAAAGTCATGTTCGTTTGTTCATATAGGCGTTGCTAAGTTGAAAATGTACTTCCAAAAAAACGGAAATTCTGAAGGGGAGGGGGGGTTCACGATTATGGAATTCTGAGGGCATGGGGGGGTAACGCATTTTGGAATTTCCGAAGGCAAGGGGGGGATAAAACATGGAAGCCGTCCGTGGTGGGGTATGGATATTTTCTGGAATTGCCCAATGCTGCGGCACATTCTGTTGATACTGGCATTAGTTAGGCAGTGAGACTTAAAAGAATCGAAAATGACATTGAATGTCCTATTTACATGTTGGAAAGTACTAGAATAATTACTATCAGTCTATAGAAAGAACTCGTGGGAACGTTGTTTAGTAAATGATCAAGTGGTTATCAACTCTGGTTTTCCCACAGTAAATTGTAGGAAATAATAGAAATTCAGATTGTTTATCCATATATTTAATATACGGTGCACGATATTTTCTCTGGAAACACAATACTTTTCTTGCTGTTTGTTGCACTTTATTAAGTAACAGTTATTTAGCTATATATTTATAGAAAACAACAACACAAAGAAACGGAAAAAAAAAAGAAAGTAGTAATAAATAATTCGGTAGGACTCGAACCCGGCACCTTCGACTCGACGCGACTACACCTAACCACTACACCGCAGTAGCTGATTACGCATCTTGTAGTAAACATCTTTTATTTTATTCCTTTTCCATGAAACTTCCGCCGGCAAGATGATCGCCGGCCGCATTAACCGAGCTATTAACAGTGAAAAAACAATGTAAACGCATCTTCCATGGCAATGAATGAATGAAAGAACATAATTATGCTTTTCAAAACGCCGATACACCTCCTCGTCTGCAAAGTAGGACACAAAACATATGTTTTGTTATCTCGATTTCCGCTGTTATTTTGAAGCGAATGTCAAAATCACATCCATTTTCGGCTTATACAGTTTCTTAAGAATAGCATTGCATGACATTTTCTCACTTTCACATCACCTTCTAGCAAGCTGGAATTTGTATTTCCCCCATGTTGCGCAGTCGAAGAGCAAATGCTCATCTTCTCGTCAGGTTTAACACCTGGACAAGTCAAAGGCCCTTGAATTGAAATCCAATCCCCAAGTTAGCCATCGTACTCATCTGAAAGACTCCTGCGTGTCTTAAAATTCGGTAAGACCTCTAACCGTGCTGTAGAAAATTTGCCACAAAGAAAACTCTAAGTCTAAGCAGCGAACGATGCACTCTCACCCACCGAACTTCCCCGTGTTTTTATTTGAGTTGTTCGTGGCACAATGCACTCTGGTTAAATGCAATGCATTGTGGTAAAAAGTGATGAATTCGAGAATTCGTCGCCCCTTATATATTTCCTTTAAATCCTGATTATGTTGCTGCTCGCTCCCTTCGGTCGCTCCGCAGCAATTATACAGATATTTTAACTGTGTCTAAATTAATAGAGTTTATCATCATCACTGAGTTTCATTGAAAATCTAGGACAGGTTCTTTTACTAGGGATTCATTAAATCTAACATAGGTTTGATTGTATGGAACAAAAAAGAACGGGGAATTAACTTTTAGATAACATTAAAAATCGGCTTGAGACAATTATAAAGAGTTCCTGCTTACATCCATGGCCACGACCCGTCACTGCAAGGTCCACAACCACCACATTTTTAGCCCCCCTGCATGCAGTTGGTTAGGTAAAAATTGGGGTTTTGTTACTTTTAGGGAACCATTGCTCTATAGAGGAAAACAAGTAAGTGCACTATCAAAATGATGGGTTTAGTGCATCCAAAAAAAAAATCATGTCATTGTCAAATACAAAAAACGAAAAAAGTGCAAATACTGGCCCTTTCTGGGTGCATCGTTTAACCACATAAACATACTACGTTTGGCATATGTACATGAACATTTGTCGTGTAAACTTGTCATTTTGCTCGTCCGTTCTGTTAGTTTTTTTCTTCCATAAGGATTAATTCCTTGTTGTTCACTTCAAGTAAACATATGGCCACCACCTGACTGATAAGTCAAATTTGTTTTGCAGGCTAATGGCTTCTGCTCTAGTGTTGGTTTCATCTACCAAGGAGGTGATAAATTTTTTTCGCCTTACTCGTCTCTTGGTTGAGGGTGGCACCAAAGCCTTAAGGTACACTTTTGACAACATTCATCCACCCGCAAAGCTGCATCAAGTTTTAGAATCTAACCGTCTAACACTGCAAAGGCTCAGGAGTAAGAGAATTCTTAGTTCCGCACAATGGAATATGCTGTATCCCACTACTCATTCATCAGGAAAATCAGGAGAATTTGACATCACACTACTGTTGGTGTTACTTAGGCAAATTTGTGGTCTGTCCCCTCCTGCCACAGGCTGGAACAACCTTCCACGTGCATCAGACAAAAGTGTTGAGGCTAACATAGCCAGGGTGACGTTATACACAAACTCATTGTTGAGGCGTGCCAGCTGTGCATCTGTCGATGATCCAACGTTTGATGCCTTGTGGCTGGAAATCAGCGATGCACTGATAGGACTAGGTGTAGATGCAGACACTATTAATGAGCTAAAGACTGAGAGCATATATCCTGATGTAGAAGAGCATCACCAAAAGCTGTTAAAAGAGTGGAGGAAAGATGAAGATAATATCAAGGACAAACATGATGAGATAGAAGGTATGAATAGTAATGACTGTTGTTAAATATTTACATGTAAATAGGTTAAACTTACAGTCATTTAACTCTTGCTGCCATTGGGCTCGGAGCTTGTCAGTAGCCTTAAAATTGGTTCATAACTCTTCGCTGCTTTTCTTGTACATAGCACGATTATATAGTTATCATGGCCTGATAAATTTTTGTTCTCTCTGTACTATGCTACATGTGTGCAGTATCTTACCTGAAGCAAAGTTAATCCTTTCTAGATCCCCACTTTCCTGCTATCAACTTTTGTATGCATCCTTTTTTCACTAACCTGGTCAATGGCTAGCGAGAGTATCCCTTCCCCTCCCCCTTGCATTCAATGTTATAGAGTATAACAAGGTTTCTAAAGTGAAGCCTAACTCAAAGTAAAGACCTTGCTTGATCAAGCATATCACCTGCAATCATATTAAAAAATGAAAAAACTATCTAATATTGTTAGATTTTACCTTGTTCAACACACAACAACATTGTCTGGAGGAGAGGGAGGGGGGCTTCTTTTCCCTTGGGAAGAGTGGAGAGGCTCTGTTGTTGCAGTCTGGTTTTGCATACATTATTTGTGGAAAATAGTGAACAAACCAAAAAGCAATTAATAATTATGATGACAATGACTGTCATCATGTTTTTGTACTACAGGAGAAACCAACTTGTCTAATTTTGTAACTTAGCAACACTTTTTTAAGAGTACATTTTTGCACTGGGGCCTTCACAAGACTAGTGGTGTGGAGTGAAACTATGCTAAGTGACTCCATAGCCCTTCAATAAACTTTTTTCACTTTTGTTGTGTACTTTTCACACAGTTTGGAGTGGAGAACTACTGAATGTCATTAGAAGCTTCCCCAATGACCTTTGGAATCGTGCATGTGAATGTCAGGGTCTCGGCATAGAAAACATCCAGGAATTTGACATAACAGCCTTAGATGATACACTAAAGAAGAATTTTTTATCACTACTACAGTTTGTTAAATGGGATTTTCTAAACCCTTGGAGTGATAGTCAACCAGAATTTGTAGTTCTTACTTGCACTGAGAGTAAGGATTTAAATGTAATAAACTGCCTTGTCATCCAGGGTATTTGTGCTTTTAGTAAAGGAGACACAAAGATGTTAGAAGAAATACAGGCCATTGCTGTCCAATATAAAACCTATCCTGGTTCTGGATTTTTAATGAATATCCTTGGTGTGATGTTTTGCGAAAAAGTTCTCTATGAACAGGGTAAAGAGTGTTTTGATATGGCTAAGAGTTACTTTCATAGCCATCAGGACAATCTGAGAGAGGCAGTTGCTACTTTAAACCAAGCAGTTTTGCACAAGACCTTGGGGGATTACAGAATGGCGCAGAGTCTTTCTTTTGAGGCAGCCTCCCTGTGCCATGACATCTTCATGATAACAACAAACAACCGACATCTGCTAGTGAAGGTGCTTGGAAGAGTTACTGATATGCTAGAGGAGTTTGGAAACTATGACAGATTCCACAAGACCCTCCAGACTGGTGTTCAGTTTGATTTTGCTGGTACCAGTAAGGCTACTGCAGTTATTTTGATCGAATTAATGAAAATTCAACTCAAAGAAACTAACAAGAACCTTGCAGCTGAGGAGAGCAAAGGTTTTGTTTGCCGTCTGTTTAGATTTTTAGATAATCCTGACACAGAGTTGATGAATGCTGAGGTTATACGAGCATTCATGATTGCAGCAAAGATTCATCGCAAAACTGGTCATGATGATGAAGCCTGTGATTTATTAAAGAAGTTGCAGACAACTTTCCTGCTTGCTCATGGTGGAGAACATTCTCTCTATGGTTCACTACTATACCTAATTGGCTGCTTCTTTATTGACTGTGAAAAGGTTGATGAAGCTTTAGGTGCACTGAAGCAGGCAGAGGAAATTCTAATTCGTTCTTTTGGCAAAGAACACCATTCAGTTGCATCATGTAAAAGCATGTTAGGTTACTGTTTTCTGCTTAAAAGTAACAGCAAAGAGGCCTTGAGGCACCTAAATGAAGCTCTGGCAACATTTAGAAATTTAAATCCTAATCATCCTGAAGTGGGAGGGATACTCCTTAGACTTACATTTATTCATATTAAAGAGGAAAGCTATCAGTGTGCCCAGGATACCGAGGAAGAAGCTCTAAAAATCTTCATCTCAGCTTGTGGTAAAGTATCTCCGAAGACAGCTACGGCATATTTCCAGTCAGCGATGTTCTTGCTGAAAGATAAGGCATTGTGGAGTTTAGCCAAGGAAAGACTGATGACAGCAACTGACATCTTCTTAAGGCTTGGTTTGAAACCTGCTAATTCTTGCATCCTTGCCTGCCACAGTTTGCTTGGTGTGTTGCAGCTCTCCTTGAAGAAAACAGAAGAGGCAGAGAAGTCTCTTCAGAATGTTGAAGTCGACTTGAGCATTGAACGATGGATTAAAACTAGCATCCGTTTGGTATCCTCAGTCGGTTTACTAGTACCATCGCCAACAGTTGGTCTGAACAGATCCTTTGGTCTCTGTGCCAAGGTGGTGTCTCTTGTGAATCTGGTGCATATGAAAACTGGTGATGAAAGACTCAAACATCTTGACACACTTGTTGGCTGCTTGGAAAAACACAAAACAGAGGAGCTTCAAGTGTTGGATTTTGCAGGCCAAGCCATATTTTACAACACATGCAAACTGCCTGGCTCTGAAAAATCTGTAGCTGTTTTTTTATCTTTGGGTCCACAGCTTATTTCGTCACAGTCAACTGAGGTACTGAACTCTCACTCGGACTTTGATCAAAATCAATCTGACTTGTTTTTCTCATCTGTAAACAAGAAGCATCATTCCCTGTTTTTGACGATCCCACACAACAATATTCAAGGCGATATTTCTTCCCTGGGTTCTGTCCTCCATAGATGTGTTTTAACTCTTTGTTCCCAACCATCATTCAGAAAAGGTTTTGTTGAGGGAATTGATGTCCAGAGGAAATTGACATTGCCAATAAATGACATACCTTCCATTTGTAGGTTGGTTGACTGTCTTCCACTTCTTGTTGAACTGGAACTGTCAGAATTAAAAGAACAGCATGGTAACTTTGACTACTTGAATTCTTGGGAATCGTCAGGGAAATCTGTGAAACCATCAGTGCATGTCTCTTACTTCTCCTCTGAATGTTCCCTTCAGCGTGAGGCTGAGTTTGTTTTTCACCATTTGAACCACAGGTTAGAAGAAAAATTAGTAGTGAACAAGGGCGATGGTGCTGTTACTTGCGATGTTTTCCCTGCATTAGATGGCGCTTCTTTTGCCATTGAAAAGCCTGGCAAATCCTGTGTATCTATTTCTGTAGAAAACAAGTTTGTAATTGTCAAATGCTGCAGCTTCAAGGAGTCGGTTTTAGAGTTTGTTTGCTCATCAGTGCAGGATGCTCTTAAAAAGACTGTGGAATCTTTATGCTTCAGAGTGAACTTTAAACAATCTTCATGGTTCCCTGACAGCTACCTTGAAAGGTGTGGTGGTGTAAAAGAATCTGTAGGAAAAATCCACAGCCTGGATGAGTCCTCTCATTTGACTTTTCCATGTGCAGACAGCAGAGACCCAGAATCAGATTTAAAGAGACAAACAATGGTGGATGGGTTACAGGATGAGGTAAGTCGGGTCCTTTTACTTTCAGTGTGTCATTATGATTTGCATATTGCGGGTATGAAGTTCATGCTACTACAGCTAAAATTCCCTCCTCCCTTCCTTGTTGCTCCCCCATAAAAATACAAACTGAATAAATGCCATAAATACTATCCTTAGTCGGTCGACAGAGGAAACAAATATTACCTTTCAGTAAAGGTTACTGATAAATTATGATAGTTATTGGTTGACAGAATGATCAACCCCATAAATCGTGATGGGCAATGTAGTTTTGAAGCACGTTATGAGTTATTATCAAATCAACATTTTTTCTGGAAATTAGAACAAATGACATGGATGATTCTTTTCCTTTTATTATAGGATGTGGAGATCAAGCCACTTTTTAGACGTCCCTGCGGTAAGTTGCCAGCAGACATGGATATTTGTTTGTGCCTTCTGGGGTACCTTTTGAGTCAAGTTAGACTTGAAGCCACTAAGAACGAAGCACTGGAAATTTGTAACTCTCCATCTGAACAGAACTTGGTGCCCGAAAACCAGTCCATATGCCTCGAATCAGATCATTCCATCACATCAAAGAAATCAGTAACTGACAGCTCCTCATCTGTTAAAAGTACAAAAGAATTGGATCCCCATCTTTCTCTTGATGTAAGTGATTTAGAAGCTGCTAGTAACAGGCCCATGACAAATTGTGAGGAGGGAATTGTGCAAAGCAGTCCTGGACAAGACACAAAGGAACCAGAGCAGTTGATGTCATCCATCACTGAATGTCTTTATGCAGGCAGAGAAGAAACTGTTACTCCACAAGTTTACAAAAACACACAGTCAAGTGTTGCAGATTCCAGTGTGCTTCTTCTGAACAATCAGACTGATCATTTGGATCAGGGGCAAGGTCCTTGTGAACCTGGTAATGGCATTTCAATACCATCATCAGTTGAGTTGCAACTAGAGATAAGACAACTGGAGGAGCAGCTGAAGCAGAGTGAAGAAGAAAAACAGAAACTTAGTGTTGAACTGGGAAAATACCTGTTCCTTGAAGACAAAGGAAAGCGCCATGGAAGGCTTCTTGGTGGAGCAGCTTCATTGCATGACCCAGGTTAGTCAGAGATGTTAAAAAAACTTATTAGCAAGATTCAAAATGCCGTAAACTGTAGCCAATAAGCCCCATTGCTGTAGGCCCATCTACTCGTAAACAAAAAAAAAACACATCCGGCTATATAAACCCCCCACCACCCTTTATCTGGCATTAAAATGAATTCTATTTATTATAATGCTTTCCCTTGTAATGAAGCTCAATGAAAAGCAGTACAAAACATACTTTGATCATTTTAAATGCTCTTTTTAGATTGGTTGTAAGCCCTAGCCCCCCTTTTAGAAGGCCCTCTAAAACTCATTACGAAAAGCCTAGGGCAAGCTGAAGTTTTTGGTAACTAATCTAGAACATGAAACATAGCAGAGTTGCAGGCAATAATAGGCATTGGATGAGACTGAGGAGGTTGCGAGGAATTGACCAGCCAGGAAGTTCTTTTGTTTTTCTTTTCTTTTTAGTTTCTTTGAAAGTAACCAGAGAAATTCCCCAGTTCCCAGCTCCTTAGTGAGAACCCTGTTTTGATAATAAGAACAGAGCCTTGTGACTTTTGGCTTACAACACCCAAGTTAGGAATATGAAGAATTGAAGATGGAATCCATTAGGAAATTGAGTAATTTTAATTTTCAGTGGACAAAAACCTTGTACCAGAATTATTTCAATCATATTGCATTCTTTTTTACACCTCTTGCAGGTTATAAATGTAATAAGTTATATGAAATAACTCCAAAGAAAAGGTTCTTACGAGAGCCAGAGAAAACAAACTTCACAAGCTTCAAATTTCACAAAATGAAACTTGCGTATGACGATTTAACCTGTTCTTCTCAATTCCTATGAAATTTGAAATTAATTTATTTTCTCAGGCTCCCATAAGAACCTTTTCTTTCATATAACTTATTACCTTTATAGCCCTTGAAAAATGTAAAAAGAAAAGGGTATTGCGTAAAATATTATGGTACAAGGATTTTGCCCACTGAAATGAAAATTACTCAGTTTCCTGATGTATTCTGTCTTAATTCTTTTCAATCATGCATGAAAGCTGAATTTAACTTCAATAATTATTTTATTAACCATTTAAACTTATAAAATCTTTACCTTAAGAGTAATTCTTAATGTAATTCTTGAAAACATTTGCCTTTTTATTGGTAGTTTTGGTTATGAATAGGTGTTTCTTGACCCTCAGATGGGAGAAACACATTTAAAGTTTGTAAATTGTAGTCATCCTGTGACTATTATTTTGGCTTTTTTTATGTAGCCAACAAAGAGCATTAAATTTTGTTAGCTGTTTCTCAGTTGAGTTGCAGAGAGCTGTAGGTTTACAAATGCACTACTTTCTTTTTTAGTCCAACATAACATTAGGGCTTACACTGTAACTGACTGAAAACTAATCATAATTATAGCATGTGTAAGATCATCACCTTTTTGTATGCAACTTGAACAGCTACAAAAAGGAAGCAGAAAGAAAAATTCCAGCCAGATGGCTTGATAGCTGAGTGACAAGAGCACTTCACCAGTATCACAGAGGTCAGGGGGTTGAAGCCTGCATTTTTACACGCCGGGGGCTTTTGCTCGCCCTTGATCATCAATCCCATGGTTTGTGATCTGTTTGGCAAGGGTGATTTTTTATGTTTTGTTTTTCTTGATTTTTTTAGGATTTTCCCTGCACTCTAGACTTCTAGAGATCTCTAATTCATTATCATCAAAAGAGGTGAAGAAGATCAAGTTTCTGGTCAAAAGCAAAATCAGTGGTTTCAGGCTTGCACGGATAACAGAGGCCTTTGAATTGTTTGAAGAACTAGAGACAAATGGAGTATTCCCCTGCGATTATATTGCAAACCTGCTTGCGGGGATTCAGCGATATGATCTTGTGGAGAAACTTGGAATACAGTTACCTCTAACAGCTGCAAAACTTGGTATGAGAATTCTTAATAATTTCTTGTTTTTATTATAGCCACAAACTCTAATATTGTTAGAAAGTGAATGTCAGAGCAGTTTGCTTGTATAGACCCTTCCATGTTTTCTTCACTTCTTGACAAGGATCAGTCGGCAGAAGTCTGTTGCCACCTTAAAATGAGTAAAGTCGCCAACTGTTAGAGAGTGATAAGTTGAAAAGAAACATCTATGACTTACAAAATCATAGGGTTTCGTGGACGTTTGATAGGGGAACTTTTTGGTGACTTGGCAAAACAATATCATCTCTCATTTCTGAAATATCACTCTTTGACTTGGCAACTCCTTATTTTAGTTTTTTGTGGCATTTATGCGAACAGGTCCTTGTCAAAAGTTATAAAAAAGTGGAAAGGTCTATTTTAAATCAGAACACGGGGCTGATCAGGAATTTTGTTTGTAGTGAAGTTGTTGTTTTAGTGGGGATGGGTGTGTCACCCCAGATACAAAGTTGGATATTCAGGTAAAGATAAGAAGGAAGGGGATGTGTTTCTAGGTCATGAAAGAGGGTGAACTGTTGCAAATCCCCTCCCCTCTCCCCATTCTGTTACATGTAGCATTCACCCTTGGAATTAAAAAGGAGAGAAGACTGGGGAAAGGCACTTGCTAAAGCAGATCTGAATGATTCCAAACCGAATGCAGTCTTCATGAGGATTGAAGCTTGATGGACGGTAATATAGTTGATTCACTGGATAGGGTAGCCTGTCTATCTAATTCTCAAGGACTGTGCTTATAATGGATGTCTGTACTTATTTTTTGACTAGTGTCCTTGATTGCTTATTTTCCTTCAGGGTCAGACATTCTTTCTGGACAGAGCTTGTCAGCGAGAGAAAATAGATTATCTGGTCATGTTGAGAATTCACCCGAACTTACACCTGTTAAAGATTACAGTTTGGGGGTACAACTGAACAGACATGGAGGGAAGCACCTTACAGGAAATGAAGTGTTTACGCGTGTCAATATCAGCGGAGACTCGATGCAATTGCAGGGTTTTGAAGAAAATGATAAATCATTAACAACAGAGAAAGCAGAAATTGAACAGGAGAAGATTTCGTCACTTGCATTCAATGAAGGTTCAAGGGAAACCAACATGTACACCGCTGTCTCAAGTGAGAGTGAAAAAAGCAGTAATTCATCCATGAAGAGTGCTATCAGCGCTAAAGAAATGCACCAGTTCCCCACCCTTACTTCAGACGGTTATTTGCCAGATTCTAATGATAGTTCGTTATTGTCATCCAGTTTTGAACAAATCCCAGTGGTGGCTGATCCTAGTTGCACCTTGCAGTCCTCAAGTGACACAACGGATGGCTCACCTATTTTGACGACACTTTCTAGTAAGGCTTGTAGAAATAAAGAAATCTCAGGAGACACTGTCCCAAACGTAGCATGCACGAAAGAGCAGACTGAACGATCTTCGAAATTCTACTACGCTGACGTGGAGTGTGATGGCTCTCCAATAGTAGCATCACGCCATTTTTATTCAGCTGTTAAGAACAATGAATGTTTCTTGGCTGGTGGGGACGGAGAGCTTCTTGATAAAGCAACGGAGAAGTCTGAATGGGAAAAAATTGATGAAGAAAAAGAATTTGTTGATTCTTGTGACGGAGCAATAAAAACAGTACATTCTGGCACAAGTGCAGATGCAGGAACAGATTCCTCAGAGAGTTTTGTTGGTGAGATTGTTGGAACTCAGAGCGGTGCAAATGGAGGAAACCAATCATCAACACAATCATCCGCTGCAAGAGATTGGGAGTGTTTTGGTGCCAGACCAAAAAAGGCTCAACGTTCAGATGTTGAACCAAAGCCAACACGACCTGCTCTCGATATAACTGATGGCTTAGCTGGTGACTTCTTAGCAAGACACACCCAAGACAAGGCCCTTCATGACAGTATCTATCAAACTGACGTTGATTCTCTCTTCAATGACTTTCCATCACAGGGGACTTCCTTTATTGATGGTGGTATATCTCAATCTAGCAGAGCACAGCCTTACTTTGGGGATTGCCAGGCTGCATCTGGGACAGAGCCATTTGGTGGAACTGGACATTCACTTGTAAGTGGCTCTAACAGACATTCGGTTGGCCCTTCTTATGCAGAACCTTTCAGTGACAACTCAGGACCTTGGCCCAGCCATTTAGGACATCGTTCTTTCTCATTGTATAGTAACTATTTTTCGAGAAATACTTCAACTGTTGCAAACAACTATTCTCTTCAAAGTGATATGGTACATAGTAGCGGTAGATTTGCAGGAGTTGACCTTTTTGATGGACAGACTTGTTTGGCATCAGCACAGCAAACGCCGTATCTTCCTATAGCAAGTGGTCTTGTTTTAAATGGTTATCCAGGAATGACTGGTTCAAGTTTTGCTGACCCTTCATGGCCAGGTGCAGCACCAACACTAC
The DNA here is from genome assembly GCA_964035525.1 of Porites cylindrica. Taxonomy (NCBI): domain Eukaryota; kingdom Metazoa; phylum Cnidaria; class Anthozoa; order Scleractinia; family Poritidae; genus Porites; species Porites cylindrica. The sequence goes on from OZ037775.1 coordinate 60,919,330, forward strand.
CTGGGGATCCTGTATATAATGCGCAAAGATTTAGTAGCACTTCGAATAAGCAGCTTACGGACCCTGCTCATGATGCAAATAGATTTGCTGGTAATGATGCCTCTTCAGCTTTTACTTGTAATCAGGGCACAGATGAGCCGGCTCAGAAACCAAATTTAGCACTTGGAAATTCAAGGACAACAACTGGAAACATTGATGATGAAGCAAATTCCTCTGCACGTTATCAGCTTGGAAATTCCACAACGTTTGATGGTGTTTTGGCAGCGAGATCTACTGATGATACATCTGTGTTAGAACCTCGTCTTGGTGACACCGACAACAGTAGCGTTTCTGTGTTAAACAACACAGACTTTGGTACTGATTCAGTAGAGGCCTCGGACAACTCATTGCTTGCTCTGGAACGGCGTGTCGCAGAAGCTTGTGCCCTTGTGGAACGTGTCCTTCGGGAGAGAGAGGAACGAGAACAGTTTGGAAGGGAGATAGAAAGGAAAGAACAGTTGATCAGAGAACAGAGAGCTCGAGAAAGGAGAGAGAGAGAAGAGAGAGAATTGCGAGAAGCTGAAAACTGGCCACAACAACAAGAGGCTATCAACGCACGTTCACAGTGGTTATGTGAACATTATCAGCGGCACTGCAGAGTGCGATTCCCTTGTTGCACTCAGTTCTATCCATGCCATCGCTGCCACAACATCTCGAAAGCTTGTGACAATGAAGAGGCTAAAGCTTGTCACGCCACTCATCTGAAATGCTCTCACTGTCAGCATGAACAGGAGGTAACTTTTTCTAACGTGAAACTAAGATCTCTTTTCAACGTACCTTTTAGTAAGCTGCTCTTGAGAAAGGTATTGCCTATCCTCAGACGTTCCTGAAACCTTGATGAAGATCTACCTTAAACTGTCTGAGAGTAAGGGTTACATTAATAACATTGAGGTCTCCCTCACTGAGTGTAAATGGAGAAAGGTTTTTGAATAACTCACTAAGGATTATAGAATGCGTAGACTTGCCCACAAGTCCACTTTTTTGAGCGACCAAAGTAACTAAACTTGGAGGTAAAAACAAACCTGAAGAATTTCCTCGAATATTTATCACGTTATATCAGGTGTTTGCGTAAGTATTATTTTTAAGATAATAGTGATCAGGAGGCTCATTTTTGGACTAGTAAGCCTGGTTTCCATATGATCTGGATGTAGATCGGCGACCAGTAGGTGTTGCGTTTCAGACATATACTTGGTACCATTTTCCCCCTAAAATAGTGTCAAACAAAAGCGGCATGTTTCAGTCACTCAAATAAATAGGAGCATATTTCTGTAGTGTCTAGATCGTCTCAATTCGTCCGGTGTAAACAATTTCCGATCATATCGCAGATTGCCGTAGACCGTTACAGATTACAATGGCATTTTACTCCCTCCATTTACACATTTGTTTATACAATAACAGAGATTTAAATATAGATTTACAGTCAACTCTTTCTTAACGGACATCTCTATATAAGACGGACATTCTCCTAAAATGGACCCCAAAGTTGGTCCCTGCCATTCTTTGGTCAGTTTCTTTGAATCCCTTTAACGTGAACTCTTCTCTAAGATGGATATTAGCGCTGGTCGCAACAATGTCTGTGTTAGACAGAGTCGACTGTGTTAACATTAGGGTTAATCACAGGTGGTGCGCATTTTGGCTTCTTGTTTCTCTGAGTAAAGTTCTGTGATGCCACTGCGTGAATGTCTCTGAAAACATCCCTGGCCTTTCCATTGCTGCTTAACTTCCTTTGTAGGCAAAAATGTTTAAGGATTTTTTTTTGTTATAGATTGGCGAAGACAGTGCCAAGTGCCGTAAGTGTGGAGGGAAAATGTCTGCTTATTTCTGTGCCATCTGTAAACATTTTACCAGTGTGGACAAGAATCCCTATCATTGCGAAAAATGTGGAATATGTCGGTGAGTAACAATATTGTATTCTTTGTTGTAAAATAACGTTTTATGAGCGATCCCAAACGTGACATCTTCAAAGTCATTCTCAAAAGCAGCTGTTGTGCAGTTTTAAATTTTGGGTCAGACTGTGGCTTAATTCCCTAGGCGTGGCCACTCACATAAACCTTTTTATCAGTAAGTATTTGGAGTTTAATTTTAAACTCTTCAACAAATCAAAGTTTCCATCAGGGCTCTTAGTGATCTCAGCGGATGGTTCCACCGCATGGTTGCCACTGGTCAGGAAATGATCACGGAAAAAAAATTGTTCAAGGTGGTGGAAAAGTCATGGAATCTTATTTAGAGTCAGGGAAAATATAACATCACTTTTAAAATACTATTTAAGGCTGAAAGATTAGAAGTATTTGAGGTCACTTTGATCTCAACGTTGTTTTTCTTTTAATGAACAAGACGCTCGAGTGCGTGAACCCGGCCTTCTTTTAGTTTACAATTATATAGCGGGAAAATGTGCAGTATGTAATTATCGCACTACAGCTCAAATGATATTTCAAGGGTATTTTGCCTCCGAAAGCCAATTTGCCGCAAATCGATCACGTGATATTTCGCCTCTTCACGCATGCGTTTTAAAGAGCAGACGGTGATTTGTGGACGAAGAAAAAACTAAAAACCAAGGCCAGAACTATGCCCGTCTCTTCCTGAAAGGAAGACCTAGTAAAAAGGCGAAATGTTAATTTAAAAATATCAGTGGGTGGAAAGGACAGTGGTAAGGGGAAGCTGGAGTCCACTACTTCATATCTTACTATTTGTATTTATTTGGTCATGGAAATTTTGAGCAGGGAAAAGTCGGAGAATTTGAAAAACTGATGTTGGTGTCATCCATGCAGGGAAAGCATGAGTGATGCAGTGGTGAGAGCACTTGATTCCACCAAAGTGGAAGTGACGCCGCATGTTGGTTGAGTTTGTTGTTGGTTCTCTTTCTTGCCCTGAGAGGTTTTTCTTTCAGGGGTACTCCAGTTAAATAACCAACATCTCCAAATTCCAATTTTAAGCAAAATATGGTCCACGAAGAGCCACTTTGTGGATATGGTGCCACTAAAATCATATTATTTTTATTATTCATAATTTTTTTTTAAATTCCGGGCAGTTTCTGTCGCCCCTAATATCTCGGCTGAATTAGGGCTATAGGCACGAGATGTCAGTGGCTTCTTTCTTACTCTTCCCAACCTGTTCTGTTGGTTCTCCTACTAAACCTACGATATTAGCAAACTCTTGCTTTCATTGTCCTATCTATTTCCCCAGTGTGGTCCATTCCATACTGTTCCCAATCAGTTCTGGTCCAAAAATGTGCGACTCACAATAACATAATCCCTTAAGTTAAAATCACTCACAAACTGTGAAAACCTTTTGTTCCTTTTTGTCATGTCCAATTCACTTAAGCGATTGTTATTTAAATGATGTTTTTTTTTTGTACCACCCAGGATTCATCAGGACAAATCATTCCACTGCGAAGTGTGTAATGTGTGTTTGGACAAACGGCTAGAGGGGAATCACAAGTGTCGGCCTGACTCGGGCCACGATGAATGCTGTATTTGCTTGGAGGTGAGTTTTAAACTCTATTTTTAACGTGGGAGGTGACAATTGCAGAACTTTTTTCTCCTGGGTGACTTAAACGTGAATGGTGTGAGGTTTCTCGTGGGAAAAATGGAAATAGCCCTTAACAGCATTATTTGTTTATTTATTTATTTTATTTACAAGCTTTGTAGCAGGGCCTGGAACACTCACAGAACAAGCTTCATTACGAAGTCCCAAAAAAATGCATGTTCTGCGCTCTGTTTTCTATACTTTTCCTATTGCACTAATGGGGAGAATTGGTTTAACAGTCAAGAACGTTTGCTCTGTTTGATTGTCTTTCTTAGTTTTACTGTATGGAGAATTCAAATGTTTGTCACCCCTGGAGCTTAAAGGATTAAACCACCAACTGGGATCAATTTTGGCGTTAATTGTGTCAACAACAAAATTCTCGAATCTGATTGGTTCTCACGTACTCCACTCAGTCGTACTACCATTACTTATTAAGCCTAAAAGATACCATTCTAACACAGATAGCCAAATAAGGGATAAAGTTACTTTAACTGCTATAAAGATGTCATGAGTGGTGTCTTGTGTGATCGGTCTTATTACTACCAACACAGTATGGTGAAATTTATTTATTTCTTCCCACACATTCCTAAGCGATACCTGCAAAGGGAAATAAATAAAATGTGCAATTTTCAAGGTTTAAGCGAGGCGACGAGTATCCCGTCCCTTTTACATCCTGGAAGATGATCTATACTGACATTGCTGACTTGAGATCATCAGTCAAAAGTGCAGAATACAGTAGAATTATTTTACTTTGACACAGATGTTAGCATTTTAAACTATGTCTTCTGTGCGCATCCCACTTGTGCATGATACAATCTTACTTATTTGCGTTGAGAAACATATTTTCCTATCTTCCTTCCATCCAGGGATGGGGGTGGGAACGACTGGGAAGCAGAGTGGAGGCTTGATACTGCCTCCCTCTCTAACGAATTACACCCTAGGTAACTCAAATGATCTACTGGTAGGGCGGCTGTTCTCTGAAAAGACAGTCAAGAATAGGCCTTTTAAGTAGAACATGGCTGTAACAGTACACTGCCGCGTTCTCACTAAGTTTATGTTGCTTGTATAATACCTTACATAACTTACCGCCTTCTTGTTCATTGTTTCGTAGGATGCATTCAGTGGATGCCAAATATTGCCTTGTTCACACAAGGTTCATCGTGAATGTGCCATTGCCATGATCCAGAATGGCATGTAAGTAATTCCGTCTAATCTTGACATGGCATAGAGCTGTGTGTTGTATTATATGAAGCTGAGGGAGGAGATTCACCATTCTTGTTGTAAGGGTCTTATGACCTATTCAGTTTCATGCACATTGTATTGGCTAGGTGATAGATTGTTTGGCAAGCTGGTTAATCTGATTGGTGTACATGTGAATGTGAATGATTTTAGGATGGGTCGAAGGAGCTTATGATGATTTCCTTCAATTTTTCTTTGTGTATGCCAAGTATTTCGTTGCCCTAATTAGCATGACAGGAGTGAAGCAGTACCTTCCTGTGGCACCGTTTTTTGTGTTGCACAAGGAGATTCTCAATTTGGAGTCTGTCCATGGAATCCTAAAGTACGATCACTCAAGTCCAGCATTCAAAAGCTACTGAGCAGTACTTACCTGTGGTACTGTTTATTATGCTGTTCAAGGTGGTTCTCCTTTAGGATCTCATCGACAGACTCAAAAGATAATTATCACCATTAAAGTGAAAGCTACTGAGCTATACTTGTCAGTAGTACTGTTTGCGGTACGAGATGGTTCCTTTCATGCAAGAATAGTTTTTGGTCAGATTTATTGTATTGCGCTTGAGCGCGTGTAGTTTGACCACAGGCGGCCCAGACGTAGTATGTGTCACTGAATGAATATATTAATATTCACATGGACAAATTAATGCGATGAGTCGTCGAAACTCCCATGGACTAAAATAGTCCAAAAGTCAAAATATAACAAAACAAAGCTAAGATACCTTCAACTGAACGTATCCTTGTCTTTCCTGGCCGGTTTAAGTGGCATTTTGTTGAGTTTTGCAATTGTAGGTACTATCCACTAAAGAGGAATTAAAGGCTGGCTACAAAACAAACAGACCGTCTCCACGCGCCTTCACACGAAGCGCTATAAATTCGAGAATAATCGACGAATCCGCTCCAAATAACCATCGGCTAATCTGCAGGTAACGTGTGCTCCTGCTTCTGGCTCGCTTGCTCCACAAAACCCATCGCAACTGTACAATAATTGCTCGCTCATCAACAACCACTGTTGACCTTTACGCTTCGATGTGACCGCAAACGACCAGGTTTAATACGCGACGTGAATATTCAAGCTTAGCGACCGCGTTCGCGCAACAATGCAGCACACGTTACCTGCAGATTAGCCGATGGTTATTTGGAGCGGATTCGTCGATTATTCTCGAATTTATAGCGCTTCGTGTGAAGGCGCGTGGAGATGGTCTGTTTGTTTTGTAGCCAGCCTTTAATTCCTCTTTAGTGGATAGTACCTACAATTGCAAAACTCAACAAAATGCCACTTAAACCGGCCAGGAAAGACAAGGATACGTTCAGTTGAAGGTATCTTAGCTTTGTTTTGTTATATTTTGACTTTTGGACTATTTTAGTCCACGGGAGTTTCGACGAGTTATCGCATTAATTTGTCCATGTGAATATTAATATATTCATTCAGTGACACATACTACGTCTGGTTCGCCTGTGGTTTGACGGTCCTCTTGTTGGAGTCCGAACGGGACCCAGAGTTGAGATGGAATTAAACAGTACTTGTACCTGTTGCCTTTGTGTAACGTCGTTGTGATTGTTCTAACTTTGAAGGCTGTAGTTAACATACTAAATTGTGACCATTTAATTACTAAGGAAAGCTACTGAGCAATACTTTTCCTGTGGTGCAATGCATAAGGTGGTTCTTACTGTTGAGTCTGCGTTTTAGTTAGGTGTTGAGTGTGTGGGCATTTATCTTAAATTTAAAATGAAAAAAAAAAGCAGACTGGTTTTTCCTATTCATTGATAATCCTTATTATTATTATTATTATTATTATTATTATTATTATTATTATTATTATTATTATTATTATTATTATTATTATTATTATTATTATTATTAAAAATATTATCACACATTCGGTATTAATGAAATGGTTATTCTTTTTGTTGTAGTCGCACCTGTCCAATTTGTCGGCATCCACTTTACAGTACTACGCCAAGGGAATGAACAACCGATATATCTCACTTCTTGAGCAAATTATCAGGACACAACCTTAAGTTAAGGTTCAGGTAGGAACCAGCCTGTAGCTCTTCCTCTCTCCTGAGCTGGCCTGTCGGGATTATTTTGACCTTGCGTATGGCTCCCATAAAGAAGAATCGTTGCGCAGTGCGTAGTGGTGACACTTAAAGTTTCCAGCGTGTTAACAAGTTTTTACAAACAGGCTTGAAATCATCAATTATTCGGGGGTAGAGGAAAGCATCAATTATTCAGGACCAAAGGGAAGAAACAGAAATCAATGAGACTTGCTGATGTTCGTACAAACGTTTATGAAAGGCTTTTGTGTGGGCCAAGGATCATTTAACACTGATTAAGAAATACTTAAATCGTTTGATTATAGTGGAGATGCAATGCTACAGTCAGTGACTGTTTGTTTCCACACGTTGTTGTTATGATCGTGGCTTCTTTTTTGACGTTGACTTGTTTTTGGTGAAGGCACATTGCAGAGAAAGGAGGCCAGTTCCCCTTTTTTAGCAATGTCCGTGGGTATTCGGTGGACATAAAGGAGATTCCCAGTTAATGAGATGAACACCTTTTGTTCGCATAATTTAACAGACTGGGAAAGCCAGTGAAAATCAAAACAAAAACAAACAAACAAAACAGACCTAAAAATTAGCTCAGAAGCCTTAATTAACAGTTTTGTTTATTTTCTGTTGTGACATGGAGTGGGAAAATAAAGCAAACAAACAAACAAACAACGGGAGAACGTCCAAGAAATTGTCGAAAAAAGAGATAAGATTTATATATGATATGTATATGATAAAGAGACATTTATATTATGTAAAATGATTGAAATTCTTCGTCATCATTTAGTACTTTTTTGTACATTTATTTTGTATATTTTTCCTTACGGCTGCGATAGTGAACGATCATAATTTATCAGTTTTCGACACATTCATTTTGTCTAAATAAAACAACTTCTTCCAACAAGGTGTAATTCCATTCCCGTGCTCTGGCTTTCACCCTTTCTCGAAATAAGATTCCTTCTTAGTGATCAAATTTATTGTTATAAAACGTTGTCCTGTCTTTTTCCCTTCGAGAGAGCATCTTAAGGACCAACTTGCTAGCTCAGGCAGCTAACGCGGAACGCGGGATTTGCTTCATCTTGCATTTTCTCGGAGCCAGCTTTAGGGTCCTTACAAGAAGTCAGAACTGGCCAGCCGGACCGGTCATGCTGAAAATGAAATATTAGTCGTGTCTCGAAATTTGTGCTTAAACCCATCACTGCTGTACATACAGTTTAGGAATAAACTGGTCTGGCTGGCCGGCCCTTTAATAGTGGAATTCCCCTTAATACGACTGGATATGTAAGCATACGCGCGTATACCCGCACCGCTGGATGTAATTTACAGTGTCACTGAAGGTGTTAGGATTAAGGATTCGAGTAACAGGACATCAGGAGCCTATTACACGTATAGGAATGAGACCCCACGTCCGCGCATTACGGTTCAGATGATTTTCCATTATTAATGAGCTGCTTGTCGCGCCCAACTATGGAATGGGCTTTCTCCGTCGAAAAAGGACAAAAATGGCGGACGGCTCACCCAGAAGGTGTTGCTTGTTCCACTCCCTCTTCAGTAGGACCGATTTTTGCGGGAAGGGGATGGGTCATTTTAGGTCGTCTGGCGAACAAATTTCGATTTGGAACGAACACAAAATTATTTCGTGGAGTTATTGGCCCTATATCTGCGCTGAATGATTATCTAAAATGTTGTTAGCCTGTGCGGGAGCTGCAGTAACAATGCCCTCCCACGGTCCCAACGGAAAATGCTTCAACTCGTTGTAATTCTCTCCGTGTGATAAGCCTTTCCCTTACAATGAAGGAATATGCTATTTGTAAATCGCTCAGTCAAATAGAAACATATTCACCTGCCATGGACAGTTAGATGGGCTTTAAATGCAATATTCAAGAGAAATAAAACTGAAACTTAATTTGCTTTGCGAGTTTTATGAAACAAGAATTTACAGTTAGTTAATAGTATTTTACACACCGAAATTGCTGTCACGTTTTATAAGCGTAGAACGACAATAATTTTTGAATTTCCGGTTATATCTAATTAGTCACGCTATATTGTCATGCTATATTTTAGGGGGCAGAGAGATTGGGGGAAGGGGCGGGGGTGCGTCGTGGAAGTGTCCCAGTTAAACATAATGCAAATCGTTTCTTGATTCAAAAGGCCAAGTATAGATATATATCTCTATCCCATTCCACCGGTTAGGAGTAGCTATACACCAAAGCGGGAAAAACGTGTAATTATAATCTATACTTCTCAAAGTATAAACCACTGTCACCACTGGATTGGGCAGTCGGCAGCCCAATGAACCTCCACTATGGGGGTGTTGTTTAATGCTTCTGTAAAGAGCTGATCGGAATCCCATCCAGAATTTTTCCAATTGTGTCTAAATTGATTCCCGTGATGGAATCAATTGAAGGACTAAAAGGAATAATCGGCTCCTGAAGGAAGCTATCTCAAATGAGGGTCATAATTTTTCGGGCCGATGTTATGGACCAAAATTTGAGGGAAGGCCAACTTTCTTGGGCGCTCATTTTAGACATTTCATTTTTTAAAGACATTTCGTTTATTTATTCATTCATTCATAAATTTCTTGTCTTGGTAAAAACTTCATTCTCTGATTCCGGATTCCGATTCCAAATTTTGGATTACGGGTTCCTGTACAGTACCGCAAATGATCCCCAGCCGCAAATGATCCCGAGACCGCAAATGATCCCCAAAATGGACCGCAAATGATCCTCGACCGCAAGTGATCCCCAAAGTCGACCGCAAATGATCCCGAAAGAAAAATAGGAATGGCTTAGACTCGAGTTAGCGGATCGTCGTGACGATTTTATTATTAATACAAAAAGTAAGATTAAACGCTAAATTTCAGTTCTTAAATAAATACGTATATACATGAATAAAAACTAAATGAAAAAAATCATTCAAGTGTAAAACGAAGTCGGTAGGCAAAACACGACTTTTAGCTCATGCCAAAATGCTGCTTGTTCTAATGAATTTTTTTCTCTGGCGGGTAGATTATACCTGAAGGAAAACGTTTTGACTGAGCAAATGTGATTTTTGCCGCTTATTTCATACTGAGAGGTCATGACACGCATTTTCTGCGGTTATTGTTGTTTGTGGTCGGCATGATTTGCTGGATTTGTCCTTTAATGCAGGAGCATTTCTTTCATCTCTTTTGAAATGCAATGCTTCTCGTTCCGGCTAAATAAGGGTTTTAGGTTGTTTAATTTTCTTTTAAGTGCCTCATGGATCCGAACAATTATAAGCGACTTTCTTTTAGTCCGTGAATGTGACGGTTTCTTCGATGTTTTATCACGCGATAACTACCGCTTGCCTCGCTTTTGCGTTTCTCATTACCAGGTTTAGATTCCTGGTAACTGTCTACAGTAAAGGCAAAAAAATGGATATACATATAAGCGTCAATATAACTATTCGCAACATGTTCATGAGCTGTAGGCAAGTTGCTCTTTCAAAATTAACCGAAAACTGTGGACATCGATAAGTTCGGTGGCATTTTGACGTGTGTTTATTTCAAATCACGTCTTGTTTTTTAACGGGCACTGCCAGGCCTGGGGCACTCATAAGTTACGAACCAATGTCTTGCTGTTTATCACGTAAAATTAACACTTCAGAGAAAAATCAAAACTAAATATTCTGAAAATTAATTCGACGCTTCTAAAAAGATATGTAGAGGGTGCCCGGCTTTGTATTCCTCAGTAGACAAGTTGAGCTTGGGCGTTAAAATAACAGAATTTTTTCTGCGTAACGTCCTGCCTGTCTTAAATTTTCAGCGACGAAACAGTTCTTGAAAGAAAATTGAAGCAATTGACAAAGGAAGAAGTATACGGTTGATACCATATCCTCTTCAGATTTATTCTACTTTTTTTTTCGCCTTGTATAAATTGACCTGAGATGTAGCGTCCTCCTTCCCTTTTTCTTTAGAAGGTGCGAGAAAAAGATTCCTTTTTTTATAATCAGTCCTTTTTTGTAATCAGTCCCATAAAATCCATTCCATTCCTCAAGTTTTCACGGGATCATTTGCGGTCAACTTTGGGGATCACTTGCGGTCGGGGATCATTTGCGGTCCATTTTGGGGATCATTTGCGGTCTCGGGATCATTTGCGGTTGGGGATCACTTGCGGTACTGTACATTCCTCCATTTTCGCTTGAAATTCGATAATTGTGTCGAGAATTGCGTGTGATTATAAACAAGGTGAGAGCGGCGAGATTTATTTGGGGTTTCCTTCTTCGTTCTGTTCAGTATTATTGGACTTCGTGCATTGGTAAGCATGTTAATTTCTCTTTTATTAGTTATTACTTTTGGTTGTAGCACTAATTTACTGGGTTGCTGGGACCCTTTTACGGCATTTCCTGCCGGTTATGGCGCCCGTAATAAGCTTAAATGAAATGGAATTACGTGCACACTGTAGCGTACAGCGAATGGATTTATTTATCCAACTATAACTTGGGTTCAATAGTAAATAACCTCAGACATAAGCTTATAAGGAACTAATAAGCCATAGGCAGCTCCTGTTCGAGTAGAAACGCTCCTGAAAACAAAGAAAGATCTCTACCTCAGAAAATGACAAACATCGATCGATCAGATGAATTAATTTTGGTAATGACGAAGAGACAAACCGCGGAGCAAGCAAGCGAGCAGCCCACACGAAAACTAAACTAAACGACGTACAAATTGTTTGTTGTTTTCATGTCGTTTTCAGCTGGACGTTTCTCGCTGAATTGAAAATCAGTGCGTTTATTAATTTATGGTCACCTCGCTGAACGATGTTGTGGTCTTCATTGTCATGTCGTTTTAAGTTCAGTGGCAGGCAGGCTGATTTGTCGAATGTGTACTGCTGTATTATATATGCTTGTGGGACTAACTGTTGCTCGCGTTGCAAGCGTTGTTTCCCTTCCCCACTCGCTTTAAGGGACTCTTGAAGTTCGATTTCACTTGAATATGCCATTGGACAGAATAACTTTCAATTAACTCTTGTCTTAACTCGACCTAATTTCACTTCCTCCTTTGGGCCAATTTTCAGTCCTTGAGAAAAAGAAATCTCGGTGCATTTTCTTCCTTTTGTGAAGTTTTTGATGTACCTGTCATCGGCTGTCTGGTGTGGATGCGTGGTCGAGGCTGGGGGGCAAATACAACTTAATTAGTATGAGGACTTTTTTGGGGGGGGCACTCCCTTATATAGCCTGGGGATGTGCTGCTGAACATTCTGTGGTTTTTGACCTCTCTGTCTTTAACGTGGTATATATAATTTCAAAAGTCCGTCAACAGGATATTGCCAGCATGATTGATATGATTTGCAAAATGGATTTTGTCTGTACTCCAAGCATACAAAAGCGATGACAATGACGTGAATTTGCTTTGTAACAATTGCCAATAAATGGCTTTAAAGCACTACAGTGTTCCTTTTGTCATTTTGCCCTAAATGGGGAAATGAAATTGAGGGCATTGTCCTAAACAGGGTATGCATTTTGGGAACTTTTTGTCCTAAACAGGGCCAGGGTTTCAAACTGTCAGCGGCTCACCTTGATATCCAAGTATTGGTAGAGTACCCCCAGGAGGCGGGGGGGGGGGGGGGATTTGCCAGGCATTTTTACCCTGGAGTTGGAGGAAATGAGGAAGGTTCTATTTCCAAAAGCTGTACACAGAGGGGAAAATGGGACTTGGGAAAGGAAAAAGTCAAGAACATGAAAACCACTGTGTAGGAGAACTTGGGTTCACTTTCTTCTCATGACATTAAATGCAGATTGGATAACTTAAGGTATTGTTATGGAAATGCCTTTCAATCATGTTATTCCTTATATTTGCTACTCTCAATGCGCTTTGATTTTATGCTGCTCAATATGATCCCCATTTCAAAGAGACAGGGCGGTTGTAACTTTGATAGCTCTGTGTACCTCTATGAATGGAAAATAAAGAACTTTGACGGTAACCTTGGCAAATTCCCCTCCCTTACCTGGGGATCAAGTAATGCGAATTAAACTGGGATCAATATAACGGTCAAACATAACTCTTCTGCTCTCTGTGATAAAACTAAACTTCGTTTTGACATGAAATTAAGCCCGCCCATTTTAAGACCTGGCTACTAAAATCCATTCCGGTTTTTAGAGTTCTGGATCATTTTTTTTTTTGCCAGAGTATCAGTCACAAACGTGACATATGTTTATACAGGTATGAAAATTGTGTCTTCATTGCTTAGATTAGGTTGACTGCCAACAAAAGAATTAACTAATATTGTTAAAATTTAGTTTGAATGATATGTTTCAGTTTTTTTTTTACTCTTTCTTAGTTGACAAATACCATTACATTAGAGAGTTTTAGATCCGAGTTTACCACGAACCTCTAACCGCTGGAGGTCACGTGACAAGTCATTCGCATCACGTTTGAGGTTTACAACGTGCGTTTTCAACGTGGGGAGCTGAGTTTTCACGTATGTCATTTACCTGAAAGCTTTTAGCGTATAATTCTTGTTTCATCTCACGTAATGATACAAAAATCTTGTGGAGCAAGTCTTTATACATTAACAGAGGCACAAATTCGGGCGAAATGCTAAATTTGATAAATCCTATTGGATCTTGAAAACAAGTGCCATTCATGGCTGCTGATTCAAAATGGCGGCCGTAAAATTGCAAGAAGAACTAATGTAAGAATTTACAGCTCTTTGCTGCTAGATAACCCAGTGTTGCCGTAAATTTCTTTTATTTTCACTGATTAATTTTTCTTCTATTTCTAAATGGAAAAATAAACCAGAATCCACTTGTTTAATCCACCGCCAATCTAAATCGAATTATGTTTGAACATCGAACCGCAAACGGGTAACCGCAAACCGCGGTTAGAGGTTTGCGGTAAACTCGGACCTAAAACTCTCTATTGTGTACACTCTAACTTGTGGCTCCCTTGAAAACATTACCCAATTTCAGACTAGAATGAGCAAAATCCATACCTGTTTTCAGACCTAAATGGCTCAAAAACCTTATACCCTTTGGGGCGGCACATACATGGCTCATATAAAAGGGAGTCCTGCCCCTGGGGAAGTGAGGTACAGCACTGGTTCAATATAGAGTGGCATGACATTTATTATCTTTAATGTTTCATGGGACTGCATGGTAGTGCAAAGGGTTTTACCTCATCTTTCAGTTTGATGGTGTTTCCATCTTTTATCAGTCACAGAGGATCACAGTCTGATCGCAAACTGTGTTTTGTGGTTGTCACTGGTCAGCTGTGAAACTCTGCTACACATTGTAACAAGGATAAGGTTTTTTTTCGCAACCATGCGTTGAAGGGGCTGTGTTATATGCTTTTTGCAACAGAATGATATTTTGCCATCATGGAGATTCTGTTGTTCGTAAGAGTGATTAACTGATAAACTTTCTCTTTTAAACCAACTCATTTTTACATTGCTCCAGAAGGACTTGTCTATGAGCTGCAGCCTTGTCTGACATTGACTTTGAGAAATGCATAATTTCAGAATTACTTTGGCATAAGCACCAATGTCCTGCTGGATGGTTACTGGTTTCTAACTCAAACTGACTGTGGCTGTATGAAGTACAGTTTTTATCCTCTGAAGACGATGGGAATTAACTTTTAAAATTGGTTGCCTTAAATGCCACCACAGTAACTTGCTGCAGGTGTGCATGCTCTTGTTAATCTCATGATTATAATTTATGGTCATTCTTGATATAAATACTATCATTATACATTCAATCATTAATTCTGATTGGCTTTAATTTCTCATCTACTTCTTCATAACCAGCTGACACTGACCAAAAATTAATTTGGATGATGTGTGGATAATATTATTCCATCATTAAGGCATGCAGTCTGAATGATGTCAAATGATGGAATAATCGCAAAGTATCAAGTATCTTTAATTGACGACTCATGCCAGACCACAGGACATGGATAATTATACAGTTAAAATGCACATAAACATCCATTATTAAGTGTACATACCTCATAAAAAGTTGAGTCTGTAACTTGTTTTCTTACAGTTTCCAGCCCTATAAATGCCATTTTAGCAATTACTTTTGATGTTTTTAGTTAACTCGGCTGTCTTACTCAGCCCGAAGAAAAAGCTCCAAAATTACCTTAGTTTATTCTACTCTGGTGGCAGCACCTAAACTTCACTTGAGTGTAGACGGAAGATTTTCCTTTCTTGAAAATGTTAATTTAGCTCCAAAAATCGAGCCACGACATGATCAAGAGGACGAGAAATGTAGCAAAACTAGACACACACAAACTGCGTGAGCTCGGACTTCCCAGTTCCATATAAAAAAAGTTCAAATGAGAAAACTTCACCTAAGAAAGTCCTCAAAGGCACCATCAGTCAAAATACAACACTCTATATCCATAAACACCTGAAAATGATGCTTGCATGACTATATCTAGAACATTTTAGATTTACAGTAATTGTATAGTACGTAGAGGCCATAAAAGCAAAGGATAATAAAATCACTGACATCAAAGCAAAGAGCAAGAACATTGTTACACAATAGCTAATTATTTGAAGTACTCAATTCATTTTGTTTCTTCTTCTGCAAAGCAACTTAGCTTAAATATGGAGGCATTCATAATTAATACTTATCTTCAAAAAATTCTTTTATGAATTGATCAAAAACACTCAGTGTTCAAATTCTGCTGGTAGCTAATTAATACTACTTTGAGAAGGCTTCTTGAAAAGTTACATGTGGAAGAGTTTAATTTGTCAGTAAACTGGTCTCGTAAAGTCCATCGCTAGTTGAACTGAACCGTTCGCTTGCCATCTTTTACTGTAGTATACCTCACCAAGTGTCACACCTAAGGCGTGATTGTCACGCCTGCAGATCGAAAACTTGGATCTCACACCTACTCACACCTGTGTTCCAATTTGTCATGCCTGGTAGAAAAGTTTGAGCCATTACAGCATTAACTGACACATTATGAAAAATTTTATTGATTATTTAAACAAACCAGAACCAAAGAGAGAAAAGAAAAGTCTATGTGCACGTGGATGATTGACTTTCTCCAAATTCTCTTTTTTTAGTAGGGAAGTCAATGTTCCTTTGTGTTTGTGTTAGACGGAACTCTTCGTAACACCTTCAGAAGTCTTCAGAACATCTTCAGACATCTTCGGATATTATCGGACCCCTACGAAAAATCTTGGCACTCTTAAGATAAAAAATGTCACGCCTACAAATGTAAAAAGGTTGCAGGTATACTGTAGGCCTAGACTGAGATAAACAGTGTGTGCATTTGGTATAAAGATTTCGTGTATAAGAAATGACAGAATTCATTCTTGTGATCACTGAATTTTATACACCAATTACAGATGGCTTTGCTCACTTCAACAGGCAAGTTGCTGGTTTAGTCTGCTGGCCTATTTCCAGCACACTCTTATCTTATATATAGCACATACACTGTATGCACTATGAGAGAGTGATTTGTGGCAGCAAAAAAGTGAAGCCCATTTTTTAGCTTGGGTGTTCCCATGGAAATGCTTGAACAAAAAATTGAACTTAGTGCTCCAGGGAACTGCTCAGCTTCTTTGTAATGTACTACCAATGGCCATTGCTCTTGGCTTACTGTAGCCACGCTACACATTCAAAATCCCCTCAACTGTGTAGGGACCCATTTTTTCCCACCACTTAGATTTGTAAAGTAATGGAAAGCATTCCCTGGGTACCCCTGCGAATGTGATCTGTCTGGGTTGATTTTTCGTCTGTTCCTCCCCGTCAGGGTAATTTTGAACATGCGGCATATATGGCTACTAAGCTAAGAGCAATGGCCATTGGTAGTACATTATTTTGTACTCTAAGAAGAAGAGTGGTTTCAAGGAAGTGCTTAGTTCAATTTTTTTTGTTACAATTGTCGTCCTCTTGAGCTCATGACTCAATGTTTGGAACTAATTTGAAATTTTCAAGGAAGGAAAATCTTCAGTCTATTGCTCAAGTGAAGTTTTGGAGTGATTGGTGTAGAATGAGGGTAATTTTTGGAGGTTTTTCTTTGGGCAGCGTAGGACAGTAATTTTTCCTTGTCTTCTTCTTAGTAGGTGAGAAATTAAACCAAAACATCAAAACTTGCTAAAATCATGGCTTTTTATGGGGCCTGAAACTGTTAGAAAACAACACAGCTGACACCACTCTTTACAAGGTTTTTGCACTAAATTGGCTGTTTCGACCACTGTACATAATTTTATCTGTTTTATTGATCTTACAATAAATTCCCAAACAAATCTCTAAAATTTGGCTTCCAGTACAGGCTGTTGAGAGTCAGGGTGCCCTGTGGCCAGACAGCAGCTTAATCACTAAGGCAGCTAATACATGTATAGCTATGTTTTAGCAGAACTCGAGAATATGGCAAAAGACCTCACAGCTATTCAAAGAGAAAATTGCTAAGTTACTGACTAGAAATTATTATAATTATATGGCATGCAGCATATGCAAAAATGCCGCTTGATGGATGTCAACTGCTTTTTGTGCTGGCTATTTTGAAGAAATAACTCAATATGTCAGTGGGCTGAGCGTGTGTGTTTGCATCTTTGTGGTTCATATGTTGCAGAGTAGTGGATGACCAATAAGGCTGAAGGTATGTACTACTGGGTTAATAAGTGATACCAGGAACCAATGAAATTTTAGCATTTAATAAATTCACTCCTAAAGGTCAAACAGTAGGGTAAAAGCAGCTATCACATTTTCAGCCGGTATTTTGTTGCTTTTTTCTTCTTCTTGTACAGAAATACCCAATTTTGGGACCAACAATTTCGAGCAATAATCCAGTTTAAATTACGCTAGTATTTAGAATAAAATGCTGTCCCTTTTTGAGGTGATTATTCTGTACTATTGATGTCATTTTCCAAAAATCACAAACGTCTTCCAAATTTGGTCAACACTAGCTGGTTATGAAGAATTAGCCACGGGATCTGAGCAGTTCAGAAATGGAGAAATATTTTGAATGAACCATAACAAAAATGATGGAGTTTGACTTTCATATGATATGAAGAATTATGTAGATCGAAGAGGGTAATAATTTATGCTCTCAGTAGATCACACCCTTCATGATCTGCATTATTTTTTTATATCATACTCCTGCAACTTCATTCAATAATTTTTCTGCGTATAGCGAGTTTATAATTTTGTTAGAATTTATATCATGCTTGACTCCCACGAGGCAGGATAGCTGAGCAAAGTGTGATTTTGCTTTGGTCATTTATATTTCTTTTGTCAGTTCGGTATCTGCAGTTGCATTGCCTAACAACAAAGTAGCAAGTGAACAAAACAGCCACATTACCTGGTACAGACTTCTTTTAGCAGTCACTTTTGAGGTCAAGATATGCTTTTATTTATAAATATTTTGAAGGCAGAAAAACCTTTAAGAGAAAATACAAAAAGGTGGTAAAGTTGAACCTCCACCTGCGACCACCTCCTATAAGCAACGACCTTCCTGAAACACCAAAAATGTTCTCAATCAAAAGCTATACTGGAACAGGCTCGTAAATCACCACCTCCCGTAAGCAACCGCGACCACTTTTTCAGCGGAGAGTTTTAGAATTTTCTATTGTTTTCAAACTCCGGTAAGCGACCTCTTAATTGACACATTAGCTTATTAGTAAACAGTGAGGTACACTGTTAAAATGGACAAAAAGGATTTATTCTTTGGCGATCATTATTGTCTACATGCATGCACATCTACAGTCAACTCTCTCTTAACGGACACCTGTATAAGACGGACACCTCTGTAAAACAGACACTTAGAGTTGGTCCCTGCCTCTCTTTACCCCCTTTATTTGACTTTCTATGAGACGGACACCTCTCTAAGATGGACACTTAGGGCCAGTTCCAAAGGTGTCCGTCTTAGAGAGAGTTGACTGTATTACTGTGTTGATTAGTTCGATGTATAACTACACTATTAACCATTACCCTTAAGAAAGAGACTGAGATTTCCAGGTTTCGGTTTAAGAAGTTAAGTTCTCGTTCCTCAGATGTTTTGGGGACATTTCTGTACAAGATTATAGTCGGGTACACAAGTAAAATTTTTTCACCACAAATTCATAACGCGCGTTACCTAATTTAATAAGTGCACTTCCATTTAAATGAACTGTAACATGGAATAGCTAATGAGTTTGTCAATAAAACTACCAGTAATTGGCAGGGCAAAGTAAACTGTCATTATTTTTTTAGAATAAATATACCACTCCATTAACTAGGTTGACTTAAAAATTTCAACCTTGCTGTCCAACTCTCATAAGCGACCACCTCCTGTAAGTGACCACAGAGCCTTCCATTTTCTGTGGTTGCTTACGGGAGGTTCGACTATAGATAGAAAATCAAGATAAGAAAACATGTTTTGCATCCTACTTCACAGACAAGTTGTATCGGCTTTGTTGGGCATAAATGTTTTTTTCATGGGTGATTTAAATGCATTGAAGCACTGCTTTTTGCTGTCAAAACTGTGGTTATTTTCCTGAAAGATATCTTTGAATTCATGTTCAATACGGCTTGATCAGCTTTCAACAGCACTTGCTGGTGGAAGTTCCATGGGAATGAGACTTTAAGTGTCTCTGTCTGAGAAAGTGTTCCAGGGGGCCGAAAGTTTACTGGTCAACCGATTTAGCTGAAACTTGGCACAAGTTATGTGTGAAGAGAAAACCCACCTTGACTCACTTCTCTGACTTTTAGTTTTGGAGTTTCAGAGGGGTCTCATTTTTTGGCCTTTGAGCACCAAAAATCCAGCCTTCCAGGAGGCATTTTGAAAGTGCCATAAAACCCAATGGTAAATTGTGCTGCCAAATGAATTTGACCATGAACTCTACTATAACAGAGCTTTCAGTTCATGCATGTGCTTTTGTCCTCAAGGTATTGGACAGAGAGGAGCCTGGGGCTAGAGTTTGGCCAAAACGGTGCCAAAATAACAACCCCTTATATTATTATGGTTTATTGAATTTTTGAAAAAAAAAACCACTCTTCCTCTAAAGCGATGCAAAATGGAATGCTTGGAGTAATACGTAGAAATATGACATGGAACTGACTATAAATCAAAGAAAAATTTAAAGGGAACCTCCACTTCAACAAAAAGATAACTTTAAATCACAGGAAATAAATGTTACAGTCAAGTCAATCTAAAATATTTTTAAAGAAAGCGTTTGTATCCGAAAGAAATAACTTTTAGATTCGCCTATTTTTGTTTTCAAATTTTGCGGGCGTCGCCATCTTGAATAATTGTGACGTGTAATGGTTGCCCTATTGTTATTAAACAAAAGCTCTTTGTGTCAGAACAACAGAGCAACCATTACACGTCACAATTAGTCAAGATGGCGGCGCCCGCGAAATTTGAAAGTGAAAATAAGCGATTTTAAAATTCACTTTTCTTGATATAAACACTTTTTTTAAGACAAATTTCGAACAAATTTGTTTGTCAACATAATTTTATTCGATTTAAACTTATTCTGTAGTAAGAGTGGAGGTTCCCTTTAAGCATCTGGTAAAAATATTGTTATAACTAGGTCAGAACATCATCATTAGTGTTCTATGATGGGTACTAGGTTTTCAAAGAAAAAAATTGCCCTAAATCAGGGTGTTTGTTGTGTTAATCAGAGGCTTTTTAGAGCAATTATTATAAAGTAAGAGTCGTGGTATTTCTAAGCAACGAAACTGATTTGGCTTTAACAGGGCCTACTCTGGGACCTTAAGTCGCCGTAACTTAGGCAACTTTAGGAAAATCTGCTCAAATTGTTATGCGACTTTAGGCGATTTAATGCGACTTTAGGCAACTTCAGGTGACCTACAATGATGCAATGTCACATAAAAGATAAGAGATTACATGTGCCTGAGTACATCATTCCAATGCACCTCTGTAAAGGAGAGACCTGGTTTGTAAAAAAAAAAACTCTGAGCTGATACTAAAGTGTCTATCTTCATAATTTGACAACAAACATTAAAATGGTTAATATTAAATCACTTATCAATATTGCAAATTGTGGAAATGACGATCCCCATTGCATGTCGTGGCAAGTGCTCTGCCAATGTTTGTCCTCATACAGTCATACATGTACGTTCGGCAAATAAAAGAAAGTGTTTTTCCAATTGCATTCGGATACAAGCTTAAAGTTGGCCTTTGTCGCCACAATATATTGCTCCTTTCCTATCTCAATCAAAGAAAAAACTCCAATATTGCCAATACTTGCTTTGCTCGTGAACCGTACTCGCTTTCCATAAATTCCACAGTCTCTTTGGAAGGAACCTTTGGAAACTTTCCAGTCGGGTTGATTTCATGAATCTGCATGAATACATTACCAGCAAAAACACAACCAGCCTAGCTTTGTTCCGCGCGGCAGCGTTTACGTTGTCAGCATAAAAAGAAGCGTTCATGTTTAAACCGATGGCAGTACCAAGTGTAAACGTTTCCATTATAATCTAGGAAGTTTCCAGTTAAAGGAGACATACAAAAGGAAAACGTAACAACAAGCCGCCATTTTGAATCTCCCAGAATTCCTCTACAGTCCGTTGTTTCTCGCCCCCGCCCTCTCCCCGCCTCCAGACCAGCTTGTCATGTGATCAAAACACCACACTTTCAGCCACTTAAGAAGGCCATCTGCAATGGTGGGTGCATCGTTTCGCGTTTCTACGTTCTTACTTACGTTTAATGGTCGATCACATAAAATCGTTTGGCAGGGAGCAATCACGACAACATAAACAAAACCATTTTACGCGCCTTCGATGTACAGAATTGTTTTTACGAGTGTTTGGTTGGAACCTTACACCTGGAGACAAAGCTTGAGTTTATATCTGTCTGGAAGGGAAGAACTAAAGAGACGACTATATAAGCTAAGTGTTCAAGTATATAAGAGTGATTGTGCATATGACTGATAGATGGATATAATTCGACGGTAAATACATATCAGAGGTTGTGTGCTGAAGAAATGAATTTCGCACTAACCCTCCTGGCGTGGGTTATCTTAATCCAGCTAATTGAACAACCAGTCCCAGGTACTGTTAAAAAGCAAACAGTTGACACAGTTTTAGATGTAATCATTAATTTTATTTAATATTGGGAATTTCACATGTAGACAATTCCTGAAATTTACTATGAAATGCCGGAAACCGTTACTGACAAGTCTTCTTAACTTGTGTTAATGTATCGGTCAAATCGAAGCTTCAACATGCCCCCCCCCCCCCCCCGGGCATACCCCGGGCATTTGACACCTTTGCCGTCCCGGGGAGGAGGCAATTTGATCATCAGAGTCTTCCAGAGGGTGGGGAATTTGATTCCCATGCTTTAGGGGTGGGGAATTTGAACTGCACCCTCGATTTCATGTAAAATCTTTGGCGTGGCGAGCTATCATGGAGAACGCGATGTTAGAGGATTTTCGTGGAAAAGATTGTGCCTTTGTGGCCAATTGGTTACGAGGAAAGGGCTTAAACAAGCTTTGTGCCGTATTTGAAGTATTTAAATTTTAAAATTTTTAATATTGGATTCAGGATTTGAATGTATGAATGTATTTTATTGTTGTGTTTACAATAAAGTACAATACCTATACCGGCGATTCAGTACAACAACATAAAATAAAATAAAATAAAACGGTCAACTACTTTGACCTACTGCAAGTATGTTAATTAATAAGGTGAGCGATGATGCATGTCAGTGAAATGCCGTCATGATGTACTGAGTAATCTCAATAGGTGGGATCTTTTTTTATAGAACGCTTTGCATGTTGCATGACGAAGAAAAGCTGAGCATTCGGTGACCTTGTAGCAGCGATTTCCGCCGCTTTGCACGAGACGTTTGTTTGTAGTAAATTCACTAGCAGTGTTGCTCAGTTTTTGTTATATTTTATAAAGATTTTGTTCGACAACTGAAGGCGTTTCCGCCGTCCTTCTGTCATTTTTGCGCCTGTGAAATGTCCCCAGGGTGGGGGCATTTGATCACCTGAATGGACCCTAGTGTGGGGCATTTGAACAGCATTTTGGCCCGGGTAGGGGGGAATTTGAACAATAATTTTCAAAAAAGTCAAATGCCCAAGGGGTTGCCCGGGGGGGGGGGGGGCATGTTGAAGCTTCGATTTGACCGATACATAATGTTAAAGAACGACCCAAGACCACATTTTTGTGATGAATGCCGGGGCACAATGATTGTGTTTAAACACTGGTACACTGACACTACACTTCTCAATTTCACACATTTCAAGGGAATCATCAAAGCCTTCAATGGAGTGTGTGTGCGGCTCACGTCAATAACTTTTCCAGGAATTTGGTCGAGTGTATTGATTTCAGTGGCTTGAGTGGCGCTACTGTGGGCTGGTCACGTTTTTTCTAATAAATAACATAGAGCTAAAATGTCCATTTGTCCAGTGCCGAAATTATCACAAGTCATGATGAAATGGTGCCGCCGAGCTTCACATCTGGGTAGATTTGCTTTGTGGGATAACGGCCGCCACCGAGCTTCACATCTCTGAAGATTTACTTTGTGGAATAACGGCCGCCTAGCTAGACAACTCAGTAGATTTACTTTGTGGCACAACAGACGCTGAGCCTCACAACTCGCCGGTAAATTTACTTTGTGGCACAACAAACTTTGAGCTAAACAACTCGGTTTGATGCATGCACCAGGAGTAGCATGCATTTTCCAAAGAAAAATGTGAAGGCTTAATCCAAAGTAAAATTTTACTCAGGGTGTAAACTTTCTGTACACTTTTGAAAGATGAACGCTTTGGAAGATTCATTAAACACAGATTGATAGTAGACCTTCAGCAAACTCTTAAATATGTACGCTTTACAAAGATTCACCACACTTTTAAAAGATGAACGATTTATGAAGACAGAATAGCAGACCTCAGCAAACATTTGAAAGATGAATGCCAAGGACAAACGAATCATCACGCGAGTTGGCACATGAAAGTGAGGGGAAACGTAAGCAAGCGCCTCAAAGCGAGGCAAATGTGTGTCGACGACGATGACAAATGCAATCTCGAGAAAACCTCCCTTATTAATTGCACTGGACACCCAATAATTCACAGAGCACCCAACACAATTAGGGGTTGTGTTCTCGTACCTCAAACGCAATGATTAGTTTAACATTAGGGTGTATTGTTAGCTGACATGGCGCAATAGATATCGCCTTGCTCTTACACACCAAAGGTCTGGGGTTCGACTCCCGCCGGAGGAAACTCTTTCTTTTTTCTTTGTCGTTTTGTTTTGTTACACTTTTTTAAAAACAAATTTTCATTTAATAACAATTAATTATTAATCCAGACTATTGACAGAAAGAGAACCATTGATTCAAGTACATATGTGTAGTAAGTTTTGAGCTGTATTGCTGTATGTCTTGCCTGTTCTAGAAAAAAAGAGAAGTTGACTCAAATATGAGCTTATTTGTAAAAAGTGTAAGCCGGTTTAAAAAATGTGAAAATGGAATCTTAACTTTCACAACAAACACAGAATTCAGGGAAGATTGAGACTTATTTTACAAAAAGATCATCTAAGTGCCTAAAAGGATTCTTTTGCATTAAGTGAAAATTAAAATTATGGTGTCTAACAATTTTATGGAAATCCAGATGGGTGGGGGGTCTTTGAACTTGGAAATCCTGAGGGGAGGGGGCATTCAAGCAGTTTTGGAAATTCAGGTGGAAGAGGGGCTCAAAAAACCGTTCTTGGCGTCGTAGGGGTGTTGATTTTTTCTGGAATAACCCATTGTTGATTTCTTTTGTCTGTTTATTTGTTTTTTTTTCTTTTCCCAACTGGCTTCTTTTCCTCTTGTCCTTCTTCTGTGGCCATAAGCTAGCCTCTGCTGTGCGAGGTTCGACAATTCACTTATATTTTTTATTTAATTTTATTTGGTTGTGTGTGTATGTTTTTCTGAACTTGGGGTTGGGTTGGAAGATAATGCAGTACTTGGTAAATAAATGAGGCACTGAATATAATTATGCACTATTAACTAATTTAGTTTCTGTGAATCTCTTTGGGACATCAAGGTGCATATATGAACTCCCACTGTTTCTTAATGATGGTAAATGTTTTATTACAATATGTTTTTCCTCTGCTTGTCACAGTTAAGTGATTTATATACCTTGAGTGACAAATTGTTTTCCATATTTCTCCAGGTAGTGTACAGGGAACTGCCTCACTCTGGTCATGTCTAAGAAAGGCAACACACCACCTTCAGACCTTAAACTCTTCCTTCAAGATTTTCTTCAACAGTCCAAATGCACTGGGGAGAGTTCACAAGGAGCTCACCATGTTCAGAATTTTGGAAGCTCTCCGGATGTAGCTGAAGAAATAAATGAAATGACGCTGAAATTAATACTATCCCATGTTCAGCATCAAAGTGTGAAATCTTGGAGTGACACTCAAGATAAGTTTCTGGTAATTACTCATCAAGAAGATGAGAGCTCTGATAAAATCAACTTTCTTTATGCCTTAATTGCGTGTGCTTCCCAAAAAGGTGCTACAAAAAGTTTGGAAGAAGTACTAACAATTGCAGTTCGGTACGAAGAGCTACCCAGTGCTGGCTTTCTGATGAATAACCTTGGTGTGAAGTTAAGTGAGCGTGGATCACATGAGAAGAGTAATGAGTGTTTTAATATCGCCAAGAGGTGTTTTCATCGCCAACAAGACAACTTGGGAAAAGCGGTTGTTACTTTGAATCAAGCAGTTCTCCACAGAGCCTTGGGGGACTATAAAAGTGCACAGAGTCTCTCTGTCACTGCAGCCTCCTTGTGTGACAATGTCTGGTTAGGAACAACAAAAGATAGTCATCTTCCAGAGAAGCTTTTACGAAGAGTTTTTAATATGCTGCAAGAGTTTGGAGAGTATGAGACATTATGTAAGACTTTTAAGATTTTTGTTGAATTTGACAAATTTTGTGGTGTAAGTAAACCTACTTCGATGGTTTTAACAAAGCAGTGGATGAAACTCCAACTTAGGGAGGGAACTGGTGAAAATGTTCCAGCTGAAGAAGTGAAAGAGTTTGTTCTTCAGTTGTTTGCCCTGCTGGATAAGCCAGATGCAGAGGTGATGAATATTGATTTCATACAAACCATTATCTTTGTAGCAAAGTTTCATCATGATAGTGGTCATAATGATGAAGCCTGCCATTTATTAAAGAAGCTGCGGAAGGTTGTCCATCTTAATCTTGGTGGAGAAAGTTCTCTCTATGGCTTGCTGTTATACCGAATTGGTTGTTTCAAGTTTGCCTGTGGATTGTTTGATGAAGCTTTGGAAGCACTCAAACTTGCATTGGAAATTCTAAGCCTTCATTTTGGGCAAGGACATCACACAATTGCATCATGCATGGATGTCATGGGTTCTTGTTTCTTGCTAAAGAGTAACACCAGAGAAGCGTGGAGGTGTTTGAATGAAGCCCTGGAAAGGTACAGAAAGCTAAATCCTAGCCATCCAGTATTGGGAGGAATTCTTCTGAAACTCTCATTTTTTCATATTAAAGAGAAAAAGTTTCAGTGTGCCCTTGACACCATGCAAGAAGCCTTAGATGTGTTCATCTCAGCTTGTGGTGAACTATCTGTTGTGACAGCCACCGGATATTTCCAGTCAGCCATGGTCTTGTTGAAAGATGAAGCAGTGTGTTGTTTAGCCGAGGAAAAACTGATCAAAGCTATTGACATCTTTGAAAAGCTAGGACTGAAATACCCACATGCTCATGTCATTGCTTGTCGTAGTTTACTTGGTGTCTTGCAACTCTCTTTGAGGAAAAGTGAAGAGGCAGGAAAGTATTTCTTGGACATTGAACAGCAGCTAGAGTTGAAGTGGGACCCCTGGATTAAATCCAGAATTTTTTTATTTCCTTCAGTCAGTTTATTAGTGTCATCGCTAACAGCTGGTCTAGACAGATCTTTTGATCTCTGTGCCAAGGTTGTGTCTCTTGTGAATCTGGTACAGATGAAGACTGGCAATGAAAGACACAAGTATCTTGATGTCCTTGTTAATTGCTTGCAAGAACAGAAAATAGAGGAAGTACATGTAAGGGATTTTGCAGGCCAAGACGTGTGTTATATGTCACACAGACTGCCTGAAACTGATAGAGCTGTAGTTCTCATTTTATCCACTGACCCAAAGCCAATCTCTTTGAAGGCCAATGAAGGGTTGAACTCTCATTCAGTGCATGATGCATTACAATCACATGCCCGAAATGAGTCTGGTGTGTTCTTGTCATCGGCAAAAAAGAAGCATTTTGTCCTGTTTTTGAGGTTTCCACGTAACATTCAAGATGATGCTAATTCCTTGGCTTGTTCCCTCCATAACTGCGCTAAAATGTTGTTTCTGCAACTAAGATCCAGAAAATATTTCGTGGAGGCAGATGAAGATTTCTACAGGGAGCTTACAGTGCCAATACATGATATGTCTTCCATTCGTGGGCTGATTGACTGCCTTCCACTTCTTGTAGCAATGGAACTTTCAGAATTAAAGGAACAATGTGAGAACATCGGTTGCTCAAATTCTTGGGAATCTCCAGTGAGATCTGTCAAACCTTTGCTGCTGATCTGTTACTCCTCCTTTGAATGTTCCAACCAGCGCGAGGCGGAGCTTGTGTTTGGTCATTTAAGCCACAGATTAGAAGAAAACCTAGCTGTAAAGAAGGGTTATGGTGTTATTTCCCCAATGCACAATGCCGCCTTCCTTGTGGTTACCAACCTTAAAAAATCCTCGGTATCTGTTGTTGTGGAGAATAAGTTTGTTGTTGTGAAATGCTGCAGCTCCAATGAATCTGATTTAGAGTCTGTTTGTTCATTAATACAAAATGCTCTGCAAAACCCAGTGCAAAGTTTGTGTGATGTTATTGGGTTGAACATTAAACAATCTTCATGGTTTTCTTGTAATGATATTGCCACATCCAAGATGCAATTTTCTGTTGAAGATTTTTTACCACCACCACCAGTGCCTAGTGAGGTGTTCTCCCCTGTCTTGGCCTTGGAAACTGGGGATTTAGTCCCATGTACAGTTAGCAGAGACCCAGAATCGGATATAAAGAAGCAGCCAACTGTTGATGTGGTAAAGGATGAGGTAAGCATTTTTCTGAAACTTACAACAAAAGGCCTCTATTGATAATAAATTTCCTAACTCTTGAATTCCCTAAGAGTCAGTTCTGGAGATGTGTTAAAACGTAATTAATTCACTTATAAAAGCGGGAGATACCACAAGAGACTGGGGAGAAGGGATTTTTCTGTCTCTGGCTCTTATATTTTGGATCCTCTACAAATAATCGGCAATAGCAGACTTTTTCTTCACTTTCGTCCCTATTGAACAACATTTGTAATAAGAAACATACCTGTTGGAGATTGCATTGATGGTAATACATGAAGCTGCTGATAGCTAGCTTTTTTTCCCCCTAACCATTATGCGAGGTTGTTCTCCAGCTATTGATCCTTGTAGAAAACACTGACCACGTTTGTGTGGTAGTAGTCAATTTTTCTCACCTATTTTGTTTTTTCTTCGCTGATACTTTAATGTCTTTAATGAACAACCTGAGAGTGGGACAAAAATTGGTCAGAATTAAATTGAAGCTTTTTCTTGTAGAGGCTATTGTAGATAGTACTTTGCATTTGGAATGTAAATTGTTCTTGTTCGTGGCCTGCCAGTTTCTTGGTACAAGGGTTGGCAGGACTTATGACTCGAATCTGTTTCTTTGATAGATTGTGGGAGTCAGGCCTCTTCTTAGCCGTTCCTGCAATGAGTTACATCCAGACATGGATGTTTATTTCAATCTTCTGAAGTACCTGTTGGGTAAAGTCAGACCTGAGTCCACTAATGAGGAAGCATTGGGGAGCTGCACAGTGTCGTCATCTTCCTTTGACAGATGTGATTATCATAATAGCGTTCATGTTTATTGGAATGAGTCGACCGCATCTTCTCAAAAATCCTTGTCTGCAAGCTCCGCCACATCTGCAGACGTTTCTTTCACACGAAAGAATTCATCACCTGAGAGCCTGTTATCTGCAAGCAGACTGGAAGAAGGCAGTCCTGATCGCGACTTAAAGAATGCAAAGCTGTTAAAAGATATACAATCGACCACCACAGGAGTGAAAAAAGAAGAAAGGTCCAGTCTCATTAATGATCACCGAGGAGGTGCTTCACACGATACTGAGTTTGTTGCTGTGAATAACAGCAATCTACCATTGAGCAAGTGGAATAAACAGTGGCTAGTGAACCAAAACCAGGGGCAATGCAATTCAGCTAAACCTTGTCAAAGTATTCCTAGACTACCATCTGCAGCAAGTTCAGAGAATATGGACAAAGGAACTTTCCCTGACGTTTTTCGTTTACCCATACAGTCAAATGCCGAGAATGAGTTAGCAGCTTGTCGGAAGAGGTGCGTTGAATTAGAGCAACAGATGAGGAAACTGGACGAGCAGTTGAAGCAGAGTGAGGAGGAGAAACGCCAGCTTCAAGCTGATCTGGGAAGATATTTGTTCCTTGAAGAAAGAGAAAAGTGCAGTGGAAGACTCCTTGTTAGCCCAGCTTCAGTCCAGGATCTCGGTCAGTGAAAGTCGTTAAAAATAATAATTACCAGTAGCAGCTTGAGAAAAAGAACTACTTTCCTTTGGGCATTAAAAAAAACTGTCCGGGAAATGTCAGGGCGAATTTTTAATAAGGCCTTCGTGAAGTTTCTGACGATGTTTTACAATGGGTAGGGCTGAGTGTTTTGAAATAGCAGGTGGAGGCAATGCCTGATTATTGTGCTCAACAAAAAGTTAAAATAGCAGCTAGTACTTTCTCTACCAAGGCTGCAAATAACAGGCAGTCATCGCACAATGGCCTAAGACAATTTTTTCCAGGTCCAATGAAATCTCAACCATCGTCAGACATTATGTGCGGCTTTTAAATCAACAACTATGATCCTGCTGAAAATGAGTTTAATTTGTCTTGAGCAATTAAACAGATCAAAACTCCTCACTTGCTACCTCTCTCTAACTATGAATCAGATATGAAACTGAAATGAACGAAATAAATTTTGAGATAATGTCATGTCAGACCACATTTTTGATTTATTCAGGTAAAATGATGATTTAGTCGGACATCTGTCCTTTGAAGAAACGTTAATAGATTTGTAGCCCCGATCATAGTAATGGTTAAATATGGTTCAAGTAGCAGACGTGATATGAAGACATGTTTATGCGCTTGCTGAGGTTAGACTTCTTTGAGTTTAAGTGGGAAACATATTAGCCATTTATTTGTAGGCAGTATATCTCTGCAACTCATTTATGTTAAATGTTTTGGAACATTTTCTGACTTTTTCTTTCAGTATCAGACCACAATTCGGTGGACCACAGTTTATCAGCGAGAAAAAATCAATTGTATAATGCTGAAAAACCACCTGACTCCATGACTGCGCAAGGTGGTTTGCTGGCAAACACACCTGACAACGAGCAGCAAAAAAATGATGCAACTATGTTTCCATCTTCAAGAAATCCTGTCCATTTGCAAGGCTGTAAAGAAAATGATCAATCTTTAAGAGCAGAGGAAACAGATCACTGTGAAAACCTATCTTCAATTTCATCCAGTTACAGCTCAACCATTTCTTCTGCTGCACTTACTACAGAAGCACTGTCTGACCGGTCTTCACAAGCCTCAGTCAATTTAATGGACGGTTTACCAGTGTCAGCATCAGTCAGTTCTCTTTCGTTTTCAAATAATGGCGCATTCTCAAGCGACGTGGGTCAGTCGTTGGTTAGCGCAAATGGAGTATCAAACGGGGAAGATGATAGAGTGGAAGGAGCGTGTTCTACCAATGGAGAAGAAGAAGGGCTAAAAGGATCTTTTGATTTATTTGGTAGAGACCATGGAACAGTGCAGGTAGCTGTCACAGGTACTTTCTTCGAAGCAAAAACAAATGGTTTAGATAATTCTGGTCATGGTCTTGTCAGAACTCAAGGTGGTACAAATGGAGGAAATATTTCTTACCCACAAGTTGTCGTTCCAGATGTTGAGTTGACCGTTGGCAGACCTTCAGGTGGAACGGATTGGGAGCGCCAAGGTGTTAGGCCAAAACAATCGAAACATTCAGAAGAGAGGCAGCTACCAAGAGAGTGCCTGGTCCAATTTAGTGACATTTTAGCAAATGGTGTGTCAGAACAGTCGGCAGAGAACTCAGTGTTTGCAGAAACCTCCGTTGTTGAACCAGTTCATAGGGAGGAGGATAAACATGAACGGTTTGGAGGGAAAAGAGGAAGCAGCAAACAAAGAGCTAAAGAAAGGAGACAAAAGAAAGATATGGAGAAGCAGAAAGCTGCAAGTTGGCCACAAACAGGGGGAACTACATTCTCACAGCAGTTGCGTGAGCATTATAACAACCAAAGCTCATCATTATCTTCATCCAGAACCCAGCGTGATAGAATTGTGGAAGACATTCCTTTGTTACGGCAAGGTGCCTCTCCAGATGCAAGGGGGACAGTAAGGGCAAGAGACTGGGAGCGTGAAGGTGCGAAACTAAAGCAGGCCAGCAAGCAAGTTCGTTCCAAGGTGGTACAGATACCAAATGATCCTCTTGTCCCACAGTTCGCTGATTCTTCAACAGAGAGCTCAAATGACCCATTACTTTCTGAAGAACAACGTGTTCAAAGAACTGTAAGGGAAGGGGAGCAACGTGAACAGTTGGAAGGAAAAATAAAAAACAACAAAGAATGGCTGATGAGAGAACAGAGAGCTAGAGAAAGAGGGGAGAGAAAAGTAAGGGAGATGCAAGAAGCTGAAAATAAATCACAAGAAGAAACTGCGGCATGCTCACAGCATCAGCGTGAATATTATTATAGTCAATGTTCATTGACTTCATCAAGAACCCAAGGCATTGTGGGAAACATTCCCTGGTCACAGCAAGATACCTTTGTAGATGGAGGAAGACCATCAACAGCAACTTATCGAGAACATGATGGTTTAGCTGATGAATTCTTGTCAAGACACACCCAAGATAAGGCTCTTTATGACAGTCTATATCAGAACACTAGCACAGATGTGTCGTTGCTCAATGGCATTTCAGCAGAGGGAACTTCCCATATAGACGGTTATGTATCACATTCCGACAGACGTAATCCATACTTTGGGGATAGCCAAGCTACATCTCAGACTGGTGGTGAGCAGAGTACCGGTCACAGAGCTCAAAACCCAACTTTGACTCTTAGAAATGTAAACAGTGCTGCAGGCAATGAGAATGCAAGAGATGATCTATGTGAATATATGCTGAATCAGTCTGTTTCTCTTTCCAGTCCGGGTTTTTCTTCTGTAACAGGACTTCACTCTTCAGCAAGACGTCAGGGGGCAATGCTCTGTGCCCCATCTAATGTAGCTATGATTGGTGGTGAAGTGTTGGCACAAGAAAATGCACCTGTTTGTGAACCTGTTCGTGAACCACGTTCTGGTGGTGCAAACAACATCAGAGGTGCTTCCATAAGAGATTATGTTCCCGACTCTCTAGACACAACAGGGAACTTATTGGCATGGGTGCCACAGCAACAAGACCCATCTCAGCAATGTTCCAGAGGGGTAAGTGAAATGTGGTCATTTAGTTCAGACCTCATGATCCTTCTCTTTAGTTAATGTTCAACAAGAATGTCCATTGCTTGATTTGATGAGAAAGCAAGTTTGTAAAGGCACGCCTTCCATCTTTGAATCTTTTATACCTAAACAGCTTGATCGTTACTGTACACATAGACTGAACGTAACTATAATATCAATTATAAAAAAGAAGAAAAAGTGTCATTCATGATCATCAGTTTTTCTAACTGGTGGTCGTTTTCTGATGAGTTTAGCATGAAAAGATCAAGAGAATAAAAAAAAGATAAAAAACCGCTAATGGTTGTCCATCGTAAGCCAAGAAATAGCCCTCTAGCTCGTGTCAAAGAGTTCCAGAGCACAAAATTATCCAAATCTATCTCTTCAATATTTACTCAATTTTGCGTGTACGTTAGACAACTATAAAAGTTTTCAGGGAACATAAAATGTATAGATTATATAGTACACTGACCCATTGCAGCTCTGAATTCATTTCTGGGAAATCTATCCACGAAGTTTGATTGAATCGCTGTTTTGTGAAAGTAGCCTGACAAAACACAAAAAAGAGCCCAACATTGTGTTTTACCCTGATTCATATATTTTCGTGTTTTCCAAAATCGCGCTAGTCTACTTGCTTCCTGCGCTTTGAAGAATGCATAAGGGGCATTTTTTAAATGAATGAGTGGTTAAAACTTTCTGGAAACTTCCAAGAAGTAGCAAATTGGTTTGCTTAAAGTCCAGTCTTCAGTTCACGCACAAATTATACCCTTCACGTGGAAATTCCAAGATACCTCGAAATTCTTTCTACATATTTTTGTGAAACTTCGCAGAAGGTAAGCACCCAGAGTTGTGGGTAAGGGCTGAAATTTGACTTAGAGATAAAACAGTTGTGACGTCATTGTCACGTGACATTCATCTCTATCTCGAAAAGTTAACATCGTAATATGGTTCAATCTATGTGTGATCCATGTGTTAAGGTCTATTTACTATAAAGATCAAGCTGTTTAGGTATAAGAAGTTCAAAGATGGAAGGTGTGCCTACAGAAATTCAGGGTCGAGCCACCTTAAAGATTAACAGTGAAGTGAAGCGAAGTAAAGTAATCTAATGTAAAGGAAAGCGAAGTAACTTAAAGTAAGTACTAGCTTTTTCGTTTTAAAATTCAGTATATGCTACACAAAAGGCTTGTTAGCGGCCAAGGATGAAAAAAGTGGCCATAAACATTCTTCCTGTTGAATCTGGTCTCTCCACATGGTCCCCACCGACTTGAAAGGCAGTTATTGGGCTCATCAATTGGCCATGAATTAAATATTGTACCGTTAATATTGGTACTTTAAATATGGTTTCCAAATATAATTTTTGAAGGCGAAGGAAAAAATCGTGGAATTTTATTTCGAGTCAGGGAAAACTGGGGATTGGGTGCAATAGTTGAGTTTGATCAATCAAAGCAGAGCTTTGGCGGTAGTTTCACTTGATAAATTTTTCATATTTTAGGAGTGGATCACCTGGCTACTTGCTTTACTGGAAAAGAGCCTTATTTATTTATTTAATCGCTTTCACCATGATTACAATGCTAAAAAAGACTAGGGAAAAAACAATACATTTGAACAAGACACAAAAACGAGCGACGAAGGGGCTGGACACACAAAAGAGCGAGGTTCAAAATTAAGGGTGCCTTTAGTCTTTGTTTATTAATACAATGTTGTTAGTCTGTTGTTAAACTCATGAAAGACCTTCTTGAGATCAAAGTGACCTTTAGAAGTGTTATAATTTCAATTCTTCTTTCTTTGCCTTATTAAATTGTTAAAAGGCAGTGGCGGGTCTGACCCGGGTCCCCACCTGTTTTGGTGGCTAAACTAAAACCCGCAGGGCCGGGGTCCCCTTCTATCTTAAAGATCTTAAACCGCCCCTGAATGCTTAGGCAGTCTTCTTTGTTGACTATCGTTGTTGCTGTCTGCTTTTAATAAAGGCACCCACCTTGAATTGTGCGATGTGTGGCCTGTGTATTTATGGACAGTTAGAGGGAACATCTCACCAATGTCAAACAGATGAATGCTGTATTTGCCTGAGGGTAAGTTGGAATTCTTTTTTGTCGTGCTTAACTTTCATAAAACAGTCGACTGAGTGTTGTTTTCACCGCGGTAATAGCGAGTGTGATCTTTAGTGGCGCGTAAGTTCTCTGTATCACATAAGCTTTCAAGTAACATAAAAGGCGTAATGTCACTATGATTGAGTGTTTCTTGAATATCTAACAGAAGTAAGTTTATTATACAGCTGCTTCTGCGAGCGGGCAAGTTGAAGTTAATCCCATGTTTTGACTGGCTATTCGAGCAGGCAAGTGAGCCTATCTTGTGCGCTCGGGATTTCTAGTGACACTGATAATGATAATGATAGTAATAATAATAATGATAATGAATGATAGTAATAATAATAATTCCTTTATTTACCCTCGGCAGTATTAAAGCGTAAAGGCTGGTGGGGCCAAGCAAATGGCTGAAACAAACAATTTAAATCAAACATGAAAGGGTTTATAAGAATTCCAACGGGACGAAGGCAGACCTGTTGGCTATTTACAACCTTTGTTGGACTAACGACCCTGAAACAAATCCGGCTAGTGGTCAGGGCGGGACTTGAACTCAGGAACGCCCAATAGCAAGTGCTGCTCACTAGCCGCTCGGCCACACTACGTCCTCAATTTCTGAGAGAAAAAGTCATGACGAAGCCGCTTTTGGTGCAAGTGTCAATTGTTTATTGCGCCTCTCTGCCTCACCTTTGGCTTCTTTGCCCAGCAATGGCCGTTCCTAAAGCTGGTAGAGGGGAGGGAGGGTGGATGTTGTCACCTTCAGGGTTCGTCTTGAATTTTTGAAAAAGTCTTGAAATTTGCAAAGCAATTTTCCAGACCTGGAAAAGTCTGGAAAATAGAGATAAAGTGTGGAAAAAAGGTATAACAAATATTTAGTAAGTGAATTTATTTTCCCATGGTCAAATCTTAGTCAATCTCGACCGTAGCCAAGACATTCAATTACAGAATGAAAATTTTCAGAACTCTCTTATGTCCATTGCACCGTGGCTACTGCACTTGTGCGGGGCATCATGAGCAAAGCTTGGTTTCTGCGCTTTTGAAGGTCTCTGTTGGTCACCTATTTTATGACGTTGAGTATGGAAAAAGTCTTGAATTTTGGATCCAAAAATCTGTACGAACCCTGAAAGTAAGCGCCCCCGCCCCTTATGGCGTTGGCTCGGCAAGAAAAACGTTCTCGTGACCGTATAATAAATCCTTTATTAAACTTCTTCATTGACCAAGCTTGTTCGGTCAAGGTGACTGGAGATCGGCCTTGTATTTTGTGTGTGTGTGTGTTTTTTTAATGGACCTCGATTTCGCTCGATCCGAGAACACACAAAACAATTCGGTCAATGTTCAGCCATCTTGACCTCACGCTTGGTCAGTGACGCATATATGTATCAACGCCAATTTACTAAGAATGGCCTGATCTTTCTAAATGTTACCATACTCGTATATGGAAACTGTTATAAATATTTTCTCTGACTTAGGAAAGCTTTAAACTTTCTGGTCATCGTTTTCGAGTTTGACATGTAACAAATTAGTACTAAAAATACAAGTTGTACGCTGTAACAGGGGCTCTCCTTGTAAGCCCAAATGGGACTTTAAAAACTTAATTTTATTTATTTGCTTATAATGACGTAGAGGGGATTGCGTGACCATTGTATCAGGATGGTAAAGCTTACTTGACCGCTTAGGGCGAAGTCGAAGGATTGCTATCTGTGCCCCATAACTGTAAAAGCAAATATAAGGATATGTGCAATTTAGAATTTTATGGTTAGGGGAGGGGAAGGTCGGGAATATCTTCAGAAGGCACGCGAGAGGGGACGCGTTCTTGCGTGGCTCGGTTCGCTCGACACTCGAAATGGATAGCTTGCTCTCAGGCTAAGAATCTTAAGCTACGTGAAAACGGACACAACAACTCCCGACAATGTTGGGAGTTGTTGGCCAAAAATGTTGCGTCCGTTTGCAGGGGGCTAAAAGTTTCACCGGTTTCAAACTTTGCGAAACAACATGCAACAGGATGTGCAAATGGACGCAACATGTAACTTCCAACAATGTTGGGAGTTAATGATATATGAAATAAATCATATATGAACAGCGGAAATGAAATGAAAATGAAGAAATGATCGTCGCAGTGAACGCAATTTGTGCAATTGCGTAAAGAAGCCTGAAAAAATTTCAGGACTTCAACGGGGTTTGAACCCGTGACCTCGCGATTACCGGGGCGATGCTCTACCAACTGAGCTATGAAGCCACTGACGTTGGGAGAAGGTCAATTGTGGGTTCATATGTTCCCGTGAAAGAAATGAGTGTTAATGATATATGAAATAAATCATATATGACCTGCGGAAATGAAATGAAAATGAAGAAGTGATCGTCGCAGTGAACGCAATTTATGCAATTGCGTAAAGAAGCCTGGGAGTTGTGGGCCGACAATGTTGCGTCCGTTTGTACGGGGCTTTATAGGGAAGATATCTGTTTACAAACAAACCTTTTTGTTATTTAAATGTGCCAAACTCTGAAACAAAAAATCTTTTGTTTTAAGAGCCAATAATTCTCTGGTTGGCACATTGATATCA
Source organism: Porites cylindrica (assembly GCA_964035525.1). NCBI lineage: Eukaryota > Metazoa > Cnidaria > Anthozoa > Scleractinia > Poritidae > Porites > Porites cylindrica. The sequence continues at coordinate 60,956,297 of OZ037775.1, forward strand.
ATCGGTAGGTGACGTCAGCCATATCTACGCTACACTGATCCTGAAGGGACATCTTTTTGGCTTGACCGTAATCTCTTACTCATTTGTTTCATCAATGCCTGGGTTGCTTTACCTTACAACTTTACGTCTTGCTCTTTCCTTAAGACTTTAAAAGTAAAGTTAAGGTTTTTTTCCGTAAGAAACATTACTATCTTATCTGGAAAATAAAATTAAGTTATCCAGGACACACTATAAACTTATTTGCACTGAATGTCGTATAACATGCTGTTTTTATGACCACTTTGTTATCATTTCTTGTGGTGTTGTAGCATTGTATGAAGGTCTATGGCCTACTGATATTGAGTCCATTTTAGTTCTTATAATAAATTTGTCCATTAATTGATTGTAGTGTTGTTCTCAGTTGATAGATCCATCGATCAGATGCGTCATATTGCCATGTTGGCACAGGGTCCACATCGAATGTGCTAATGATTGGATTCAACGTGGCAAGTAAGTCTTAAAATTCTCCTCAACGCATTCTTATCTGGTTTACGTCCATCCGTTCTTTTTTGCGTGAGGAAGTATTTTTTTTTTAATTGCCCGGCGGACAGGTTAGTTATAAGCAGTTAAATCATTTAAGGAAAGTGAGGGCAATGAAGTACTTGCGATTTTTTAAGTAGTCGCGGTCTTGCCTCGTTAGTCAAAGCATGATCGACCATAGACCACTGACTTTTCATGTTTATTTTCCAAGCATAGTTTGATGATTTTCAAGCGGCCGGCATGATGGTCAATAGACCACTTTCTCGTTTTCGAGATGGTTTCAATGTAAAAATAATGTATAATAACCTAGATAATGTACTACAAGGTAAAAAATGTGCATTATTTTTAGTCTACTCAAGGCTCCGGGTTATGCCTTATCTGTGCATTTAAATTGACAGAGCCTTCCACCTTGTTTTTTGGATCACTTACTAGAAATAACATTTGTGTAAGGTGCAAATCCACTCGCAAACTGGTGTTAACAGTTTATTTGGACGAAACAAACCAATCCGTACAAACAAGGATATATATACTTCGGACGAGTCCAACCAATCCGTACAAACAAGGATATATATTCGTTGTCAAGCGTTAAAACGTCGTTACTTCGGGTAAATCGCTCCAACTGATATATCGAGAAACTCCGTACAACAACCAAAAAAACTCATCACGTGATCTAAAAGGGCGGGAAACAAGAAAACAGGGAACCCAGCCGCATCAATTTGCTTACGTATCTGCAAGTGTAAGATTTGTGGCAGCACAGAAAGATGTAGATTGATTGTGTGCTTGGTGTCCTAGGAGGTTTCAAAGTGGAGAGCCTGAGGAAATACCCAGGCGTCGTAATTACTAACGTCTGACGTTCAGCTCAGTCAAACTCTTTGCTTAAACATCAGACGGTCTGTTATGTCTGATATTTAGCAATTAGGCTTCCGTATGATCTGAAGAAATGCAGATCTTGGAGGGTGTTATTGGCCGCGACGGATAACACTCACCGAGATCACTATAATCCTTCAGATGATACGAAAGCCGAATCCAATTTTTTTATATTCATTTAAAATAACTCAATATACTTTAAAAACAAGCTAAAACATGCTTACCTCGATCGATGTTAAGTTTTCGTCTGCATCTGCCTGTGTCTCGGCAAACTCTGGAGATAAAGAAATGCTTGGTATGGGAGATATTCTTCACAACTAGCTACACAACAAAACTCTTAGTCTAGTTTTGTTCTTGGTGTTATTCCATGTTTTTCAGAAACAAGTAAAAAATAACGCGGATAAGAGCGAACGACGTTTCGGTGTCATCTTGACGCCATTTTCAAGTTCAAAGTGATTGCTGATAAAGACGATAAACTGATAAAAAGTTTTTCTGGCTGATGATTAGAATATATGAAATATGCAAAGTCACGCAAAACGTTTTGCTCGAATTGAGTCCGATTGGTCGCTTAGAGAACGTGGTAGTTCCCTAATTAGCAACATTTCGTGCCCTAAACAATCGAACTTCTTATTGCACTTCTTAAGGACAGAGAACTGTTTGTCAAGATCTTTCGGGACAGTAGAGTGTTTATCCTTATAATGTTTGCCAATGGAGGAAGACATATTTTTGTGTTCAACCACGCGCTGAGTACCTCAGAGTATAACCTACATAACTTGCATCAAACTAGTCACATTGAAATTGGTAAACTACACACTGTTGGTTTACAGTGAGTGGTTTTTTCTCATGAACTTTAAGTACCTCCTGGATTTTGTGGCTAGCGAAAACTGATTGAACGACTGTGTGAATCTTCTGGCTTAGTTCTCTATGCTTTCTACGAACTAAATCTGCTGAAGCTTGGTCTTTAAATGGCAGGACTCACTATACGAACTGGAGGGCTCTCTGCGGGGGCAGGTTTCGGTGGCTGGTCTTCCGCCTTTAAAGCAACAGAATCCCTGATGGTACTAATGATAAGACTTAGCGGATATTTAAGCCAGAAAAAGATTCGTCTCAATCGGTCACACTCAACAGAAAAATACGACCAGCAAGCCGATAAGCGATATGCACGATCAAGCATGGTTTTCAACAGCCCACGTTTACAGCGCATATCAACATGGTTGTGGTTGTGGAGCAAAAGTCCCGTGTTGGTAGGTTTGACGTAAACTTTGGTCTCGATTTGTGGTGCTCTGTTCTGGCGAACAGTGGCCCAAGTGGTGAGCCCATGGCGACTCCGTCGACCTATTCGTAGAGTTGCCCATCGAACTGGAACAGTTGGTCTTTAGTGGCTGCTTTTAGAAGATCAACAAGGTCCACTTTGCTGAGGTTCAAGTGTTGTTGATTAAAGGCTTTGTCGGCTAGTATCTGGATGGTTTCATCTAGGGGCACGTTGGCAAATAGTGAGGTAACATCGCACGACACAAGAATATCTTCGTTGTTGATTTCTAGTTCCCGAACTTCGTAGGCAAACTCACAGGTGTCAGTTATTGTGTACTGGTTGTTGGCCAACGGCTGTAATTTCTTCTCCAACCAAATCCCCAACCCATAGTTGTACGTTTGTGTGGGAGATGAGATGGGGTCACGTAGCCAAATGTTTTTTGTGGGTCTTGGGCAGCCAACCGGGACATGACGGGCTTAGGCTACAAAAAAAATTCTGACCAGGAGGTCTTCTAATCTCGTACATTACTTGTCACCGCCTGCCGGAAACAATCAATGAAGCCCTTTTTTTCTCTCAGCATCTTGTTTCATTTGTTAGATTTACTGAGGTTGTCGCGACTGTCGCGTGTGAATATTTCGCTAAAGTTTCTGTCGCTTTACTGCATAACGCTGGTTGCATTTGCGAAGCTATGAGCAAAATGGCTAGATTTCTAATTACTCCTGGCAAGTGTTAAATCTACTTTAATTTAACGGGAAGATGCCGGCAAAACGAATCCGTTTTAACCTACGTCAAGTTCGACCACTACACTGCTAAACGAGAGTGGCAAATTATTTCTGTAGGAAATCCTTACTTGGTTATCGACTTTGGTAAGTTTAGCTTTGTTTAGCCGAGTAATTGATGGTAAGTCGTGATTTTTAATGTTTCGGTTTTTTTGTCGATGAAAAATACCGAGAAAAAATATCGAGCCGAAATTATTTTTTTCGCACGTGTTCTCTGATGATGTATTTCACATAATTTTTGATAATGTATTACAAAAAGATTCTGTCCAGATTTCTCGATATTTTGGCAGTTTCACTCTATCGCACGCCGCCCAACAAACGATTGCTAGCCTCTAGCAATTTGGCGCCGGCTTTCCTATTTTGCTTTTGCATTTTGATCACCGTCTCATGAAAGTGCTTTTAATTATTTGTGGCGGGAAATATGTACCGCGCGCGTTTGTTTGGCGCCCAGATCATTGACATCAGTGGAAGAGACTCCAGACAGGTAAGAAAACTTAATAATTATATCAGTAGCAATTGATGTTTAAAATTATAATTCTGGATTATTCTGTTCTAGTTCAACACTCGAGAGAGTCAGCTCTTTTCTCAAAAAAATTTCGCAGACAAGCAGCCTCGCTGGGTCATGCAGGGTCCCCTTGTTTCCTGAGCTTTTGTTATCTGCTTTGCAGATATCCTGGGTAGTGTATACCTGAAATCTACAGTTAACTCAAAAAATGCTCTAATCAATGCTGGAGTATCCTGGGTAGCGTATACCTGAAATCTACAGTTAACTTGCAAAAATGCTCTAATCATTCCTGTAGTATCCTGGGTAGTGTATACCTGAAATCTACAGTTAACTCGTAAAAATGCTCTAATCATTCCTGTAGTATCCTGGGTAGCGTATACCTGAAATCTACAGTTAACTTGCAAAAATGCTCTAATCATTCCTGTAGTATCCTGGGTAGTGTATACCTGAAATCTACAGTTAACTCGTAAAAATGCTCTAATCATTCCTGTAGTATCCTGGGTAGCGTATACCTGAAATCTACAGTTAACTCGTAAAAATGCTCTAATCATTCCTGTAGTATCCTGGGTAGCGTATACCTGAAATCTACAGTTAACTCGTAAAAATGCTCTAATCATTCCTGTAGTATCCTGGGTAGCGTATACCTGAAATCTACAGTTAACTTGCAAAAATGCTCTAATCATTCCTGTAGTATCCTGGGTAGTGTATACCTGATTTCTACAGTTAACTCGTAAAAATGCTCTAATCATTCCTGTAGTATCCTGGGTAGCGTATACGAAAAACATTTTCCCGGCCTTTTAGGAAGCGGCTTAAATAGTTTCAAAGTTGCAGGGCAGTCACAAAACTGAATTCTTGAGTTTACCTCCATTTCATACTATAACTTACTGCCCGAGACTGAAAAAGGCGCAATGTAAAATGTTTATGGCGTTTTATTATGACCAAAATAGTAAGTGTCTCGGAAGAGGATTAGCCGAGCAGAAAAAGATTTAAACCTCGCTTTAATCGGATATTTCGGTTACTTTCATTTCACTTTATGGTAGCTTGAGTTACTCTTTTGTGGGCAATTTACGGAAGTCCTAGGGTATTCAGCTAACACCTCAAGAGCCTAGAGCTGTCAGACCTTGGTTTTGAATTACTTATGCAAATTAGCTGGCTGCACATTCAATGTGCAGCCAGCTAATTTGCATAAAATTTTTTCGCGCTTCAAAGCTCGTCATGCTGTGAGGCGCACGGAATCAGCTATAGGTTTGGGTAGAATTCTGCGGACTATAGATTCCAGATCTTCTCCTTCTGTAGGCGGAGTGGATGGTAGTGTTTGGGTTTTGTACCCTCTAGCCTTCGGCCTCTCGGGATCGCTCACTCTGAATTTCGTTGTATCATTAATGTATGCCTCGCGTAACAAGCGTAGATATTCCGACTTATCCATTATGACTACTCCTGACCTTAAGTCCGGTTTTATGATGACAATATCGTCACGTCGTTTTAATTTGTGGATGGCTTTAAGGAGTGACTTTGCGGATTCGGGTCCTCTCCGATGGGTGTAGATAAGTGCTACAGATGGCAGGGTTGCTGTTGAAAACTCTTTAGTGTCATAGGGCAGATTAGGCTCGAGCTTCCAAAAGGCTTTTTCAAAGCTTGTCTTCACTTCATTGGAGGATATCCTATGTTTTCAGGTCGTAGTTAGGCTATTTCTTCTTTGCAAAACGTGTGAAATTTTCCGATATCTTTTTGCACCTCAACCAAAACAGCTGAGCTAACGCAAACCCTGCCCCAGGGTTTCTTGGTTTTCGTTCCTTTTTTCGGTTGCTGGATTACACAAATTCCTTCCAAATTTGGTCAATGCTAGCTGGTTATGAAGAATTAACGGGAGATTTGAACCAGTCAGAAACAAAAAAATGTTTTGAAAGAATAGTAAGAATAGGTCTTATGTAAGTGGCCGCTGGTCTTTATTATGGACGCCATACAGACCTCATGATTAACGCTGTTATACATTAAAAATAATCAATCTTGTGTTTAATTCCTTGCAGTGATACGTGTCCGATATGTGGACATTCTTTGTTCGACCAACCAGCCGAGGAGTGAGGACTTCATCATTATGTATTATCATAGTGTTAATGGATCGATCTGCGTAATTAGTCATATCATACTCAGCCTCATCTAATAGTTGTTTTATTATTCAATCAAAATATTTCCAAGCTCAGAATATGCCCACGTCTATGCATTTGCCTGCACTTCGGATATGAAGAATGTTATTGTAGCATATATTCTTCATATAGCAGTCGTCATCTGTCGAGTGATATTTTTGTCCATTCTTCCCAAGTGTTTGAGGCAGTAGCTCAGCTATTTCGCCCTCGCATAACGTGTGAATTCTTCCGCCATTTTTCCAGCTCTGCACTGCCAAAAACAGCTGAGCCACCACGCCGATTCTTTGCGTAACATCTGTGCATCTTCTTTTCAGTCGATAACATTACGATTGTACGATTGACTTCAATATCGTAATTTAACGACAAACACCTTTCAAATTTGGTCAACGCTAACTTTTGATGAAGAATTAGGCCTGTCAAAAATGGACAAATATTTTGAGTGAATAATTATGTCTGTTGTTGTGCATAAATTAAATTTTCAATTGGTGTCCTGCACGGTTAACATTATAACCTTTTGAGACTCACTCTTTAATTTTTTACCACTACAAAGATACTATAAATATTTTATTGATCAAAAATATTGACTGAAATATTAACTGAACTTTGTGTTGGTTTACCGTTGTTCAGTAGCCCACGCGTGCTGCTGGGAGAATTCAATTAATTCGAGACTTACTACCCCTTAGAGTGTTTTCTTTAACCTTCCAACAAGGTTTTTTCTTGCCGGTAAACCATCTGCCTCATCCCCATACGCTCGCAGTTAGTTAAGAGATGCAAGTTCTAAACTAGGTATGTGGAAGGGGTACCATTTGATAGAAGGTATACAAAAGGGGTACCGTTTTGGTCAAAAATGGTATATAAAAGGGTCAGGAGCCGGACCTCGGAGGGGAGTCTCCCCGAGTAAAACGTTGTTGATTAGCCCTCGGGGCAGAAGGTAGGATAAACCATTACAAAGTTCCGGTTAATGCTTTTATAATATCAAATTAAATAAAAACAAAGTGGTTTTCTGCATTAAAACGTAAATCGGAGAATCGTTCAGGGAATTATTAAGAATACTAGGGTGATTTGTAGATATATATACGATAATGATAGTAAAAATAACTCGTGTTTTATCTTATATAGTAGTCTTATTTTTTTAATATTTTCTTTTTCTATTTGAAGGGGATATAAGGTAGTTAATTGATATTCAAAAACCGGGTGAAATATTGCTGGATCATAGTCACAGTCTTGATTAGGTTGGGCCATGGAAACTTAATTTTGGTGCGGAGCTTAATAGGCTCTTGCTCTGGTCTATAATAGCCGTTAGTTTACACTTGACAAAGGTTGCATTGGTCTGAGCGCTACAAAATGTAAACCCGCCTTTAACCGGTCGCATACGACAAGATAGGTCTTGAAACATCTTACTACAGTGTTGATAAATATTACCTTAGTAAAGAAAAAAATTAAGCAGATAGAAAAAAACAAGTATCATGTAAAAACGCCCATTAACAAAAAGACTGCTAGAAGACACCCGGGGTCAATTGCAGGGACATTTGGCAGCGACGGTCAACAGCGACCAAATGATGGGCAAACACAGACTTGTATCGAGAACATTTAGCAGAAACGAAATCACAATGTCCTCAAATAAAGAAATATCGGGACACAATCGACGCCCGTGTACACGAAGGTTCATATATGACACCTTTGCAACATTTTTTCCACGCAACATACCTATCACGGATAAGCAGACTCAACAGATCCCTCCGTCATGTCCTCGCAACCTGATCACCTGTGTCTCTTAACCCTATTAATTATAGAATAATTTACAGTAATAGACCTTTTTAGCTTGTTTGTTTCGTTTTTCCATTTTAAATCGCGTGATGTTCTCAAGGGAGTTGACATTTGTTTTTCACAAATTATGCATGCGTGTGCACGTGGATAGGGCAACACTTTAAAAGCTCTCAGGGGTAACATCACATGATCTGAAATGGAAAATAATCATACGAGCTAAAACGGTCTTTTTACCAATGAATGTAAATAGTTTTTCTCATGACGATTTGCTAATAAACTTAAATAGTTTATCTCTTGACAATTTGCTGATGAATTTAAATAGCTTATCTTGTAACAATTTCCCGATGAATGTATCTAAGTGTACACAACACCTATAGGTGGTTTTCATGCAATCTCGGGAGACACAAATAACAATGGTGAAATGAACAAATACTGGTGGACAAACAATGCGAGCTAGTGAGCGATCTTTCGTTTACCGTCCACCAGCATAGCGGCGATGACGTAACGTGAAAACCACCTATAAGGTGCTTGAGAGATACAAATAATTTAGTGTGTGGTTTAAGAGTAGTGTCTTGTCTACTCCCGAGATGCGAAGTCCAGTCGAGAAGTCGAGCTTGCGAACTGTTACACTATATGATTTCCTCATAGCTCATTGGTTAGAGCGTCTTACCGGTGCCTGGAAGGTCGTGGGCTCGATTTCTGCTGGGGGAATCGGTTTCGAGAGAGTAATTCATGTAAGCGAGTGATGATCGCGTTACCTTTGACAAAGTTTGACGTTTTTCTTTCAGTTTTTGACAACGTTGATGAATTCTGTGTACAGTGAAACCCCGCCTTACAGCCACCTCGTTATTACGGCCAATTTTTTTTGGCCTCCTGGCAAAACGGCCATACATATTTTCTTGGTAAAAAAACCTCGTTAATATGGTCACCCGTTAATACGGCCAATTTTTTTGGCCCATTGGTGACCGTATCAACGGGGTTCCATTGTAAAGAAAAAGCGATTAAAACATTTTGGATGTTGATTAGTGTTGCACTGTAAGGAAAAGTAGTCCAAAGGTTACGGGAAACATGAAAAAACTTTGTCGAGCAGCAACGGAATCGCCATCCCTTCATTGGTGAGATGTTAACCCAATCGGACCATGGGGTGCGTTTTATTGGGAGAATCCACAAACGGATTTGTGATTTCAAATGGATTCTTAACTACCAAACGACGGAAGGTCTGAAAAAGGATCTTTTGCCATGATTAACAAAAAATAGAAGAAACAACAACAAACTGATTCTCGTGGCGAAGAGAAAAAGGAAAAAGCAACAATTCTCGAAAACTAGAATACACGTTAGGATCGTAACGTAAGAATTTTAAATTGGTGATAGATGTTGTCGCTGTAGAGATGAACTAATTTGTATTCAACTTTGGGCTTATGAACTCGCATAATTAAAGGGACTGGTTCACGATAATGCGCATGCGCGCCGTTTGTCTCTTCAGAATAAATTTGTTGGGTCAACACTAAATTCGAAATCGCCATTACCGGTACAATCATTGAAAATCCTTCGTTTTATTCGGACATCCGTCGCTTTGGCTGGTCTAGTTATACTTCGGTAGTGGTGATTAACGTGTGGTTGTGTCGTTTGACTGGTAACGTTTTAAGAAGACGCAAAAAATAATGTTTTGATCATGGAGGTTCAGAAGAGCATCGTGGCCGTCCGACAACAGGACGTTCTCAAGAGTCTTTGGAGATAGAGAAGCTTAGCCTATCGATCTGGTATGGTTCTACGAGTAGTGTGTGGCTTATGAAAAGTATACACGACACTTGGAAAGTGCTTAACTGCATGAGTTCGTTCAACTTTGATTTGATTTTTGACTCCGACCTGTAGTTATACCGCAACAGGCCGCGCGATCTTCACCGATCTGGTACACTTGAAATGTTCCTTGTATCTTTGCTTTACGATCGTATATGTTTAAGAATTGATGTTTTTAAAATAAATTATTGCCTGAATATTCTGTTTATAATCTAGTTTCCTTATGTGTGCTACTCGATAACATTTGTTTTGCGGAACACTGACCCGATGCAACCACAGGTAACCCAGGCTCTGTAATAGTACCACAGTACGGTTCCAGTAAAATTACAGTGTTTATATGGGGTAAAAATATCATCCTAAAATTTCTAGGAAATACTAAATAAAGATCAATAAAACTTACTCTGCAGTTAATTGTTGTTGTCCTTATTGCTCCAACGAAGTTTCGTGATAATTTGCAGTAATTTGTTTAAATTCACTCTATCTACAATAATAATATACAAGGTAGGAAACACGAGGTGCCATTTTCGCCGACATGCTCTCATTCAACACAACTTTTTCCACGAAATTCGAACTCCAACGGAAAATAAACATGCCAGGATCGTAGAAATAGGATAGCAGCAGATATAGAAACCAATGAAGCTTTCCCAGATAGAGAAACGAATCCCATAGACTTTGACAAATTTGAAGAATATAATCCAAACACACCGAGAATACGCTCGCCGAAGCAGCCGGGCCAGGGTTGTGCCTAAATCATACCGTGCAAAAGGACAGCCGAGGAGTACTAGGAACGAGTTTCCGATTCGGGCCGACTTCGGAAATTCTCGAAAACATCCAATATGGCGGCTCAAGCGTGGTGAAAACTGACAGCCAAAGGAGCCGTTTTATCGCCAGAGAAGCGTGATTTACGGTATTGTTGACGAATTTTCATTTATTGTGAGTTTTGAAGTGTTCTTGGTCCTGTATAGTAAGCAATCCTTTCATAAATGTCTTATTAATTTGTCTTGTCACGCTGGCCGGTATTACCGAGGAAGATAGTACCGTCCAACGGGACACTCTAAATTATAGCAACATTTGTTGGCATGTACATCACCTCTAGCTTTTATTGTTAAACTGTGTTGTAGGACTGGATTTCTGCGGGTTTCTACAAGCTTAGGATAACTCTATGGGAACATTTTTATTCATAACAGTGGCCTTGTCCCTTTGGCCGGTATTACCAAAGAAAATAGTACCGTCCAACGGGATATCCTGAGTTTTGAAAACATTTGTCAGGAGGTATATCATATCTGGATTTTTTTATTGTTAAACGGTGTTGTACAACTTGATTTCTGTAGGTTTCTACAAGCTTAGGATAACTGTATAGGAATATTTTTATTTATAAAAGTGGCCCTGTCCGTTTGGCCGGTATTACCGGAGAAAATTGTACCGTCCAGCGGGACATCCTGAGTTTTAGCAACATTTGTTAGGAGGCATATCATATCTGGGTTTTTATTGCTAAACGGTCATTCTTTAGGTTTTTAAAAGGCCAGGGTAACTAAACAGGAGTGTTTTTTCTTTCGTAAAAAATGCCTTGTCCTTTTAGCCTGTATTATCTAAGGAAATACACAGGACGAAATGCTGTATTTACTTACTGGGGACAGCTGAACAAAGATAGTTTAATTCATTTCTTGTTGTTGCAAGGAATGTTTTTACTCGTCCGAAAAATCGGGAAATCTTGCGACCAAAGCTCAAAAAAACTATTAAAAAAATACCGTCGACAATTTACCGTTGACCCTTGAAAATATACCCTCGACATTCTACCCTCGACCCTCAACAAAACCTACACTCGAAAAGCGCTTATTTTCTTAAATTAACCCACCAAGAGTCATGGAGGTCCAATGGTTTCTTAAAGGGACAAAGTCAGCTGATACACATGCGCATTAGATACCATTTCTTAGCTGATTTGCATGTCACAGGACACGCGCGTGAAACATGAAGTGAGGATACTCAAAACAAACCTTGTAGAGTTGAACTAGTTACAAGCCGAAATCATGATTATAGAGTTCAAACCATACCAGAGCACTCATTTTTTTATATACCATTGAACATTCACCGATGGATTTGTCCAGAGAAAGCCAAACATCGACGAATACTTCTGAATTCGATCATCAGTAGAGGTGAGAAATAACACGGAGTCTGCATGAATCATTGTCGAAGGTTCAAGGTCGAGAAATAAAGCTTCATTTTCCAAACTTATGTAACCTTTTCCATCGACTTTCCAAATTTATATAATGATTATTTGCTCGCCAGTGTTATTGATTCATTTCTTTTGTTATTTTGGTAAACGAAGGCGATTTTTCCCGCCCGGCGCCTACGCGTTTCTCACCTCTTCTGTTCATGTTTCTGTGGATACTGTTTTTAACTAAATATGATAAAATAATGTGATAAAATGGTTAAAGTTTGCTCAAAAAGAGGTTTTCTGTAGAAGATCGAGGATCGAATGAAACACAAGGCAAGGTTAAAACGGATTTCTAGATGTATACGATGGGTACATTTGATCAACGCTTTTCAGACCGGCAGAAGTAACCGAATAGGCTGCGCATTTTACTGCGATGATCATGTTAACTTTCATACCTTCATCCGCAGTTCAAAACAATTTATGAATCATTTCATATATTTCAATTCGTGCTTACAAGATCTCCATAACTATATGTAAACGCAACCTTTTTATGGAATCTTCATTTAAGGCCAGAACTAACACTAACCGCCAAACGGAAACTGCCTTATGCAAAAACTTTTAAAATTGACGCGTTAGTTTTAAAGGCCTCACTGGATCTGGATGGGGTTAAATTCAAATGTAAGCGAAACACTTGCAATATTTGAAAGAGCACTTGAGGAAAACGATACAATACTGGGAACTTAATACTTAAAAAACAATGTCTTAAAAATAAAGCTATTTGTTATTTTCCTCTGAGACACCTGGAGAATAAAATTCTCACCCAGCCACAGCCTATAAAAGCTAAGCTGCTCTCTCGCATCAGAAAGTCCAAACTGTATTTCTTAATGCTGGACAGAGATTCAATCAATATCTGAAAGCGCATTTTTAGTTCTCTCTGAGACACCTGGAGAATATAATTCTCACAGAGCCACAGCCTAAAAAGGCTAAGCTGCTCTTTTGTATCAGTAAGGCCAAACGTTTTTACTTAATTCTAAACAGGGCGTCAAACAATATCTGAAAGCTCATTTTTCGTTCCCTCTGAAACACCTGGAGAATATAATTCTCACAGAGCCACAGCCTCAAGGCTAAGCTGCTCTGTTGCATCAGGAAGGCCAAACATGCTAAACAGGGGTTCAAACAATATCTGAAAGCTCATTTTTAGTTCCCTCTGAACCACCTGGAGAATCAGTAAAATTCTCACACAGTCACAGCCTGAGAAGGCTAAGCTGCTCTGTTGCATCAGGAAGGGCAAACTGTTTTACTTAAAGGGACTGTGACACGCTTCTGCGCATGTGCGGCAACTTGATTTGTGTTCTGGTGGACAGTTTTTCAAGATTGGCGTTTTGGTGAAGAAAAAGGTTTGTTTTCAAATTATTTTTAATTGCGGATCGGAGACTGGTTTTCTCGCGTGGGTACATAAAAATACACGTTGCTAAATGTTTGCTTCAAAGCAGGACAGGGTTGGTAATCTTATTCTTATCAGCTGCAACATTTATCTGAGGAATACCAGAGAATAAATATGAATTATGGGGATATATAAAATCGAACAAAAACGTCCGGAAGACTCGCGCTTCGCGAACAATGAATCTTGAATTATGTAAATTTCCTCGCGTGCATGTTACTCGCTTCCGATTGGTTCAAAGACAATCAGCTACTGTCACAGCTCACGCATGCGCACCATCGTGACACAGTCCCTTTAATGCTGGACATGCACTATCATCAATGTTTCCTTTAGGTTAGTTTTGTTTGAAAAATTAAAGGCTGGTCATCACCATCTTCTCTCAACAACACTAACATGCATTCAAGGAAGTTCTTAACAATTATACCATCTATTATTGATCACAAGTTATGAATAACTTCAAGTACCTTTAAATCATGCATGACATAAGAAAAGAACTCGAGTTCAATTAAAGCACAAATTCTCATCATTAAACTTTAAAAAAATCAAATACAGGCATTTCAAATCGAGATTCGAGTCACCGCAAAAACACGAACAAGATGGTCTAAGCATCAAACCTAAAACTCACAACCACTTGAGTTTGACCAAGGCTCAAATTAAAAGTGCAGTTACTCTGTTTACTAAAAACATCTGATTCATGTGGTTACACTCCTCATACCCTTAAAACAATTAACTTCACAGATTTAATCAGTGTAAAAATATCCACTACGATCCACACTTAAAAGCTGAACTGTGACTGAACTGAGCTGTTTCAGTGCGATCAGGCTTAAGAAATAGTGATCTCCATCAACATTCTCCATGAACATTACACTTTCACACAATTAGCAGTTATTGAGAATTTATAAAGTGATCGAATGATCGGTGTCGACCTTATCACGGGTACGTTTTTGTGCTAAAATAAAAATAGACTTACCTCGCTTCGGCTGATGTTTAGAAAATTGAGAAGGACTGAAGAGCATCAACGTACAGCTGAATCCAGTCAGCGACCCTCAATAAAAATCATTTAAGCTTACATAATCAACAACTACGTGAATTCCCGAGTTTCTGACTCGACGGTCATGCGCCACCGTCAGCAAATCATACGATATTGCTTCTCGAACGAATCCCTCATTTTAATCCCCAATTCAGTAATCCATGGAGGACCAAGTACCTTTTCCAGATCTTCTCCGCACGACAAAACGCTTTCTCTGACTTCTCTGGCCGCTTCCCGCTATATTTTCTAGTAGTTGGAGGGAATTTAGCCCTTCTTTGATCGCTTTAAACCCGCTTTCGTCTGCATTCCATCGGCGTATTAAAGGTAACAAGAGTCGTTTTTCAACAGAATAGAAATTATTTCTATTTACTTTTGTCAGTTCTTTGAAAACTGAAGAAGTATGCGCATTTGGAACGAGATAGAATTATATAAGAGTGGTGAAAAAAGTAGAGCATTTGTAGCTAATAATTTGTACTTCAGTTTGAAATACGGATTAGCTGGTGTGTCTCGCGTTTGAGATTTATGCAACTGGCTCCCAAAAGTCAAACTCAGGTGACTGCTACCGCAGAGATGCCAATCTATTCGGAATTATAAGTAAGAAAAACCCCTCGTTTAAAGACAAAACTAGAATAAGTCAATGAAACGGCAAGTCGTTCAGTAAATATGTCCCTGGGACTTTTCGGCCCAGCGGTATGATTGTTTATTCCTACAAAACAGCGGCGTCATTCGGGTCCATTCCCAGTTCAGTGAACATGAATGACGCGTCTTTTTCTAAACTGAACATTGGAATGTGACGTCTGGTCTAAAATGCTAAATCTCGCCAATCATCGTCAGTTTATTCATTTTCAAACTATTTAATGATAACAGTTTTTTGGAAAAATAATAAACGATGGCTTTTTTTAAATCATGCACAGATGGCTTTTAATAGACACTAAAAATGAATACCCCCGACTCTAAAAATACTCAAAACCGCCCATCCTTTTCTTGCGGTCTCCATTATGTAAGGGCCTTCACCGGGTGACCAATGCTAAACAACACCGGGAATAGCTTTGAAAATTTAACCTAATGTTCTGAACTGGACTCTATCTTTACCGCAGTTGATTTACTTTTAACCAATATCAAACAAAAACTATAATCCTCTGATACGATATCAATGATTTGGCAAAGACAGCCTTCTTATCTTTAATACATTTTACAAGTGCGCTAGGATCAAAGATAGTTCTTTCAAGCAAATGTCAACAGAACGAATGATCTAGCGGGTGAACGGTTCATTTCCTCACGATTGGAAAAGTGTCAAAATGTCGAGATTTCACGGTTCTATGACTCGTACAGAAAATTGACCATTGATTAGAGCTAACAAGCAGCATAACATTCATTTGACTGCTGGTTGCGTCACAGAGAACAGTATCTTGCAGTTTCCGTGGTAAGTACGCTGCTTCCTTTTCATTTACATAATCAACTACTTCTATTTTCTATGAGTGTATCTCAGTGTTCGTGGCTGAAGCAGCAGTCGGTTAATTGGTGATTAGGCTAGTGCTCTGAGCTCGTCTTCCACATAGCCATAGGGTAAGTTCGAGTTTTCGTTCCCAGAAGCTCATATGTAAGTTGTGTTTGCGTTTGCGTTTGCTGATGATTCTCGTCCCTGCAAGCGATTGTCTACAGCATAAGTTTGGGGCTAACTGCTTGAACGGCAGAAATCTTAATGTGAGAACAGTTAGTAGTTGGAGGGAATTTAGTCCTTCTTTGATCGCTTTAAACCCGCTTTCGTCTGCATTCCATCGACGTATTAAAGGTACGAAGAGTCGTTTTTCAACAGAATAGAAATTATTTCTATTTACTTTTGTCAGTTCTTTGAAAACTGAAGAAGTATGCGCATTTGGAACGAGATAGAATTATATGAGTGGTGAAAAAAGGAGAGCATTTGTAGCTAATAATTTGTACTTCAGTTTGAAATACGGATTAGCTGGTGTGTCTCGCGTTTGAGATTTATGCAACTAGCTCCCAAAAGTCAAACTCAGGTGACTGCTACCGCAGAGATGCCAATCTATTCGGAATTATAAGTAAGAAAAACCCCTAGTTTAAAGCCAAAACTAGAATAAGTCAATGAAACGGCAAGTCGTTCAGTAAATATGTACCTGGCACTTTTCGGCCCAGCGGTAAGATTGTTTATTCCTACAAAACAGCGGCGTCATTCGGGTCCATTCCCAGTTCAGTGAACATGAATGACGCGTCTTTTTCTAAACTGAACATTGGAATGTGACGTCTGGTCTAAAATGCTAAATCTCGCCAATCATCGTCAGTTTATTCATTTTCAAACTATTTAATGATAACAGTTTTTTGGAAAAATCATAAACGATGGCTTTTTTTAAATCATGCACAGATGGCTTTTAATAGGCACTAAAAATGAATACCCCCGACTCTAAAAATACTCAAAACCGCCCATCCTTTTCTTGCGGTCTCCATTATGTAAGGGCCTTCACCGGGTGACCAATGCTAAACAACACCGGGAATAGCTTTGAAAATTTAACCTAATGTTCTGAACTGGACTCTATCTTTACCGCAGTTGATTTACTTTTAACCAATATCAAACAAAAACTATAATCCTCTGATACGATATCAATGATTTGGCAAAGACAGCCTTCTTATCTTTAATACATTTTACAAGTGCGCTAGGATCAAAGATAGTTCTTTCAAGCAAATGTCAACAGAACGAATGATCTAGCGGGTGAACGGTTCATTTCCTCACGATTGGAAAAGTGTCAAAATGTCGAGATTTCACGGTTCTATGACTCGTACAGAAAATTGACCATTGATTAGAGCTAACAAGCAGCATAACATTCATTTGACTGCTGGTTGCGTCACAGAGAACAGTACCTCGCAGTTTCCGTGGTAAGTACGCTGCTTCCTTTTCATTTACATAATCAACTACTTCTATTTTCTATGAGTGTATCTCAGTGTTCGTGGCTGAAGCAGCAGTCGGTTAATTGGTGATTAGGCTAGTGCTCTGAGCTCGTCTTCCACATAGCCATAGGGTAAGTTCGAGTTTTCGTTCCCAGAAGCTCATATGTAAGTTGTGTTTGCGTTTGCGTTTGCTGATGATTCTCGTCCCTGCAAGCGATTGTCTACAGCATAAGTTTGGGGCTAAATGCTTGAACTGCAGAAATCTTAATGTGAGAACAGTTGAGGTTCAGCTTGATTCTGTAGCCGATAGTAAACTACCTGGCATAAAGAGAGACAACTGTTTTTAAATAACGGCATCGAATATAGGAAAGCGACTTGGCCTCTTGAAAAGAACAGATAAATTTCTGTGACTGAAAGCTGAGAAGTTTGTTTTACGACTCACTTATCCACCTAATACTTGACTACGGGGGTTACTTGGGGACATGAAGCAAACCGAAGCCGCCCGTCCAAGACGTAATCAATTTACAGAAACGATGCGCCAGAGTAATCCTAGACAAAAAATGAGACACCCCCTCGGGGCCTTTATTTAGAGACCTTAACGTCATGCCATGATTTGATAAAAGACAAGAACGAGCTTACAGTGGCATCCAGTCACGCTTACTTGGAGATTAGATCGAGAAAGCTTACGATAACTGTATAGGAATATTTTTATTTATAAAAGTGACCCTGTTCTTTTGGCCGGTATTACCGGAGAAAATGGTACCGTCCAGCGGGACATCCTGAGTTTTAGCAACATTTGTTAGGAGGTATATCATATCTGGGTTTTTTATTGCTAAACGGTCATTCTTTAGGTTTCCAAAAGGCCAGGGTAACTAAACAGGAGTGGTTTTTTTTTCGTAAAAAATGCCTTGTCCTTTTGGCCTGTATTATCTAAGGAAATAGTACCGCCTAGCAGGACATCCTAAACTATGTCAGCAGTTGCTTGCATGTATTACTACATGACATGCAGCTTGTTATTGTTACATTGTAATACATACCTTGCCCTCTGAAGGCTTTTTCCTACCAGCTGGGGATAGCTGAACAAAGATAGTTTAATTCATTCCTTGTTGTTGTAATCAGATGGGGAAGTGCAAAACCCTTTTTCTGTTTAACATTTGAAATCCAAGAATAACCAAACGGGAGTGGTTTTTTATTTTTGAAAATTGTCTAGCGTCTGAACTTTTAACAGGGGCACCCAACGCGAATATAGTTCAAAACCACTTAAACATAGCATTGTTGAACGTATTTTAATATTTAAAAGGTAGATGTAGGCATATTTTTATCCCTCCCCCCCCCCCCAAATTTTTTCGTCTGTTCGGATTTCCTAGCTGAAAGTCTAGTGATCTGAAAATTATAGGGATCAAAACTTACATTTTCGAAAATTTCAGCCATGAAAACGGCTCCCGAAAATTCTAGGTGACCTTTTTAGGGTGAAAATCCGTTAAAAATGGGCAATTATTCCATTTTTTAGATGTTCGAAAATCCTAGGAGAGGCAGGCAGGCAAGAAATTTTACAACAAAAGTTCCGAAAATTCTAGATCTCAAATCGTCTTCCGAACAGATATTTTCCGAAAATTGACGTTGGGTGCCCCTGTTTTAATACCTGCGTATAGTTGGGCATTATCCGGCTGCTAAGGTACTCTGCAGACTAATCAGGAACAGTAGTGATGTATGAAATTTGTTTTGATGGATAATACTTAAAAGTTCATATTTATTTTGATGGAATTGCATAATGAATGACTTTCCATTAAATAATGTTTATTGCAAAGGTGATGAAATAGCAAAACCTACCATACAGACAAAGACACCACAATCAGTTGAGTTTAATTGCTGTGGTACATCTGTAATGTAGAAATTGAACAGAACTTGTAACTGATGGGTTTCTGTAATTTCGTCCATGAACGAAGAACAAAGCATACCGTAAAATTCCGAAAATAAGTCCTGGGCTTATATTTTTCAAAGGCCCTTTTTGAGGGGCTTATTTTTGGAGGGGCTTATCTACGGAGGGAAATTTGCGTTTGAAAATCGATTGGCCTAGCCTTATAGCTGGGAATAAATCTACCATTTTTGCTTTGTTTTACTATATATTTGAGGAAATTTTCCAAGTACAACTCCCCAGGGGGCTTATATTTGGAGAGGCGATTTAACGGAGGTTTTTTTGCGTTACCGGTTTGAGGGGCTTATATTTGAAGGGGCTTATACACGGAGGAACTCATTTTCGGAATTTTACGGTTTCTTGTTATGAAATTGGTAGACAGTTACAATGCACTGTCTATTTAGCCTAGCTTCCTCTTCAAAGTTTTTAATATATTTTTTTTCAATTCTTTTTTCAATATTTTTTTAATGAGCACTAGTGAGCAGCACAAAGCAACGCGAGGATCTTGTTTACTTGATTTATTTATCCGACCGGTAGTGGGGTTACTGGGGCTGTTGACAGTTGGGGAGAGGGGCCCGCGGGAAGTTAAAAATAGAGAGTCTCCCGAATCAACAACCAAGGTTGATTGCTGCCAAGGTAGGTAGGTTTTTGGGTATGGTAATGTATGATAAGGAGTTTGAAACAAAAGAAAATCAAATTTAGACCAAGGATAAAATTGAACCACAATTTCAGTATGGAGAGGTGGGGAGAGGGGGTGGGGGTGGGGTGAGAATAATGTTGTTGTCACAAAAAAAAAAAGAATTTTGATTTGTTTTGATAGTGCCAGCCATAGAGTACAGCCAACTGTACCAACCTTTTTTTTGCTGAGTGACCAGTCAAACAACACACAAATAATGAGGTCAGGAAATAACAATTATTCTATAACAACAATAAAAAATAGTAACAACAATAATAACAATAATATTTATGATAATAATAGATCTAACTGTATAACATGAATGAAAGGATATCATTTACAAAATCGACTGCTGATATGATCAATCAGGAATTTTTCAAAGAACATGAGAATCTCAAACATCGCAAAGTATACCGTAAAATCACGCTTCCCTGGCGGCACCTCTAGCTGTCAGTTTTGAGTACTCCCTATAGATTGTCCCCCTGGGTGGACATTCTTAGGTGATTACAACAACAAGGAATGAATAAAACTATCTTTGTTCAGCTGACCCCAGCTGGTAGGAAAAAGCCTTCAGAGAGCAAGGTATATACTTCAATGTAACAATAACAAGCTGCATGTCATGTAGTAATACATCCAAGCACCTGCTGACATAGTTTAGGATGTCCTGCTAGGCGGCACTATTTCCTTCGATAATACAGGCCAAAAGGACAAGACATTTTTTACTAAAAAATAAAACACTTCTATTTAGTTACCCTGACCTTTTGGGAACCTAAAGAATCACCGTTTAACAATAAAAAACCCAGATATGATATACCTCCTAACAAATGTTGCTAAAACTCAGGATGTCCGTTGGACGCTACTATTTTCTTCGGTAATACCGGCCAAAAGGACAAGGCCGCGTTTATGAATAAAAATGTTCCCATAGAGTTATCCTAAGCTTTTAGAAACCTGCAGAAATCCAGTCCTACAACACAGTTTAACAATGAAAGCTAGAGGAGATGTACATGCCAACAAATGTTGCTATAATTTAGGATGTCCCTTCATACGGTACTATTTTCTTCGGTAATGCCGGCCAGCGGGACAAGACAAATTGATAAGACATTTATGAAAGGATTGCTTACCATACAGGACCAAGAACACTTCAAAACTCACAATAAACGCAAAATTCGTCACTAATACCGTAAATCACGCTTCTCTGGCGATAAAACGGCTCCTTTGGCTGTCAGTTTTCACCACGCTTGAGCCGCCATATTGGATGTTTTCGAGAATTTCCGAAGTCGGCCCGAATCAGAAACTCGTTCCTAGTACTCCTCGGCTGTCCTTTTGAACGGTATGATTTAGGCACAACCCCGGGCCAGATCAACGCGCGGCCAAGAAAATGAAGCCTGGGCACTGTACAAAAAAATTCCATCCCGGGGGGCCTGGGGTGACCTTTCTAGGGACCGATACATCATTTGCCCAAGGCCACCCTCCCCCTGCTGGAAAAATACTTGATAGAAGGCAATTGTTCTTCCTAGCCAATCACTATGGCCTGTTATAAAGAGATTATTTTCCTCTCGAACTATATTCAGCTCCTGGCGCTGGTCCTCAGAAAGTTTATCAAACATCAATAGGGCAAGGTTCAGGCAAAGGAAAGAACAACGAAGGGCGATTTACAAAACTTAAAACGAGCAAAAGATATAAGTGAATTTTGGCTCTTACCGAGGCATTTGTACAACAGGACCAAATTCAAAGAGAGGTGTATCACGATGATTCACATACTTAACCGATAGAGCGTTCACTTGTATTGACAAGAAATCGGCGTGTTACTGCCGCATTAATCGCTAAATATGTTAATCGCGCTAGTTCTTTGTTTACTAGTGCACGTGCCTTTCACATTCGTCTCAGTTATCG
Organism: Porites cylindrica; assembly: GCA_964035525.1. Lineage (NCBI taxonomy): Eukaryota > Metazoa > Cnidaria > Anthozoa > Scleractinia > Poritidae > Porites > Porites cylindrica. Next base: position 60,977,938 of record OZ037775.1, read on the forward strand.
CAATTCATATTCTGTCGCAATTTTCTGTATAATTTTTGACATTAGTTTGTAAGCTTCACCGTTTATTTACGATAGTTTCGCTCGAGAGTTCACAGCAACAGTATCTCAGTCATCATCTACCTTTTGTTCAACCTTGTTTTTAACCCGCCTTGTAAGCATTTCGCGTTGTTATTTCATTGGTTTCATTACTGTTATTTGCATTCCTTAGTAAAAGAAATGGGACGCCTTGTAACTCCGCAGACTCTCCTGATTATATTACTTTTTTTGGCCATTTAAATTCAGGCGCGTGTGCGGGGTTTGCTCTGGCAAATGGTGATTGGCTAGGAAGAACAATTGCCTTCTATCAAGTATTTTTCCAGCAGGGGAGGGTGGCTTTGGGTAAATGATGTATCGGTCCCTAGAAAGGTCACCCCAGGACTCCCGGGATGGAATTTTTTTGTACAGTGCCCAGGCTTCATTTTCTTGGCCGCGCGTTGATCTGGCCCGGCTGCTTCGGCGAGCGTATTCTCGGTCTGTTTGGATTATATTGTTCGAGTTTGTCCAAGTCTGTGGGATTCGTTTCTCTATCTGGGAAAGCTTCATTGGTTTCTATATCTGCTGCTATCCTATTTCTACGATCCTGGCATGTTTATTTTCCGTTGGAGTTCGAATTTCGTGGAAAAAGTTGTGTTGAATGAGAGCATGTCGGCGAAAATGGCACCTCGTGTTTCCTACCTTGTATATTATTATTGTAGATAGAGTGAATTTAAACAAATTACTGCAAATTATCACGAAACTTCGTTGGAGCAATAAGGACAACAACAATTAACTGCAGAGTAAGTTTTATTGATCTTTATTTAGTATTTCCTAGAAATTTTAGGATGATATTTTTACCCCATATAAACACTGTAATTTTACTGGAACCGTACTGTGGTACTATTACAGAGCCTGGGTTACCTGTGATGCAACGCGAATGAATTTGTTCATTTGCTGATAAGCATTTGAAATTTATGCTCAATTAAGGATAATCTTTATATTCATACGTTGTGCGTTTCTGTCACCGGTCAGGTGCTATTTGTAGGTATTTCTGGATTTTTATAAGGCGAACTGAGAGAACAGTAATAAGATGTTTGTTTACAAATTTTGTTTGCCGATCGGTGACTGCTTTGTTAGCGTGGGTACGACCTCGTAAAATACTCGTTGGTAAATGTTTGTTTCAAAGCAGTACAGGGCTGTAAATCTTATTCTTATCGGCTGCAACATATATCTGAGGAGTAGCAAAGAATAAACTTGAATTATGGAGAAAAATAAAATCAAACCAAATGCCCGGAAATACTCTCGCGTCGCGAACAATGAATTTGAATTTTGTAAATTTACTTGCATGCATCTAATCCGCTTCCGATTGGTTGAAAAACAATCAGCTACTGTCAGAACTCACACATGCGCATTATCGTGAACCAGTCCCTTTAACTAACGGTGCGTTAAACTCTGAGACTTATAATAGTTTTTCATGTCCTCGAGATAGGAGAAAACCGTTTTGTAATAGTCAGAAAAACTTGAAATAAAGAGTTTTCAGCTCCACTTTGTGGATATGTCCGTGTGTTTTGTTTATATATCCGAGTTTTAGCGCTAAAATAAGATATAGGAAGCCGTTTCTCGCGTTGCTACGTGTCGCTTCTCTTATTCCTATTTATCTTTTAATAGACGGTCTGAAAACCGAGCTCAAGTCACTTTCCGGGCAAGCCGAAGCAAGCCTATTGTGCCTATTGTAATATTCGCTCATTAGTAAACCTATACCGAATTAGTATGCGGGAAGGCATGTGAATATAAATGATTTACCTATACCTATAACATAGTAGACGACTAATTACATGTATTACTTTACAACATGTAAATAGGACACACAATGTCATTTTCGATTCTCTCAAGTCTCACTCAAGCAGATGGATCACTGCCCAACTAATGTCAATATCAAGAGAAAGTGCCGCAGCATTACTATCTTTTAGATACCCTAGTTCTAAGGATAAGCAGGTTCCGAATTATAGTCACACATCAAGATAAAGCTGAAGATAATAACCAGCTTAAGATATACAACATAACTCAACTTCAAAATCATCCATATTGTATTTTATACATTTGTCTCGTCACGCAATGCTGGACCGCACTTCACCTCTAGAATAATTATGAATGCAAAATTTATGACAAAAAGTCCCTTGAGCTGAAAGCCATATGAGACATAAAAAAACGCATGACCGCACGACCGCATCACCGCTAGCGCCATATGATGTTAAACAACTGAAAAATTGTGCAGAGGCAGCACATTGAAGATCGTGCTGCCGCAAACCTTGGGACGGATTGGCACTATCGCGTAATTTCATGTGCATGCCATCTATTGCTATGATACAACCCGTTCTACAAACGGCTGCCACTGGATAGAGGTAAGGTTACGATATTTTCTATATATTTGAAATTCTTAGATGTTAAACGTTAAGATGAAACTTACTCGCAAGGAGCTCCTCTAATCTTCTTTTATTGTTCAACCTGATGTGCAAAATCTTGCATCTGCTAATGCGGCTGAAACTCTTGGTAGTTAGTCAGCTAAATTAGGTAGAAGACAGAAACAAAGGAGTCAATTCATAAGTGGGTGGAATATGATCGTCCGCCCCCAGAGTGTAGTCCTGAATAGGATTGCTGTTGGCAGTAGAGACCTTTAGATTCTAAGACAGGGTTCCATTTTAAAAACTACAACTCTGCTAAATTGGATGCGCCTGGATAAATGTTGGTTTCAATGAAATATGAATAATAATTTAAAAAAGACGAGGACGACTACGGGTAATGCAAAAGTGTAAAATGTCAAAGCGAAATCTGATTGCACTGCATAAAAACCGCCTCTTTTCCCAGACGTTAACGTCACTCAAGCTGTTTATTTGTTACAGAGCGGGACGTGGGGGTCTACAGTAATGCCGGGTATACGTATTGACAGTTTTTTTCAAACGGTATTTCGGTAATTTTGATTTCAGTGTGCGGTATTGCGGTATCATCTAGCCCTGCGGTATGCGGATTTTCATCCTTTTGGCTTCACGGTATCGCGGCACTGTTCATTTGCGCTCTCCTCTCTAATATATGCAGGTCAATATTTTTTAGACTTTAGACTTAATGGTAAATGATTACACAATTTCTAACACTTATTCTATGATGAAATTGATAGGGCATCCAATGACCGGGCTCTAGATCGTTGCACTGATCAATTCAAGGTGTTGTCACGTCTTCTTGCAATGGCTGAGGTTCATTGCTTGAGGTAATCAGACACGCGTCATAAATGCGGTATCGGTATTTCGTCGATTTTGGACACGGTATTTCGCTGTTTTCCAATTTTTCTTACGGTATTGTGGCATTGGGTACTCCCCAATTCCCCCCTCGTTATACAGACGTCTCATTCCTCTGCTCCCGCGCACAGGTTTTTCAAGACATATTTCTTACATACTTCCAGGATCCTTTGAATACTGACTATTTTGTTTGTGGCTTTTCAGTGAGTGACCTCAACTGTAATGCTCGCCCATTGTCTAATTTTCATTTATTTTCATGCTTCGTAGAAGTGATTTTGAACTGTTATAATACTAAAACTAATCTACCGTTTTCGTCTGTAGGTATTAGAGGGTTTCAATATCTGCGATGTGTGGCGTTTTAATGTACTCTACAAAGTTGAAAAGTTGAACAAAGTTTATGAGGGGAGGGACATCGACTTCCGCAGAGCTAATTAGTGTTAGTATTTTATTTCTTGGGTTCAGTCATACGCAGTTTGCATTAGCCTGCATGACAGGCCCCTGCGCCGGTTGAGTTTTTGGTTCGTTTTAACGTGCGAGGGATTGCGCACACTTTCCTCCTCTCGTGCGCGCGGGCGTCCACGAAATTTTTCCCTTCGCCCTACGCAGGTTAAGATTGCATTAACAACTTAAGTACACAGTTTTGAGGGTTTGAATGTACACTTGAAACGCTTTATAAAGGTGAAATATTTCTCAAGAGCTGTGAACGTGAAAGTATGAACGCTATTTATGAAATGTCGAGGATAGCCTCTCGCGCAGATGTTCTTGGGGCTTCGTCACTGCGCGACCCCCCCCCCCCCCCCCCCGGGAGGGGAGGGGTGCTCAACAAATTTTTATACGGGAAGGCTCCGCCCCGCGGTCCAACCCCTTGCCCTTTTATCACTACCATTTTTCAAGGAAAAGGTAGTCCTTTCGTATACCTTCTATGTACAAATTGTACCCCTTTCACATACCTTGTTTAAAACTTTGCATCCCTTTTAACTGCTGTAAATGCACTGTCGTTTAAATAGGAATCAGTCACAAAAATAGAACGTTTTCTTAACTTTTTAAAGCCATAAAATTGATCTGTTAACCCTGCTGGGAATTGGGTCCTTTCACAGACCCAAATGACATATTTTCCTACCCATTTCGTATACTTCAACTAGTAAAATCCCTACCCTTTCATATACCTAAAGCCTGAAAAAGATACCCCTTTCGGGCGGAGCCTGCCCGTATAGGCCATTATAGGGAGTACCCCCCGGGGGGCGCTACCTCATGCATTGAAGCTCGCTTCCCTCACTTTTACCGAGCACTTATGAGAGGTCGACTTGTAGCGAGTGTAGGGTGTCATGTTGCTTCCGTCCACTTTACTTGTAGTCATCTTTAATTTAAACTGATTTCGAAGGGAATGCAACATTAACACGTGGTAACATAATAAAGCAAAATAGACTGATTCACATTAAATTGCGTTGTCGTAAAGTTGCATGATTCATCTTAAATCCAAAAGTTCATCACAGCTTTGGCCTCAAACAAGAACGTGCCTTATCAAGTGTCGTAATATAATCCGCAAATCAACATGATTCTATTTACACAATCATAAATCTAAAATTGAACAGCAACACAGGAAGTTAATATAGATACTTCATCACTGAACTCGTGGGGCCTCGTGAAGCTTAATCTGTTAAACGATAGCGTCATGTCTTGACCTTTAAAAAGGTTCTGTTTTCTTCTGAGTGCACACCACCAACATAATTTTTTTCAAAAATTGAAACTGTAAACTGGATTCCAAATAAAATACAACGATAGCAAAAATAAACGGATATACTCTGAAATCACAAAAGCTACAACAGAGTAGTCCTTGTCGTTGCGGTGGACCAGTAGCCTGCGGTGCAAACCGTCTAATTCCCCGCATGATGTCACCAATTCAAACTACTGAAGAAACTATCGCTGCTTCTGAGTTTCTACTGTCATGTGATATTAGAGCACCCTAAAACCCTTATACAAACAAATTTTCGGTTCAAAAGGGTTCTTTGTTTTGCGATACAGGACGCTTGAATTTCCTGGCTTTTGCGTGACGCGGCATTTAGCTGGCGGCCGGGAAAGCTCTTATGTGGGTTAAAAACATTACGGATTTTTGGAGATTTTGCTGTCTAAACATTCCTTGTCTTAGAATAAATATTACTTGAACCTTTATGAGTTCCTCACGCGAAGAATTCTCGCATAAGTAGGAAAACTCAAAAACAGATGTTTCTGTTGGTTTCCGGCGGCCATTTTGGAGCCCCTGAAAGGGACACAAACATGGCGTCCCCATACAAAGCTTTATAAATTTGGGTAAAGCGTTTTTCCGAATATCTCGCATATGAACTATTGCATAGACCTGATTCTCGGCAAGGCTTTTTGTATATTTATCTTCTTTCATTTCCCAGATTCTAGACTTTCTGTATTAAAAGGTTTGCATTTTTATTTCTGCTTTCTCACGTGAGTAAAAACCGAGAATGCCTAGGCCTCGAGTGACAAGCCAACCTCATTCCCAGGGTTCTCTCCTACCCGTCCTGACGGAGTGAGAGAGAGGGGTAAGAGAGAGGACCTGGAACGAGATTGCTCAGGCTATCGACCAGAGGAGCCCGTAATCCTTATCTCTAGGTTGCTTTTACGCATGCGCGACACTTATGTAGCTTCTTGGAATGCGTGGAACGCAATGTGATCCACAGGCAGCCCAAGCTCAATTTAGTTTTCTAACATAACGTGTGTGAGGAGTTGTGTTACAAGGTCGTTCAACAGAAGGATTGTATGGGCTCGCAAACATATGTGAGGTGTTGTGCTACAACGGTCGGTTTAAAGATTATAAAGGTTTGTATCAAATCGCGACTGATTTAATTTTAGCCCCATTTCTGCTGATCTCGACGATTTACCGTCGACAGAGTTTCAACTGCCATTTCAGAGCTAGCGTTTCGTTATATTATGGTTTTGTTCCGGCAGTGTCATTACAGTAAAGAACAGTTAAATCCTCCAGTCAGTAATCATGTTACCAGTGGAGTTGCATTGACGACTACACGGTCAACCAATGCAGTGAAACCACTCTTGCCTCTCAAGTAGATTAAGGCTTTGATCTTTACAGATTTATCAGAATTTTTAAAGGCGGGTGGTGAATGTAAAGTATTTTCAAGATATCCCACGACTAATAATTTAGGGCTAACCATAACCAAGAAATCTAATAATTTCATTTTTACAATTGTTTATAATTGCATCACGTGACCAGCCACGCCCTGTCTTACCGAGAAATCCTTTGGGTCGAAATTGCCATCAGTAGCGTAACAAGCCGTTAACCTTTTGTGGGTCCAAAAAGTGGCTAATAACAGTCTTCTCGTAAAAACGGTCGGAATGAGACGTTCTCCTGACGAATATTTTATTCAGAGAAGGACTAGCACTAGTCAATGAACGCCAATTGCACAAGCGAATTGTAACGCTTCGAAGAATTCCGAGCTGATTTCGTAATTTGTAGGGTCAGTGTTTTGATAAAGAGAAACTGAAGCTATTCGTTTGGCAAGTGGTGAGAATCGTTGGCTACAATTTCCGAACAATAGAGGGCGTGGTCAATCACGTAACCAAATAACTTGGATTCCTTTTTTCAAGTTTTTTAAAATTTTTCATCCATAATTCCTCATGGATGTCTTTAACTACAGTTTTTGGAAAATGTACATAAAAACCATAAATGACTAAGACCCAGGACTTAATCTACTTGAGCTTGAGTAGACTTCTTTGCCAGATCATTAGAGACATTTAATAGTTTAGTGATATTAAATTCTGTATCCTCTGCGTCTTCAGGGGTTGGTAGCCTACTTCATCCACCATAAACCATTTGTCTCAACAACGCCATCCAACAAGTCTCCAGCTTCCTGACCTTTTCTTCATTTATATACCAGGCTCGCGTTCCACATAAGAGGTGGGATCGCACACGTGCCGCCATTAGCTTAGTTCTTGGTGTCATGTTCACTTTCTGGTCCGTAAGCACTTGTCTCATTTCATTGAATTTCCCAATTGCTTTTGATACACCAAGGTCTGTAAAACTGCTTTGATCTTTATTGCTGAACATTTGGCTAAGGTGTGTGAATTCTGATACACTCAGAATACTAAATGCAGATCAGTATTTTGACAATTTTCGCGAAATTTAGTTTCTTTTAAATTTTTATATTTTTGGCCTATTCGCGAAATTAAAGTACAGCGAAATATACCCGTTTCGTTGAAGCGGAATCAAATTCCTGCGAAAATAAGTAACAATAAGGTATATCTATAATTTCTAAAAAAGGTGCCTATTATCCTACAATTTTTAGCTATTGGCTGGTATACCTACATGTATCTTCCTTGATGACATAGGGAGTGGTCGTTCAGCCTATTTTGCTATTATACTTCTCAATTAGCAGATATGACAGGGACTGAGGGAGAGGGGAGGGGGAATGTTTTACTGGCTAATAAGCGTTAGGCCTGGAGAAAGCTAGCCTTCGCAGATAAGGCTATCGATAGCCCTTCGTCAGATGTTGGAGCGATGTTATTGGTGAGAAGTATTCTCTCTTGTGGGAACATTGTAACGTGAAAAACAAAGGGCTAAATAAATTAGCTAAATGAAAAGCGTTCGTTGATTGATTTAAAGATTAGCTTTTGCTCTTGATTTTGGCGCTCTTTCCATTTGGTGTTTGGTTTTTTTTTTACACTTTTTTGAAAATGAAAATTATAATAATAGTCCTCTGTGACCAGCATATTGTCTCTCTAATTTTTTGGTTTTCGTTTCTTTAATTTCCTTAGTCTCTAGGTAACCAGTTTAATGATGTAAAGCCGAAAGTGTGAGCACGTACTCCAAAAAACAGATCTACCCACTTTTGGTGTTAAATTGTCCAAGAGAAGTGACCCACCCAAGGAGACGAAACCATGGAGTGACATGAAGCTTCCAGTTGACGTTCTTCTGTTGACTCTGGAGGACTGCGAGTTCTTGTCGTGCTATGTGCACTTAAGAAATACCTATAAAAGTTACCACAAGGATCTTGGTTTTGTTTACTTTGGAACAATGGGTGAATGTGGTGAGGAACAACTAAAAGTTGCTTTAATAAGATGTTCTGAAGGCTCTTCCTGCCCAGATTATTCTCAGATCACTATCAGGAATCCAGTGATTCAACTGAGGCCAAAGGCTGTTTTCTCTGTTGGCTACTGTGTAAGCCTGGACCCTGAAGACACCAAGTTAGGAGATGTCCTGGTATCCTCGAGGATAACAGTTAACGACTTAGGAACCACAGCAACAAGAGACCTCAGTAACCTTCTCAGTCAATCCGCCGATGGCCGGAATTCGCCTTTTCTCAATAGAGATGATAATAACAAATTTTTGAGTAATGTAGACCCAGTCAGAAGCAAACGTGTGCGGTCAAGCTCTGGAGTAATTGCTTCGAGAATAGAAGGTAAAGTTGGGTCTTTTAGCATTCTATCTTACTTTAGTCGAACAACAAAAACAACAACAAACTTTATTAAGAACACATCAACAATACAATAGAAATTAATGTTAATGTTCCCCCGCAAATATAAAAATCTAATCGAGGCGGGGGAAGGCGATAACATAGAAAGAAATATTAATGCTATAAGAGACAAAAAACAAACAAACAAACAAAAGAGTAGTATTATGTAATCAAAATGTCCATAAATAAATAAATTCATTAATGGGTATTTAGCAGTGGTATCGTACAAAACAGTTTCTTTAATCTAGTATGTTTGAAAATATAAATCTTTTGTTTTGCTCTTGAACATAGAAACGGATGATAGCCTTATTTCATTATCAATGGAATTCCAGACTGAAGGGCCTAAATAAACGGATCTTAAATTTACCATAGTTTGTTCTAGCATAAGGAAGATGGTTAGCATTAGGTAAGATCGGCTGAAGTCAGATTGTTTCTTTCAGTAAAATTACATGAAGAACGACTTATGTCCAACTTTACTGTGTAATATAAAAGTGAAATAGAAAAACTTCACTGTGATGCTTTGAACCCGGGTCACTTGCTTTATAGCCTACATCTATATCCACTACACCATCGAGGACTAGCTGCCAAATTCAGTAATTTTTAAAATATACATGTTCTTATATATGCCGTACCCATTACAATATTTGAAAGCTAACCGTTTTCAGTTCAGTGCTTAACCCTAATCACTGCAGATCAGTGCTTAACTCTCTACTGTGTTCTCTCCATAACTGGCGCTCTGTAGTTTTGGTCTCTTCAGCTATTCCAGCTTCATTCTACATTCCAGTCTCGTTCCATTATGAAAATAATGCGTTGTGCAAAATTCATAAGGTGTCCAATCTGGCTTCAATCGATGTTATCTAATGCTAACCAAGGAAGATAGTAAGACTGTTTTACTGCAAGTCTAGTATTTTTATTATGGATATGGGTTACTCTAGTGAGGAGCAAACTCCATTTGTTACTACCTCTCGTAAGCGACCATGTCCCATGAGCGCGGACCATTTATCCAAAACACCAAAGTTTTACCAGTCACCCGACCCGCGGCTACTTTTTTTTCGGTATTGGTTTTATAATTTTTCGCGATTGGCTATAGAAGTACAGCTGATTCCAGCTGTCATTAGTTTTGCTGTGTCACTCCCAACGATGACAGTTTTATTCATGTAGAAATGAAATCATCTCTGAAGACAACAGTTCTTGTACTAGCAAAACTGGCGTCACTTTGCTGATAACAGTTTTAATACGACGTTACTGAAGAAGCTGTAATTAAAATAGTTTCACCCTCTGAAAGACCTGTCAACGAGTATTTCACAAAACCAAAGTCTTTTACATGCAATTAACGTTTGGAAAAGTCGATGAAATGTTGACAAAAAATTTGTGAAAGGCTTTTTTGTAAACAAGTTGATGTGTAGTTCAGAAATAGTTTCTCCGGTGTGTTTTGGCAACGTTAAGCGATCTGTGTGCATGTTAAAACAATTATAGAATTCGATTTTCCTGTGATAGCGACAATTATCAAATGCTTCTTTTGTGTTTTCCACCTCATGCAACCTTCAGCTTCGGCAGGTGACGCAAACTTCAACCTTGATAATTCTCGTTATCATGCTTAAGCTCATCCAATAATTGTTAATCATTGTTACATCTTGGCAGACATTTTTGCGACTTCAAAAGAGCTGCAGTTCGAATTGGTGTTTAATTTAGGGATTTCTCCTTTCTTTAAGGTGGTTCTAATAATTTCTGGAAGATCTTCCCTTATATAATGGCAGCTTCACTTGTCTTTAGCGTGTTAAGTGACCCATTTGTTTGCGAAGAATGGCCTCACTTTGAAGGTATGTTCCATCCCTTGGCTCTGGTATTTTCACTTATGTCATATTTTGTCCATTTACAGTATAAGCACTGTTTTCTGAAAGCTAGTGTCTGAAATGTGTGCGTTCCCACAAATCCTTAATTTAAAATGTTATGGCTAAAAAAAAAACAATCAAAACTGAGTTAAGTTCAAAGTGGTCTTACCACTTATATAAACACCGTTAAGGCCCTTTTGTTTCTTTGTTCATGTCATAACATGATCATTATTTTTAAGGTTTGTGGAATTCTTTGCCAGGCACATTAGTTCTTGCTCCACCTGGCAGACACCTCATTAGACTTACTTTAAGTTACGGATGGCCTCACTTCCTTCTGCTGTCACACGAAGAAAACTCGGGGCAAAAATTTTTTAAAAATGATTTTTCGGTTAGCTTTCTACATGCTCATATATGTTACTTTCTATGGTCACAATAGTTATTTTACTTTAAAAGCTGTCAGCTTTTAAATTCCTTAAAGTCTCCAATAAAACGTGCCAAACCAATTTTCATAAGGGTGATGGAAGCCATTCCATCGTGTTTCGTGTCGGTGGTCTCTCCCGTTTTTTAGCTTTGCGGACGTTGAAATGCTCTGGGATCAAATTACCAATTGAAAGCAAATACATCACCGACAAGGTGATCATAACAGTACTCGGCGGTAAAGGTGCTTTAACCCCATACACTTTAATTGATTTTTCTCGTTTATTTTCAATCAAATATTACAGTGCAGTCGTTCATCTTTTTATTTGTAGTTCACCCGAACATTGATCCAATGGAAAATTTATCAGGTACAAAGCTGATGGTTATATCACGAATTTTAACAAAAGTACTATAATTATAGTAGAGTTCCGAAAGTAGCGAAAAAAGGTTTATAGTGATAGGCTCCGCCCCGAGGTCCAACCCCTTACGGTTATTTTTTTTTTTTTTACCATTTTTGACAGAAAAGGTTCCCCTTTCTTATACCTTCTGTTGACGAATGTTACGTACAATGTATTTTAGAAAACTGCATCCTTTTTAAGTGCTGTAAATACACCGTCTTTTAATAAGAAGAAATCATTGATCACTAATCCATAAAGTTTTCTTTCACAGCCATAAAATGCATCTGTTAGCCCTTTTTGGTCCTTTTACGGACCGAAATGACAGATTTTTCTACCTTTTCATATACCTCAACTTGTGAAATCCCTACCCTTGTATATACCTGAAGCCTCAAAAAGGTACCCCTTTCGGGTGGAGACTCCCCGTATAGGCCATTGTAAGGAGTAACCCCCCCCCCCCCCCCCCGGGCATAAAGGGCAAGAAAATGGAAGGTCTGAACAAATAAGTAAGATGTAAGATCTCTTTTTCCTCTTAACAGATTTTTTCTGCCTCGAGGAGTACCAGAAGCGATTGCAAATGATTTGTGCTAGAGGCAAAGTCAAAGTTGTACGATGGAAAAAATGCCTTGCCATTTTTATTGACGACATACGTACACAGTTGTCTTGGTTTATGGGTGACAGGAAGTCCAACGGCTTGACACAACCGAGAATTTGTCGGCACATGGAGATCTTTCGCGTTGCCCCACTTATAGGAAAAAGAGTACGGGGGAAAAGCAGGCCAGTTTCCGGTAAATAGTTGTACTCATACTAATTTTAAAGTTCCAGCCTTACATATTAAGAATTGACTTTAAAAAATGTGGGTTTCGAGTGGGTTTAGAAATTTAGATTCGTGTGATTGACATAAATGTCATGTCCCATTCTAGCCTGCGAATCTCTCTCCTCGCTCCTTGCCACTAGTGACGTCTCTAATGGCGAGGAGCGAGAGAGGAGACGCCTGACTGTATTCGCAGGCTAGTCCCAGCACAGATGATTGCACCCTTGGCGTCTCATTGAAGCTGCTTGCCGGTATTCTACACTAGTATTGGCCTCGATTAGGACGTTACCGCTCCGTTGCCTTACCGCACAGAAAGAGTGGAGGATTAGTTCCCAGTGGTGGACCATTTCTCTTGCGTATTTGCAGAGCGAGATGCGGTCTACGTGATCATTTTGGTCCTCAAGTACTCCCATTTTGACTTGCTCTAAATTTGATAAATAAAAATAGGAATCCCATAAAAGACTTTTTGGTAAAAGATCTCAGGGGCCAAAATTTTTCAGTTCATAAAATCCAGAAGAGCTGTTACTGTCTCTCTTTTAAATCTAGATTCGGAAAGCATTTCTCCTTAGCTTATTCTCCACTTGTAAATATAATTTGTTTTTTGCTGTTCTCTGTCCGCTTACTGTGTTTTGTTTCACTTGCTTTTTATCCTAACTCATATTTCAACGTGATTTCGCTGCTCATTTATGCTAGTTTTAGTCTTAAGTTAGGAAGGAAGCTCACAGTAATAAGCCCCCATGGTTTCCTTTTGAGCTTCCTCGCCAGAAAAATATTCTTATCCTTTTACGTAATTTACGTCATCTTTAACCTTTTTTTCATGTTATGCAATGTATTGAAGGAGTGATTTTTTTTCTGGCATATAAATTAACTGAAACTAAAAATTTCCTTATTCTGTTCACCTTGCTGATATTGTGAACTTGTCCTTTGTATTCTCACACAGGATCTGCAAGAAAATTATTGACTGGCTTTACCATGTCAGAAGAAAGCGGTACGCAGCATTTCGGGATGACTAGGAAGTTTCAAATTGGCACTTTCCACCCTTCAGATGGGTGTCTAGAACTTAATTCTTTTTCCAAAACAAAGAAAAGCGTTGGAATCGTTCTTATCCCTGGGCTAAGTAATCCTGACGTCGAGTTTTGGTATATTTTTTTGGCTGACTCACTGTATTATGGTTTCCACGGGATACCTATGTTTGACAGACGTATACTCTTAAAGAAACCTTTACACTGTAATCTAATAAAAAAAGATGATCCGTTAAGTGGTAAATCAACTGAAGGCCGCAATTCTGGGCTGTTCTTGCCTTTATCTTCAAGGAAATCACATTCCATTTTGTGTTTGAGGATTCCTGATAGATTTCAAGAAATAAAAGACGTCATTTCCAACAGTGATAACGTGCCCTTCTGGACGTGCTCTGTGAGATTTGTAAAACCTCCTGGACGCGTTTTTAATGGTGTTTCTCCTTTACAGAAAGCAGCTTCCTTCTTTACAGAAAATTCCAGAAACAGTTCCCCTGTATCTGTTGTCACTGGAAATATCGCCTTTATTTTAAAATGTTGTGGCCCAAAAGGCACAGATTTAAACAGCGTTTATTTTTCAAAAGGAGCTATTCCAGAAAACGGAACCTTCAGATTCAAAGTAAATGAACAGTCTTCATGGCATCATTGTAAAGTTGTTAGCAGTGGTAATGGTTTCGCAGAATCTTCACAAACGAGTTTCTGTATCTTGGTGACACACACTGACCAATTCAACTTACAACTGAGACTGGGAACGTCCGATTCAATTCTTCTTCCAAGAAGCAAAAGACAAGGTTCAGGCGTAAGGATATTATCAACTGAAGACGTATTGCAAGACGAGGTAATCTGTGAATCCCTCTTCACCTTAATAATATTAAATGTTTAGGTTTTGTTTCCAAACTTCCAGTTAGGCACGAGGAAAAAAATCACATGGTAAACAACATCATTAGCCTTTTTTGTTTTAGAAATTAATCAATTGCTAACACATAACGTTCTGACTAGAAACAGATTCTAGGTAGATTGTTTTGCCGCAAGTTTCTGCTGGAATTTGACCGATTTGAACACTCAATTGCGCCGACATCTGAGCAGTGAAGGGTCAGCTATTTGGGGGGCTCCAATTGAAGTATTTTTTTAAACATTCTTAGGGTCATCACCTCGAGAAGGTTCTTAGTCAACATTTGCGTATGATGCTCTCGGCAAGTTGCTTGGCCTTAACCTGAATTTAATCCCTAGATTTATGATCCTGCTGAACGACTACACCGTGCATACGGTTAAGATTCACTTGCAGTGGTGCCCTGTGACAGTGTTTGAATAAATTATTACTGGTACACAGCAACTTTGGTTTTCTTGCTCCTTTGACAATCTCGAGAGTACAGGAGATATATCTGATGTCCCTTTCCTAGACATTCTGACACCGATTTATATCTTTGGGTGATACGAATCTCGTTGAGGAGGAACTAGACGACAATAGAATTGTCCCTGAAGGAGTAGGAAGAGAAAGCGGAGCAGGAAACCGAATGTTTCCCTTTGTCCTCTCTCTCCTCATTATGAAGTGTTTGTGTAACAAGAATCAACGAAGCAGCACGTTGAACTGTCAGCATCCAACCAAAAAATAAAGTAGACAATAGTAAACCTAGTTTTAAAAAGACTTGTTGGTCAACCGCAACAGAACATGACAACATTCAATTTTCTGTGTGTGCTAATGACATTGGTCAAGGTCACACTATAGAAAAAAATAAGGACTAGACTGCATTAAGAAAATGAAGAAATGATCGTCGCAGTGAACGAAATTTATGCAACTGCATGATATCAATCAAACGGTAACTCGTGATAGATTATATTCCAAATTTCAAGAAATAGCGAAAGAACGTGTTGTTTGGTGTATATTATTTTAGCCTTCTGTGAGCAATTTACTTGCAAAAACGGCAAGTGTAAAGGCAGCGAGTGGGGTTGTCTTATCCGAGACCCTGGAGAGAGCTCTAAAAATTTCTATCAAAACCCTATCTTGTCCACGTTGTGGAAAAAAAAACAGAAAGCATGTAAATAGCTAAAGTGCAACTGGTCGAGTTTTTTATGGTAATTAATATAAAGCCGATCACATTTGAAAACCTCTTTACGAGAGCAAGCTTTCCTTCAAAATACTGTATTAAAATAAGCCCAAGTGTCTCAGCCATACTCATGACCCCTTTGACGCCATCAGTGGTTATTTTTTCCTCCGATGATGTAACGTGATCACATTTATTGAGGCGCCATCGATCCTGTTATCCTTTAGGAGACTCATGTCCAAATGACGGATAATTCGGTGTCTGCTATACTACTAATAACGATAGATTTTGTAAAACATTTAAAAATAAAAAGCAACGCTATTTATCTTTGGCGTTTCGGCGACGACATGTCACCATTATCAAATGCAAATGAAACAGACTAATGAACCGCCGTTTTAAGATCCTTCAGAAATGCCGAGGAAAGTTTGAGTCCCTCATTTTTGAGCCGACTCTATTCCAGCAAAACGTTTCACTTAATTATTTCATTGTTTTGTCCTTCAAATTTAATTTTGTGTTTCACACCTTCGTTTCGTTTACATATATTTCGGTTCATAGTCTGTTTCATTTGCATTTTATAATGGTGACATATCATCGCTGAAACGTCATGTTTTAATAGCTTTGCTTTTTCTCTGCTATACTACTCATGTAAAATCGCCGCTTGTTTAGGAGTTTACATTCTTCATTCTATTCTTCATTCTTCATAATCCTTTTTTCGAATTACCTCAAATTTCTCTCTTTATTGGGGTTAACCTTAACTTGGCTTTACTGTGTAACAGTTTTTTTTATGGATGGTCGATCGTCCATAGTTTGAAGCCGTTTTATTAGAGGGCTTTCGATTCTGAGACGAGGACGACTACCAGAACGAGACTTTCCGGCAATACTAAGTAGTGCTCGCGCGAGTGAACCAGCGTCTTTTGGGCGAGAAGACGTGATAGTAGTCATCATTCTACTTCAAGTTTTAGCGAGAGTGTCGTAGTGGCGGGAGCAAGTTATCAGATTTTAGTAGTTTAATCATATTGCGACCGGGAAAGGGCTAAACCTTCTCCAATAAAGATAACTTCACTAAATTTTCAGATGAAAATAGTACAATGAAGCTTTCCGGGTTTAATATTTTTCGAGAATATGGAGAAAAACTTAAAGTTAAATCCAGTACTCGTACTCGTCTTTATCCTCAAATCTAAAGCTCTCTATTACATTCAACCAATTAACGACCAAATTTTACTTTGTTTTTTTTTTTTTTTTCAAAAGAATGAGGAAGATGAAGAAGTCCACATTGTTAGTAATCTCTTCGAAGAGTTTCATACTGATGTAGACGTACCCCTGTGTCCTCGAAGGTGCCCATCGTCTAGTGAAATCGCATGTCTTTATGAAAAGTTACCAGAAAAGCCTTCACCTGATGCATGCTACCCGCCAAATCGTGAAGAGGGTTTAACTATGAGCGAATGTTTATTTGGCTTTGTTAAGAACCAGGACGACCAAAGAGAGTATTTGCAGTCAATACAATCATCCATCCTTGGAGACAGTGAAAAGGAAAAATTAAATGGGGCTGTCGATCCCAGCTGTAATCCTCAGGATATTGATGCAAGCAATTTTGAGTCAAGTCTTGGGAATCACTGTGAAGTCCAGTGTAATGCATGGGATGAAGATTTTTCTGTGCACCAAAACCAGGTACAGGACTATTCCGATGCATGTCGTCAAAGTGTTGTAGGGCTATCACCTTTGGCAAGTTCGGAGAAGACTGACACTGGAACCCAGACTGAGGATTGTTTTGGGCCTGTCGTGGCAAACTTGGAAAATGAGTTGGCAGCTTCTCAGAACATCTGCCACAAATTGCAACAAAAGATAAAGTGGCTAGAGGAGAAACTGGAGCTCTGTGAAGAGGAAAACCATAAGCTCCAAGCTGATCTAGGAAAATACCTGTTCTTTGAAGAGAAAGAAAAGCGTTTGTCAGCAGTGTCAGGCAGAAGAAATGAGTTACTGGGCCATCTTGTGTCAGGAGGAGCCACAACAGATTATGATGGATCATGTTCATTCAATAATCCACCAGACTCTACTTTGTCTGTTATGAATGAAGGTAAGCCGCTAATCATCCTTTCCAATTAATTCCATGAAGCTGATGCAAGAAAGGCTGACCGCTGACCGACAGCTCGCGACAGCGCTCCTTTTCGTTGCCTGTGTTAAATTTCAATTAACTTTATTTAACTTTGGGAAGCTACTTGGAGGAATTAATCGTTTTGATCTTGTATCACAAATTAGAGTTGATGTTGAGGTTCCAGGGTCTTGTTGTAGTCTTCTCTATTAGTTTTTGTTTCAAAAAATGAAACATTTTAAGATGAACTTTTGAGGCACAGTAAAAGCTTCAATATAGTATGTTTACTAGCTGACGCAGCTCATACGTTGCAGTGGACAGAACAATATCTACTGCTTGATCTGAAAGGAGACACAAAATAAGGATTTAGGGCATTGTTTTTTAATACTCTTTGACCTCTATTATGTTATATTTTCGTCGTTTTATCGTTGTTATTTGTGACATAGCTTCCGGTACCGTATTGTACGTGCTAAAGGTTACAAGCAGTCCCCAGAAGAAAAGTGTCCACCATGCTAGAGTTGACTCAAACCTGGCTTGATCGAAATGAATTTTTTAGTAAGTTTCGATGTGAAGAAACTGCCTTTCATTTCCAGAAGTAGTAACGTAACCTTATGTGTTTATTTCTCTCAAAGTATCGAAGCATTCCCAAGTAAGGAGTTTGTCAGGAAGAAAAACTGAACCACAGGAGCAAGCTCCAGGTTCAGCTCCCGATGATTCTGTTGCTTTACAAGACAAACATGTAGACGAGCATCTAAACAGACAGGACAGGAATGGGCTTATCTTTTATGGGGCTTCACTTCACTCCTCAAGCGATGCTGAACTCTTTCAAGAAAACGATACAACATCAAGTGAAGAGAGAGCAGATCACGAACACAAACAGTGTATACTACTACCTTGCAACCAAAGTTCAGAAAAAACCGACGACGTCCCCCCAGAATCGAGTATGAACGCAGATTGTCATCTCCCATCGTCTCAGGGCGCTGTTATTGCCAACGATTACCCTTGGACATCCAAGCCTTTTGATGCTAGCGTCTCATCAAATTCCAGTCAATGCGTAGCTGTAAGTTCAAACAGTCAGTTAGCTATTAACAGCACCTTTCACAAACCTAAGGTGATCAATGAAATAGCTTACAATGTTGATATTACACTTTTTTGATTCCGTTTTTCAGGACAGCAAGATCCCATGTGACAACAGCCACGACCTAACTTGCTTTGAGGAAAATCCTAAGCCTTCAGTAGGTACGGGCGTGGATTGGAAAGACGAAAATGTGGAAATGTCAGGACCACACGCTGCCAATGGAGAAGAAAGGGTCGAAAGAGCTGTTGATTCAGCTGGTGATGCTGTAAGCGCAGCTAATAGACCGTCGTCCTGTAAAACAAACTGGGAGCGTCTTGGCGCTAGACCTAAACAACCTCAACATTCGCTGGTGGCAGAAAGACCAAGGGAGCCTCTCGTATCTGCGACAGATGGCTTGGCAGCTAATTTCCTGGCAAGACACACCCAAGACAAGGCCCTTCAAGACAGTCTTTATCAAAGTACCGGTACACCAAGTCCCGTTTTCAGCGAGAATTCGCACGGCACTTCCTATGTTGATGGTTATGCGCCTGCACCAAACCAAGCTACTACATACTCTGGAGGTTTGTCATTTCCAGCTGAGACTGATCCACACGGAAGAAAAGAGAACCCATTCTTGTCTGCATTGAGTGAGGAGTTTGACAGAGGACGCACAGAGGGTAATTTCTCTTATGAACACCTTTATGATAACACGACTGATGCAGATGCACAAGGTGGACCTTTCGACAGCCACTTTGGAGAGGGTAACTTTTCAAGATTCAGGAACTGCTCATCAAAAAGTACTAGTAGTGCAGTAAACAGCCATACATTTCAAAGTGGTTTTGTCGAAAATATCCTTGTGCTCGCAAGAAACAATCACCATGAGCTTGTGCAGGATCAGTCTGTTTTACCAGGTTCCTGTTCAGCTTCTAATTCGGAACCCACGAACACAACACAGCAGAACTGGTCAATACCTGGTAGGGTTTCAGTGGTCCGTCCCAGTGGATGCACGACAACGTTTGAAGATGCTTGTTTGGCACAGGGATCTACTCACGATACATCTATTCTTGAACCCCGCTATGGTGATGCAGACAGCTACAGAAGTTCTATGTTGAACAACAGAGACTTTGGTACAGATTCAGTCGAGTCCTCAGACAACTCATTGCTTGCTCTGGAACGGCGCGTTGCAGAAGCTTCCGCTCTTGTTGAAAGAGTCCTGCGAGAGAGGGAGGAACGTGAACAGTTTGGACGGGAGATAGAAAGAAAAGAACAGTTGATCAGAGAACAGAGGGCCAAAGAAAGGAGAGAGAAGGAAGAAAGAGAGCTGCGAGAGGCTGAAAACTGGCCACAACAACAAGAAGCCATCAACGCACGTTCACAGTGGTTATGTGAACATTATCAGCGGCACTGCAGAGTGCGATTCCCTTGTTGCACACAATTCTATCCATGTCATCGGTGCCACAACATCTCAAAAGCTTGTGACAATGAAGAGGCTAAGGCTTGTCATGCCACTCATCTGAAATGCTCTCACTGTCAGGAAGAACAGGAGGTAAAGTTACTTTGAACATAGCAATTCAAGACTAACTGTAAAATTAAAAATTATCTGGAAAAGTTCAGAGCCTATGTATCAATCAGAAGTCATGAGGTGCGACTCCAGTTGATTGGAGAAAATACGTATGTGAGTTGCCTGAACAACAGGGTCAACACTTTGTACAGGACAGCCAAGTTAACATTGCATACACAGAAAACCGAAGAAGCAAATTTTCGGTGTTACTTACTCCCTTCTTAACTTTTTTGTGACTTGTGCTGCCTGTTGTCAATAGCTTATTTCTTTTTCATAAAAGATTCCATAATGCTTTTAAAAACAGTCACTTACTTCTCAGAGAGAACATTCATTACGGCGAGGACCCCATTGATTTGGCGACCTTAAGCTTGTTTCGACGAAGGTACTTGAATTAAGGAGTTCAGTACCACTTAAGTACAGTCAAAACCCGTTAAAACGCACACAGAGGGAACCATAGAAAGTGTCCGTATTAACGGGGTATCCGTGTCCAGCTGGTTGGAGACTGAAAAGGGTTTTCTTTCCCCTGTCCGTATTAAGCAGGTTTCCATAAGCGTGGTTTGACTGTACATATGCAAAACTAAAAGCAATACTTGCGAGTCACATTTCCCAAGTCTCATTTGCGTTTGTTTAGTCTTATTTCTTTGCCCTAAGTAATCCATAGAATGAATATAGTTTAAGTGGAACGTCTTGCAATTCTATTTTCACAGATTGGCGAAGACAGTGCTCATTGTCGTAAATGTGGAGGGAAAATGTCTGCTTATTTCTGTGCCATTTGCAAGCATTTTACTAGTATTGACAAGAATCCGTACCACTGCGATAAATGTGGAATTTGCCGGTGGGTTAAACATTACTTTTTTGTTTCCAAAATTATGATAACTAGAATAGTTGACACTACAGCTGCCCCCGCTCTGTATATTGTCGGTCAATAGTTTTCTTGCTTGTTGTGTAGCTCTTTGAGATATACCGATTCATAATGAAGATTTTCACACATATTCCATACAACAGGTGAGATAAATACAGGAAACGCAAGGTTCCATGCACATTTTCAGTTCGATTTACACAGCTTTGATCAAAACATTCTCTGTTTCGAGAATAGTTTATTCTAAACCACAAGAAAAGATTTAATTAGAAGTTGAATTTTTCGCTATTTCTCTTTCACTTTTTACATTCAGTTCATTTTATTTGCCGGAAAGTAAGCCTTATAAATTAAAAGGACGTTTGATCAATTCTGCGCAATAAATGTCACAAAATCTACCCAAGCGGTCCCTTCGTGATTTTCTGTCTTTACGTCATCCTAACCATTTCGTACTTGCGGGCGCAAACAATAGAAACGTCATCATTGCCTACCGATTCCTCGCGGCCCCTGTTTAAGCAAATCGAGATTTTTTCTGGCATACTGACTGTATATTTCAACTGTGAGTACTTTCCTTAACATATGCGCGAGTTACTAGGGTGCCTCCTCGGGATTTCGCCTTCTGGGCGAAATCCCTGCGGGGGCAATTAGTAATTGAGAAAGAATTTTCACACCGCCAAAGCATTGAAATCTTTATGACGGTTATATACCCTCAGGAGTCACCGTTATGACATTCTACCTCCCTTAAATGGATTTCAACCCTAGAAGGACAAATGGGTGTATCAATTGAGTTCGAATTCATCTATGGTTCCCTAGCCAATGTCAATATCACTGCGAGACGATTGATTGAATTAATTGAGTACCTGATATCTTCTACCTACTGTACTAGATTTGGCCGTGTTTACATCAGAGACTTTAAAATCCGTCAAAATGGTCGTACGTCAGACGGATCGTTCCTCGAAAACGAAAATCGTTATTAGAAATGCAGCAAGTACGCGGAGAACTCAGTCACTTAAACGGGGTAGAATTACAAAGAATCCAACTCTTGCTTTTCCAGGACACGAAAATTTTCCCACGCCTCACTATATAATAGAATTTACGATGTTTTGGGTCCTTTCAGGTTTTTACCAGCATTTTTCTCAAATAAATTCGAAAAATATATGTTGCGATCCTCCTGAATGAAAAATGATAAGAAATCAAGCAAATGTTGCTTAAAACAATGTTAATTTCCAGCAGAAGAAATATAAAACTGTTCTCGTGAGGCCTTTAACGGCTGATTAAAAAAGTAAAATCCAAAGTCCAAGCTTTCGCCGATTAACGGCAAGATTTTTCAACTTTTCTTTTCTTTGAGAGAGCATCTTTTTCTAACGCATAAATGAAATAAGAAAGTACAGAACCGCATGATGACTTAACCAATTTTTACCCATTTTGTCTCAATCAAGGATTCATCAGGACAAATCATTCCATTGTGAAGTATGTAATGTGTGTTTAGACAAACGACTCGAGGGAAATCACAAATGTCGACCTGATTCAGGTCATGATGAATGCTGTATTTGCTTGGAGGTGAGTTAAAAATTCATCCCTACCTTTTTAGCTTCTTTTTTTTGGGTGTCTTTTTAGGGGGTAAGGGTTCATTGCAACCTCTTTCTAACAAGAACGCAAGGTTTTTCTTATTTAATTATGAGAAAAGAGCCAACATTTTGCGACGCTACCACTGGTTTCTCCGCCAAATGACGTCTGGGGAACAAGCGCAGAAGTTCCATTCTGACGTCGCACCTGATTGGTAATGCCGCGTGAGAATTGTGCTTCAACCAATCAGAAGTACTACCCAGTTCTAGAAAGTGTCACTTCATCAGTATGGAATTTCTGCGCTCGTTTCTTAGACGTCGAGAAATGTTGGCTGTTTTCTCAGTCTAATTGTGGGATAAAAGTTATTTTAATGCTTGTTTGACTTTGTTACAATTGTTTTTTTTTTTACTGAAAGGATGCATTCAGTGGTTGTCAGATATTACCATGTTCACACAAAGTCCACAGAGAATGTGCCATCGCTATGATACAAAACGGCATGTAAGTCTTCACGTTTACTTACTTACTCACTTTTTGTTACAAATAAGTTAAGTGGCGGATAATCCCACAGGTATCTTGAAGCGCTAAAGCTGTTATCCTTTTAGGGTTTAGTCAAATGTCCCCAGATTATACCTGAATGCCTTTTCCTCTCTGTTTCTTTTTTCAGTCGTACCTGCCCGATATGTCGTCATCCTCTATACAGTCAGCCAAGGGAGTAAGTGTTCTGATACAAGATCACTCAGTTTACTGTTACTACTTACCTGGTGCAAAGATATATCGAATAATTTCTAGTAGTTTTTGCTTGTCATTCATGCTATAAATGGCTGATATGGCTTATAAATTCAAAACCGATGATCTTTTTCTGATCGCCAACAAATCTGAGAAAACCTTAGATGATAGAGCATTAATGTAAATGTAGCTCCCTCACTTGAAAATAATTTACCATTACTATATTCTGTAAGAGTTACTGAATCGTCATTGAAAACGTTTTTTTTTTTTTTTGGAATGTAGCCTTCAACATATTAGAGAAGCTTCACGCGTGCGCTTGCGCGCAAAGCGTAGCCCCATATCTAAGAAAATGTGGTACCCATCCGAGAAATTTTTGGTAATCATGTGACCGTAAGGCCGCCCGTCCGCACCACAGGCATACCAATTTAAAATAACTCAATCATCAGGTATGACAACTCAAATGCAACTCGAGGTTATTTTAGCGGGAAATCGCATAACCACCCGCGTCTTGTGAAGCAGAGACAACTAAAGAGTCAATTAAGACGAAAACGGAAAGCGGGAATTGTTTCTGTATCCGTGTTGTCTAAAGTATTAAGCTTATATTAGATCAATTCTCATGTCCACGAATTTGGAATATAGAGAAAGAGAAAGACAGAGATAAAGAGAAAGTAGGCGATAGGCCAGCGAAGCTCAATGAGAAAAAGAGCGACAGAGAGCTCAGTAGAGCGAGAGATAAAAAACAAAGGAGACATTTTTTGTCGGAAGAACAACATGAAAATTTGTAGCGGCGGTGAGGAAATGGGAAATGATAGCGGCCACTAAGGTGAAAAAGAGCGGCAGTGAAAAAAAAGTGAGCAAGAACACGTACGACATTTCCTCCACAAAGTTTCTGGAAGTTTCACGTTGTAGTCGTGCAAAACAAAGGCAAAGAAATGTACCAAAAAAGTGTGCTGTACGTGCAAAGTTGCCTTTTTGCTAATTAGACCTACTGTTGTTTTTTCACCGTTCGCGTTGCCTTCGCCGCTTAGCATTACACGATTTTATATTTTGCTTGAGCAAACTAAACACATTATCGAGAGCTTCGCTTTTAGCCCTGGCTAAATCTATATGTTAACATCGTAATTTTATTTTAAGCCTAATTTAAGTGTATTTTATTTATGTTTACTTAGAAAATATCTTGTTTTCTAACTTTTTAAGGATTATCAAGTTTTGTTTATTTGAAATCCCTGTTATTCAAGTATTAGTTAGGAGCGCATTTAGTCATATCCACATGCTAAAGTGCACTCTTTAAAAATTATCATATTATTAAAGTAGTATAATTTGCATTAAATTTTAAATTGATAACTTTTTTAGATACCTTATAAATTAATGGAAATCAAGGTACTTTAGTTACTTGGGATTACAGTTTTTTTCATAAACAAGTACCTCAATAGTGTAGCAGTAGTGGAAGGTGATTTCTAAATGGCCAACTGTTAGTTTAGTTTTTTTCCTACGTATAAGGCTGAATTTTAATTACTGGAATAGTTAAAAAATAACAGACGTTAATAATACTAATTTCGTCAGACAGATTTTTCTCGAATTCGAAGGAGCTTAGTTGGCGAGTCTCCTTTTCTGTGGAGCTCATTAAGGGAAATTAATTGCTTTTTTATTCCTGTATATCTACGTGGAGTTATGAAAACCGGGTTTGCCAACATTTTGTAATTTTTCTCAACTTCCCCTGTCTAATATCTTGTCTGTCTTACTTGTTTTGTGGTTAGGGATTTGTGTAGAATTGGCTGTAGACAGAATTACTATTTTTTTCTCCCCCACCCCCCCCCCCCCCCCCCCCTCCTCCCTATTTTTTTTGTCCCTACCCACAATTCTCTCTTTAACACAAGAGACAGTAATGAAATCAGTGTGCGCCTAAAGCTGGTTTGGCTTTTCTAAGGTGACCACTAAGTCTTTAGGTGAGCGCAAAATTGCAGGTGAACTTTGACCAGGGCCAAGACTTTTTCTGGAGTTAAAACGGGCTCTGTACTTAAATTTAGGTAATACCTTAGGCATTTTTGATAGACGTATATTTCAATTTGTGGCACTATTAGGGAGTATCGCTTTCTTGATGGCTAAGTGAAATAAATTTAATTTCATTTTCCATTTTATCCAATCCCATGGGATAACAAAATGAACGTTAAAATAAATGGAATAGGCACCGAATGCTTTATTGATTTTAGAGGTTTTTCACAGACAAAATAATTTGTTCTAGTGTTTCTTTGTCTGTCAATGAGACGAATTTGGTTTTAATTCTTTAAAATTTATTCCTAGGCTAAATTTAACTTCATTGGACCACAGGTAGCCCAAGCTCGAATTATGAGCATCAACATTGTTTCGTAACATTCGAAGTACAACGGAAATATAAGGATTTGTATGGGAAAAAAACCTATCGTTTCTGTAACCTACGAAAATGAAAAGAATTCAATAAAAAACAGCTTGCCTTACGTAAAGTGTGTGTTGCGTTTCTCCTGTGTCGTCCACGGGCCGATTTATAGCCGATTTATGGGTTTTATGAAAACGGTTTTCTCTCCATACATAAGGTTTACCAAACCTTGGCCTTTAGAGAGAAAACCGTTTTCATAAATAAAAACCCATATAACGGCCATAAATCGGCCCGTGGACTACATAGGACAAACGTAACACCCCTTTTTGTATAAGGTGTAATTCATTATTGCTAGCAATTATTTTTTATTTTCTTGATATTAATAGGTAAGACTTTGATAAACAGATGTTTTAGAATTTTATTTTGGCTAATATCCTATTCTCAACAAAAAATTTAATTCATATCATAACGTAATAAATGTAATAGGGCTAAATTATTGTTTCATTAAAACGATAGCTTTTTGATAGACAAATATTTATTCTCTCAGTGAGACAAATTTAGATTTTTTTTTAATTCTAGCCTAAATTTCAAATTCACAGGACAAGGAAACATACGATTAAGTGTTGAATTTTACTGACATTTTTTTGTACTTTATTTTATTGATATTTTTATTGCTAACAATAGTTTTACTTTTTATTGTCATGATATTAATATA
Source organism: Porites cylindrica (assembly GCA_964035525.1). NCBI lineage: Eukaryota > Metazoa > Cnidaria > Anthozoa > Scleractinia > Poritidae > Porites > Porites cylindrica. Next base: position 61,004,156 of record OZ037775.1, read on the forward strand.
TCATACATTTCCAATGATGTTAGCTTGTCTTGTTACCTTGCAGTCCCCTAGTGAGACAAATTTAGGGTTAGTGTTTTTGCAGTTCTAGGCTAAATTTTCAAATTCAAAGGATAACGAAAATACGCTCAAAACGCTTTTCTCCAACTTTGGTGCTTTGCGTATGCTTCACGGGCGTGATCAGATCGCATTCTTTGCCTTTCATTCAGTTTGGTCTAACAGGCCATTTTCACGATGACGACATTTGACTACAACTACCAGAATTAATTTCGTTTTTGCTTTCTTATTGAAATTTGTAAATCCCGTTGACGTTTAAACAACAATAACCCTAATTTGCACAAGAAAACAACAAACTGAAGAATTCTGGTAGTTGTAGTAAAATGACGTCATCATGCAATTGTCCTATTCCTAACGAATGCTGGCTAAATACGTGCAGCGCAATAGATTTTGTCACGGTTTTCGACGCCATCTTGACAAGTAGGCAAACCCGTGAGAAATCACAGTGTTTGTATGAGAATCCAATGTCGAAAAATTTCCGTAATACGGCTGTTTTAAAAAATATATGAACTGTAAAGTAAAGCTCCACTCTTAAGGATTCTAAAAGACCTAGAACCTTTTTTTTAATTTTCTACAAGTTTCTGGAGCAATTTGAGCACAACAAAGGCCTCCAAAATTTGTTGGTAAAATCCTTTGCTGTGTAGCTTTACTTTACAGTTCATATTTTTTCCAGAACAGCCGTTTTACGGAAATTATTCGACATTGGATTCTCATACAAACACTGTAATTTCTCACGCGTTTGCCTACTCGTCAAGATGGCGTCGAAAACCGTGGCAAGGTCTATTATAGTTACCTGGAGATCAGGATTTTGGGCTCCTCTAGTCACCCGCAACGGTAAAAGGGCTAAATTTCAAAACGAACATACAATTTTATTTTTAGATTACTATTGTTTATCGATCGATATTAATTCATCAAGAATCTGTGCTAGAATTGACGAGTGTCGTTTTTGTAATACCTCGCGGTGAGACGAATTTAGCTTAATTTTTGATTCATTCCTAACCTTACTTTAATTCATAGAAAACGAATAAATGATAAATTGTATTAGTAAGTTTCGTTTTTGTTTTTGCTTCTCAATAAACAAAAGAGATTTGATTTCCTATTTAAGAACTTCATGTTATATTGATACAGCAAAACCCAAGTGAACAGTCCAGCATCATTTTAGTAGAGAAAGCCAAATTAATGCAAATCTCCTGATAAGTTGCTTCAAGGAGCGCCTTAAAGAACCCGAATATTGCTTTGATTTTTTGCCCCCAAATTTGCTTGTATTTTGGAGAAAGGAAGTGTTGAAGAACATTTTTAGGGGAAACTAGCTGGGTTCTCACAACAAACAGATGATTCGTGTGTTCAACTGGCTCTTCATATTTCTTTACTAGACAACTGGTACGAAGTTAACTGACATCAGAGACTCTTAAGCATGAAACCTTCGAGATTATTACTTTGTCAAAATGGTTTTTACATGTTTAAAAGTTTTCACTATTAAGAGTAAGTCAACTGGCCAATACAAAACAAGGGGAACAAAATAAAACTACAAGGTATCTACTCATATACAGACTTTTCATATTAATTGCCAACGAGACAACCGAGCTAAGAAGCGAGATTGACTCGGCGGCAGGATTATAACGCCGCCCAATGTAGGCAAAAACTCTCAAATTCTGCGTAACCCTCTAAAATTTGCATTTTTGACCATATTCGGGTGCAAGTAAGACCCCATATTTGGGTAGTGACGTCATGGTGTTGTATTTACAACTCGTGGTCCGAAATTGGGTGATTCAGTGTGCAGCTGTTCGTTGTCTGTTCCAGAGGACCTAACAGGTGAGCAACGATTTCTAGTTTGAAAGGGCAATTAAGTGCTCTGGTTTGCTTTATAAACTGCGTTTAAAGCAGCAGCTTTAAAACATAGGGTTTTATGCCCAAATTTAGTCAGAACCTGCTTGCTGTTTGCAGCTCGATTTTCCTTGAGGTAGCGTGTTCGCTTCTCGACTCAGAACCAGGGTTTTCAGTGTTCTCTTTTCCTTTGTGAATCGAATTTTAAGCGGTAGTTGATCAAGGCATAGGGTTACATTCTCAAAACTTTTATAAGCACCAGCGTGTTCTTCGCAGGTGGAATTACATTGAGCCAGTCCTCACCTCCCGTGAGGAATGCAACGTATTTGCGGACCTTTTATTTTAGAATTTATTCGAGAGATTTTGTCAACCAACATGTTTTTTTGCTGCTTGATTTACATTGAGACAGCCCAAAACTCCCGTGAGGAATGCAACGAATTTGCGGACCTTTTGTTTTGAAGACTATCATTATGCCTTTCAAGAGACTCTGTCCTGTGACATTCGCTCATTAGATCTTTGTATTTTATTGAAGTTTATATTTTTATACCTCTGATACATTCCGCTCCATTCTCGCGCTTTTCACACATTTTACTTTACACCAATTTTTTCTTACGTATATTACCACGCGAAACATTATCCCTGATGACGCTGTTGCTGTTAATCAGCAGTCAAAGGCCTCATTTGAACTATCTTTTTCTTTCTAACGTTTATAGTTTTGATACAATTGAATTTTTCATGAAACATAAGTACTAACTTGCTCATATTTACCAACAAAGCTTCAAGCCATGTTGTCAGGTGTGTTGTTATTCTTTAATAATAAAAAAGTGAAAGCCTACAATGTGCCAAAGTTGTTGTTTTGAAGTTGGGTGCCATCCTTTTCTATAATGGAATCCATCGATTTAAACCTCTAAAATTATGAAAAAATATATATATATATCGCGAAGATCTGAATGGGCACATTTCACAAAAGATAAACCAATTCGCCTTGTTGCACTTGCCGGAAAGTACCCCTAGTAGATAGGAAAGTACTAAAGTTACAGTTTGAAAATCCTGACTTGTTGTCGATTTCGAAGGTGTGAAGCGTCTTGTCTTGTTTTATTTAAATTATTTATTTATTCCTCCAATTCCTAGCTGATACATAGTTATGTAAATATAACTGAGAAAAGTAATATAGTGACAGATAAAGATTTACAAAGGAAAAAACGCGTAAAATAGAAATTACAACACTTAAATTGAATTACATTGTATATTGGAAGGAGAGGAAAGGGGCACATCTAGATAAACTAATATTGTGCCCCTTAAAGTTATGTATAACAAAGGACTTAAGATTATTAATAAAAAAGTAAAGGAAAAATGACAAAATAGCTCAGAAAGTTATAAAAGGGATATTGATTCATTAGTATTGAGCCAGGTACCAGCGTAAAAGTGCTTTTTTAAACATTTTTTTAGATGGATTGTCTCTAATGGATTGCGGAATATCTTTCCAAAAGAAACTTCCAATAATGCTGGGGCAAAATCTCCTAAGATTAGTTCGGAATAAAGGTATTGCAACTTGATTGGATGATGCACTGCGGTTACTGTAATTATGTAGTTCAGATACTAATGAAACAGGTATATTAGGAAACTTTTCATGGTGGAAATAATCATAAAAAAGCATACATGTGTTCGATCAGTTTAACAATATCAGGAAATTTCGGAAGGCCTAAGGATGTGTAGTGTGGAGTTATTGATTCCATCCATTAAAGGAACATAATTTATAACACGAACCAAAAGCCTCAAAATCCTCTTCCACCGCTTCCTTTTGCTTTCTTCTTTTTGAAGACATTGTTTGTTACTTGTTTGTTAAGTTTGTAAAAGATAAAGTAAGATTTACGTAAGAAAAAGCAAGAAATTATCTCAAGTTAGCAGAGCCAACAAAAAACGCGGCCATCATGCTCGCTGACCGCTGACCATTAAGCGTCTTGTCGGAGAGTGATCGGTCAAAACGTTTCGATAAATTAACTACGGACGTGGTCAAAAACCTCAGAGGACGACTGAATTAATGCAGTTCGCGGTAGAGAGAAAAAATTTCTACAGTAGATATTTACTTTAACCAACGCCTGTGAATTGGGAGACATTCCTTACAATTAAGATTAAAATATTTTAAATTGCAAGTAAAAACCATCAACTACATGAATTCGATCGAAAACACGGGAAACAAGTTAAAAACTAACCAAAATAAGGATAAAAATTATTTCCTGAAAAGTCTAGACGGGGGGTCAAGTTGAGGTTGAAATATGAAACGTATATGCGACAAAATATGAACAGGTTATTGTTGAAAACCTTAATCGAACATTATTTTACGATAAAAGGGTTGTCGCGGAATTCGTGGAAGTGTACTAAAATAGAACATATTTGTTTAATTTATGACAGGAGATTGGTTTATGTTGATGACTATTTTAAGCGACGAACATGTAGACGAAAGTGTAACTCTTAACTACGAGTCTTCATGACACCCGACATATCATCCCAATAAAATATCCCTTAGTTAACTTATCATACAGTAACCAGAACATCCCCTTACTTTTTTAAGCATAAATCAAACTGGGTAACTGTAAACTAGATCAAAGCTAACACTTCCATTGCATGCATTTTTATTGTTTAACATAAGGCAGAAAGAAGCTTGCAGTTGAATTCTTTTGTTTTGAAAGACCGGAAATTAAAACCACCCACAAACTGCAATTCCGATCTGTAATTTGTACGCTAAACATGAAAAGTCTGTAACGTCAAAGAACAGCTACTATTAATACCGAATACTCTAGTCCAAATGATGGTCTGGAAGGTTGCGACAAAGTTCAAAAATTATGGAAATGTTGCCGAGCAACTCGCGGAAGAAGCCCAGTTGTCAGTGACTTCCAAATTTCTCGTTCCATACGAACCTATTAGTGAGCACCTCTCTATTTAAACGGACACTTGTGAGGGTGGGTGTCCACTTACGACAACTTTGACTGTTCAACTAAGCCGCTATACCACAACAATATCTTGTAAAACTAGTCTGCTGAAGAACTATTGTATCGTCAAATTCTTAGTAATTAAATGATATGAGGTCTAATATTTTATCGATATTCAATATGTAGGAATGCACAATTATTTAGCGAAAAAATACAAATTATTTTTTTGGCTGATGCCATGTACCCTAATGCGAAAAATTCCACCATGCCAAATGAGAGTCAATTGCCTCTCACCCCTCCCCCCGCTACAACTGTTGAGTCCATAACAATAATAGGACATCCATTAAAATGTCAAGCTACAACGTTGAAATAATCCATGCACTTTACTCACGATTGGGCAAATATAATTATTTATATTGGTGATCATTGTATGGATCTGGTATTTTTCTGCTGCGCAATACGAAAATGACTAATAGAGCTGAAACGACAGAAACACAATTTCCTTTATTTGGTACGTTTCCTAACAGGTATGCGTACAGTTAAAAAACTTTCCTCACTATTGTAATTATGATAAAAAAAAAATGTCAGGAGTACTGCCAGTACCCAAAATTTCCCTTTCTGTGAACACCGGATTTACGTAACTATCTTAAACTTGCATGTATCTTAAGCTTTCCTAAGTCGCACAACATATGAACAAGCTATTGTTAAGAAATATCTTAAATTAGGAAATGCCTGGTGGCTTAGAACAACTGGAATTTCCTGCAACCATTTCTAATTTTTCTGGAGGATTCCCCTCGCAAGGTTTTTCGGATAACTCGGTCGGAGGTACGTAGATTAAAGGGAACAGGAAACATAAAAACTAGAAACTCTTTGAAACAAGAGAAACGGTTAAGAAAATCTTCTTCTAAATTTTAAGTTGCTTTATGCACTTGGAGCCTGTTTTGTAACGTTTGTATCTCAGTGGTAATCTCTTGACCATGAAATAAGGCTGACCTATCAGTTAGGAAACACCACGTGTTAATCAAAGCACTTATGTTACAGTCAAGTAAGTAGTTGTATGGTGAATTTTTATTACCTTATAAAACCTTGCGTGTGGGATAATCGGGTTATTTAACAATTAATAAATGAGGCTGATTATCTTATGAAGAATTATGGAGATCGAGGAGGGTGATGGTGTGATATAAGGCTGAGTGAAGTCCAATTCGGTCTATAATCATACGTCGAGTGATCAACAAAATCCGATGACCGCGTAGCGGAAGCCCGATTTGTTAATCACTAACTGGTATGATGACAGACCAAATTGGACGACACGAAATATGCTGTTGCAATTTAATCATTACTATAACAAAATTTGTGATAATTTTAAGCTTTTTGTAATGAAAACACAAGATCTATCGAGAGATCTTTGCTGGAAGTAAAAAAATTCAAGTGCGCGCGCTCGATGGCGCGTAGTGTCCAATTATTTAGGCACATGACGCGTGCTGTTTTAATGCTGAAATCTGCGAGAATGCTAGATGACAGCCAATCAAATTAGAGAATTTTGTTATAGTTATGATGGAAAAGGCTGCGGGAAGAGTACAGCTCTCACGATGTATGTTTTCACAAATTTTATCGTTTTGTTACTGTTTTATTTTGGTAGTGTCTCCGAGTATTTTACTGTGTAATTTTACATCGCTAATAAAATGACAGGGAAAAATGTCACAGGATACCCGGTGATTCTGGGCCCGGTTCCTCGAAGGCTGTTTCGTCCAGCCCAGGATTAAGCCAAATTTTACGCAAGGTTTTCTTGTCTAGGAAAATGCAACTAGAGCTTACAAAATACTGTTGAGCCTTTACTCCAAAATACTAAAATAATTATAACAAAAAATGTTACTCCAAACCAAACAAAGGAACAAAATTTTGATCCTGGATTAGTGCTTATTCGCCCGGGCCTCGAGCATTAACCTTACTAGCCTGTATATACTTTAGGCTCTATTCAGTCCTATTAAAGTGGCTTGTTATAAGCTATTTCTGTTTCTTCTGTGGTCTATTTTTGCCCGCGCTCCACTTTCTAAGCGGCTAGAATGTAATACTAAGGAATAACGAAATTTTTCGAGCTGAAAAAAAAAAATGGAATACATGTAATGACCTTTTATAGTATACTGGAACTGCACAATTTTTTTGAGTTGGAATAGTGCCCTTTTCGTAAATTAATAGAGGACACAGTTTTCGAAAGGGAAATAGAATGATGAGCACCCCGTTAAGGTTAGTGTTATATTATCAAATAAGTTGACTCACCAGGCTATTGTGTCACCAAATTGTTAGGGAACGTGAGGTGCGATACTAAGATACTGTGAAGTTATTTGACCATATTAGACTTTCAAAACTGGGTACGGAAGTCCATAGCTGGGTGATAGAACAGTTTGTGTATCGGACTCCAGATGGCGCATATTTAAATACAGGAATTGGGCGTATAAAGCCTAACTAAAACTTGCTGTAATCGCTCCAGTAAGGGCTTCGGGATTATTTTTTACACCAAGATAGTGTTCGCTTGAAGTTTCTTACAAACCCGTGACGATTCTCACTCGTGATCTATACCAGTGAGCACCCACAACTGGCACACGAACGGGGGTATGGGTACAAGATTATCTAATTTCTATCTAATTTCGACATGACTCCGAGGCTTTCTGGTCATTTTTCCATATTTGGTTTGTTCGTTTGTTTGTTTTTTGTTCAAGTCCCTTCTGGGAATTGCGAGACAATGGAGTCGTGAAAAATTTGCAATTCTGACCCTAAAGCTTCGGAGTCATGTTAGAATTTTAATTTATCGAACATGGGCTATTGTTAGACGGTTCATCATAGATTGATTTCTTTTCGTATTGCACCGCTGAGAAATTTGTGTTATATTTACCGTCTTTAAATCTTCTGTCAGTATTTTGAAGTCTAAGCTGTAATTATCTCAGACCACACCATGAATTCACTGACAACGCAGCCTTGGTAAGCGGGTGTTACAACGGTTCAGACACGGAAATTAAGGGCTCCTTTCCCGGCTGTAGTTGCCGCCGTGGTAGTTCATTTAAGTTACAATTAGTGCGTTTTTGACCAGTCAGTCTTCGACTTGAAAGGACTCATAATCGCTATTTGTCGAAAGGTAGGTGATGTTTTGGTGGATATTAAAAGTTATGACTACTTTTATCTCATTGATCATTTAATTTCCTTATCAATATTAGCGATGCGGAAAAAATTTTCTCTTAATAGACGGAAAAACTGTGGTAAATGAAGAGCTTCAGAAACAAATGCAAAAATGAAACATTTCTTCAAAATTTCCACGTTATCCTGTGTAAGAAATTCTATTTTAACGAGCAAGTCAGAGTGAATACCAGAAAAATAATGGACATTTAGGGAGCTTTCCAAAAGTCAGAACTGGCCGGCCGGACCATAACCCGAGCAGTCATTCTGACAAAGAAATAGGCTTTTTCCAAGAGTTTTTGCTGAAAACAATCTCCTTCGTACAAACAATTTACGATTTGACTGATCTGGCTGGATAGTTCTGATTAAAGGTGAAATTCCCAATACGACAAGAAGGGGCTGGCCGCTCGCAGTTCTGACAAATGGAAATTAAGCGCCCTTAGTTATTTTCAGCGAAGATTGAACAGCTGCGGCTCTACAGTAAACAAAGAGTATTTTTTTCACTTTTTGTTGGATCATTTTCAAGTTTATTTACCAGCTATTTAGCTTCGAACCTTGAAGCCCTTGAAGCGTGTAGGGTCGTTCATGACACCGTAGATCGTCAACTTGTATTTTAGGACTCTGACCTGCTAAAAACACCCGCAGAAGCGCGCTTTTTATCACAGAGCAGTGAATAGATAAATAAAATATTGCCCAAAACATATGAATGTGGACTTGAAAAAAGCGGCCATACTCCGTTAGAACCGTATCTAGCAACGGCAACAGAAAGCTACATAATATCTATGTACACCTTAGTTTACTCGGGAATGCAAAGAAACCAGTGTTTCTCTCTCATGTCCCAGGGTCTTTTCGTTTTCCATATTCGGACGAGGTCACTCTCGTCCCCAGAGCCTCCTGGGGGCCTGAGCACGAGGATCATTTCCGATTCAAAAGTAAGTTGCACGATTCTCTTTTAAAAGCTTTGAATTACCTAAGTTTACAGTCATTGACACTTCGGCAAGAGCAAGTGACCGCTATTAGACTTTAAATACTGTGTCCCAAGAGCCTCCTGGTCCTCGTACTCAGGCCTCCAGGAGGTTCTGGGGACGGGAATGGGACGAGTCAGTTTTTCTTAAGCAACCTCGTTTCCAGGGAATGGAAAGAAGAGAGGCCCTGGGAAAGAGACTGGGTACTTTGCCGTTTGTGCCCAGGTGTACTGACATATATGGGCTACATAGATATGTGCAGCCCTAAAGGGTATGGTTTTCAAGCAGCTTGGTCTGGGATAGGATATAGAAATCAGCGAGTTTGGGTCGATTTAGGTATCACTTTCCAGGAAACTGATCAGGTGGTTGAAGATTTTACTGTACCACCCTAGGCAAAACGAGAATTGACTCTCAAAGAAATAAAATACCTGGATTTTTGAAAACCGGGTGCGCAAAAAAATCATCTCATTCTACTACTTGGCAATTTAAAGCAATAAATCATCATTCAAAGGCCGACTAAAAGTCTTAATCCGACGCCGGGCAGTAAGTTAGTGGTTACTAGAAGCATTTCAACGAGTCCAATTTAAAATGACGCACATTTTTGAAATATTCAGTAATCCGACTTTGTGAAGTTTTAAACTGGTTTCATTTCAGTCTGACTAGGAATTTTAAAGTTAAGTGAACTGCAGCAAAAAGGCTTACATAACAACTGAAATAGTTAGCAAAACTCTACTTTTTTCGCGGTCCGACAAACTACAGGATTTCGCATGGAACAGACAATAAACTGAGTGAATAGTACACTAATTATCACCTTCTTATTTGCAAAAACTGGCGTATGGTTCAATGCCATAAGTTATCGCTGAAACTAGACCTAGATCCACTTTTCCTGAGTCGAGAGTTGCTTTTCCAAGGTACAATCAGCTAAGCTAAACACCGACGAAACATTTTTATGGCTGGCACAGAATATTTTGGCGAAGCAGTTCAACCACGCGATCACATACCTGTCAACACCATGCGGAAATCACACAATCACACACTTTCGCGGAATTGATAAGAGTATCCACAACCACGCATAATCGCGTTTAACACAAGCGAAATATTATCGAATAATTCGGAAAAACTCAGCCTATTGGCAGATAAACACCTCTGGACTTTTCTTTTACACTCGCGTTATTCAAGTTCCGGGATGTAAATTCACAAGGACGGCAGACCAGCATAGAGCCCGTTTTCACACCAGAAAAAGTCTTGGCCCAGGTCAAAGTTCACCCTTCAATTTTGCGCTCACTTAATTTCTTTGACTGCTAAGAGCCTGTTCCCGAGGCCAAAGACTTAGTGGTCACCTTAGAAAAGCGAACAATATCGTACCTTTCTGTCTCAGCCTGGATCAGGGTGAATGATCTGTTTAGCCAAATGAAACGGAGAATATAATACGATATTGGACGATGTAGACTCTGCGAAAGGTAATAACCTTGTCCCATCTCATAGCTTTACATGATGCTCTCCGGGAAACTTTTCTTAAGCACGGTGACCAATATCTAAAAGTAAACTGCTAAACGGCAACGAAACCAGCTTTAGGCGCGCACTGATTTCAAATAACGGTCACTTCTGTTAAAGAGAGAATTGTGGGAAGGGACAAAATAGGGAGGGAGGTGGTGGGCGGGGGGGGGGGGGGGTAAGATAGTAATTCTGTCTACAACCAATTCTACACAAATCCCTAACCACAACACAAGCAAAAAAAAAAAACGACATAGGCAAACAACATAGTAAACAAGCTATTAGACAGGGGAAGTTGAGAAAAACTACAAAATGTTTGCTAACCCGGTTTTCATAACTCCACGTAGATATATAGGGATAATAGAGCAATTGATTTCCCTTAATGAGCCCTAGTGAAAAAAAGACTCGCCAACCAAGCTCCTTCGAATTCGTGAAAAATCTGTCTAACGAAATTAGTATTATTAACGTCTGTTATTTGTTAACTATTTCAGTAATTAAAATTCAGCCTTTATACGTAGAAAAAAATTAAACTAACAGTTGGCCATTTAAAAATCACCTTCCACTACTGCTACACTATTGAGGTATTTGTTATTTGCATTTCGTGTTTTTCTCCTCCTCCTTTTTCTCCCTGTTTGTAACCCATGGGCAGCTCATTTCCAGCGTGTTGACTCACTTTGACCCGTGGTTGATAATGCGAGCATCTACTCTGTTGGCTCTAACTTCTTGGTGCTCCGCAAATAGAGGGACATCCCAGAATGCTTTTGCATTATTATTATTATTGTTATTATTATTATCATTATAATTAATTATTAATTGATTATTAATTATCCTTTATCCTCCTGGAATTAAAAGGAAAAAATGCCTGGGTACGCCCCTGGGAAGGTAAAAAATTTGGCTTTCAATTACTAATGCGTAGCTCAAACGTATCTGAAATCATTATCAAACGATTACAACATCATTGAAAATTGATGAAATCGATACTCACAACTCTGTCGACCTTCGATTTTCATCGATTTCCAATATCAATCGATATATTACTATCGATTAATTTTTTCGATTATCGAAATTCATCTATTGGGTACGCCGGGAGTTAAGCAAAATTTAGCTAAACTAGGTCAGGTATAGGCTAAGTGTTTTCGGGTTTCCAACGGCACATCCCTGGTACCTAAAAATTCCTAAATTACCTCTAGGGTGTTTATGGGAGAGCTACTTGTAGTTTCTTCCGTTCATTATGAATCTTTTTATTAGAACAATTAATATTCCTACTCACTATTTCTTGGATCACAAATATGCTTTAATGCTTGGGTTATCATGTTTCACCTTTAAACATCCCTATTTTCCGGCCTTCGAGACTGAAACTGCGAACTTGTCAACTGAATGCTTATAAAACCTTCCAACTCTGTTGGCGCGTGAACATTTTTTTGAAGACTGATAGCTTATTCAACTATTCGCCTGAAATGTTTGAGTCAAACTATGCTCCTCAACAAAGAGCGTATTTCGGTTATCACCACCAGCCGCACTCTCGTGAAAGAATCAGCTGCTCCACACTTGGTACTCAGAGGAGACTTAATTTTGTTCTCCCCCTTAATCCAAGAATTAAGGGTGTTGTGAGACTGTCTCTATCTCCTCCACGTCGACCTTTCCCTAGCCGCCCCCCACTTATAATAATATCATGTGCATATTTCTGATGTCTAAATATTTTCATAATCACATCTTTGTCTTTCACCGACCAGCTTACAAAATACCCACGGTGCCAAGGCAACTTGGCATGTTTTGTTTATGTCGTCAACTCGAGGGTGAACGACAACAAAAGCTTGTTTCAGATAACAAGATTTTCCCCAACTTATTTGACATATTATCTAACGATTAGAGTTAAGTTTTTAGTATACTTATCATGGAATTTGCATTCCATTACCGTCTAAAATGCTATGCAGGGGCAGCACATTCTTGTACATTTAATGCACTGAACTGCAAACACACAACATCTGACAAAAGATTCTATTTTCTTCCTGCCAGCTGCGAGGTTTAAACTGAGAAGAAGATTACCCATCTCAAAACAGGAAAACCAACAAACTGTGGAACTTTCCCGTAATAAAACAGGGGAGATAGCAGAACAAACAAGGTATGGAATTTCCCTTGATAAATGATGAATCGGTTAAGATGATCATTTAACGTTGCTTTACTTTCGGGTCAAAATCAGTGTTGTAGTTAAAATTGTCTGTTATTGTCTCCTAATTTTTCATGCTTTTTACCGAAACGATACTTCATGTTAATAGTATGATGGGTTTGGGGTCATTCCATTTCTAGCAGTTTTTTATACCAGCTGAGAACACTGAAAACAAAGAACAGTGTTTCTCATTTGTGACATAGAAATAGTGATGTAGATCTACGGTGAATAGTTTAAACAAGTCAGCTGGGTCTTTTATACCAAGTCCTAATGAATCGACATAGAATCGGGCTGACACTAGGCAAACCCACTCGTTTCCTTCGGAAACCACAGATATTTCTTAAGTACTTGCTTATGATAGTTTGGATTGGTTGGGATTCTTAGATAATTCAAATTTATTGAAAATACCGGACTGCGGGTCATTTTGTGTTTTGTAAACCTTGTCCGGGCACACCTGCCATATAGCCACAGCGTATTTTGATATCTTGGGTAGGTTTTTTACTTCTTCAATTCTTGATAGTATTATTGATAAAGCTGCATTAATAGGTATAGCTACTGATTTCTCAACCATGAAAGAACTATACGGCAAGAGACACATTCAGAGCAAAGAGAAAAACTCGCAATGTGCACGTAGGACCAAATCTTAGTCTGCGTGAGACGATGAGGGAACAAAGGCGCGCTAGAACGCGATGCTCCTCGCGCGCCCGTTACAACTTATGTGTACCCGCGCGCCTTTTAATTAATCCCACTTTGCAATCCCGCTTTACAGGCTTTAGTCACCCTGAAAAAACCCGTCATATTTTATGCAACCTTATTACACAGACATTATTTTTGCTCGTCAAGTAACAATTGTCTGCCAAGTAGGCTGTTACTGAAATGTTTGAAAATATAATACGATTACGATATTCAGCTCGGACCTACAAACAAATTCATGCTCTCACCGTGATACGAAGAGTGGTGGTTGCATTCTCCTCACCCCTCTTGGGTTTTTGTTGTTTTAACTTGATTACAGGATGATTGAGGGATCCGTATCACAATGGCCGCCCCCACTATCTTAGATTTACTTAAAATTTTAATCATCCAAAAATTGTTAAAGGGCATGACAAAATGGGTGTGATGAATTATGAATTAACAGCTATTGACAAAGAGAAAAGGTTCTGGCGCAAAATCATTTTGAAAAGATCTCACTCTGAGGAAGAACTTTTGGTGGTAGAGTTGGCACACATTCCCTACCACTTTGTTCATAAGCGCTTAAATTTAATTAGAATTTCTTTCCTTCTGCAAACCGTCCGCCACGGAATTAAATCTAAACAGCTCCATACTACCAACAAGCCTCGTTGTTTTAAAACATCGTTTTTTTTTTTGTTTTTTTTTTTTTACGATAAACATCTGTTTAACATGGCTTCAATTCCATGAAACGAATGTTTAATCTTTGACGCAAGTTGCTGCGTTAAATTTTCTATCAACATATGGTACAGCGTTTCACATGGCCAAGGTCAGCGCGAGTCTCAATGATGAGCCTGCCCGAGGGGCTGTCCCTCCGCACAACGTTTTTTTGTTGTAGGGAGGCTGAGGAGAGGGTTGAATGAAAGCGCGCGGAGAACAATGGGAACTCCTTTTCCCTCCTCCCACCATTAGGGAGAATGGGTAAAAGCTTTGTTTGGGCGGACAAGTGTTTGTTAAAGGAGCTGTGTCATGAAATTTATCAAAATTTAAACAGTGGGAACTACCACCAAATTGAGTAAAACATAAAAGAAGCCGATCAAAACAATTAAAGAAAGTATAGATTATACTGTAAATAATGGCGGCGGGGATGGAAGAACTTGAAGAAGATTGAAACGCCAGTTATGGGATTTGAAACTTTTTATCCTTACAGTTTTTCAAAGTTTATTTTTAGCTCATGGATGGTGTAGTCATTCCATGAGCTTTGGGGGCACTCGAACGGCACTCCAACACAGGTACTCGATTGATTTTCATTAATTTCTTCATTAAACTATAATTAAACCTTTTACTCCTACATAAGTAATGCTGTTGTTCCAAGTGCCACATGCGCATTTAATTAGTGTTTGACAGATTCATTCTAGCGAGATCTGCCGGGAAAGGTGTACCTTTTTGCGCGATAACATGGAGTAGATAAAATTTTTCGTGGCCAGCTGGAGATGATTTTCGCAAAGAACACTGACAGACTGTCAACACCAATTGCGGAAAATGGATATCGAATTGCCAAAACGACGTTGAAATATGGAGCGTGGGTCATTGTTATTACGTCATTGTTCGACGCCTGTGCACATTTTTCCCCAATGACATGGAGGAGATGGATAATCGCGACCCGCCCTAGCTTCGAAAAATGGCCCTCGAAGTATTGAAGCGCCTGTTGTATTAGCCAGAAGCGAAGAAGACAAAAAACCCGACATCCTTATCACGTTAATCATCTTACACAATGTTCTGACGGGTTGCATTACAATTGTCAAAACGGAAAAAAAAAAAAAGAAATTAAAACAACTTCCTAATAGAGCGATTTCTCATGACCTTGAAAAATGGTTTCGGTACGTAGGTGTTCGTCATTTGTTTTACCAGCCAATGGATGAAAAGATTAAAACATGGCCTCTTCATTTTCCCGCCAAATAAAACCCTAATATGGAGAAGGCATTGTTCGATTGGCCAATCGTGTTACAGTATGACGTCAAAGCAAAGTATCGATTGATTTCTAGAAAGTTCTCGGGCATGAAGTTTTTTCACCCGAGCGTTCGCTTAACCGACCAGAAGCCACGCGAGTTTGTATTCGTTCGACAAACCAATCAAATCGCTCTATTTCCGTTCGTTTGTTGTTTCTGTTTTGTTCGCACGTTTTCGTTTCAAGGTCATACGAAAATCGCTCTACAAGAAGAATGAACACAGCAAACATCGAACCCAACATAACACCGTTCAAATCGCTAGATGTCATCGGGTCTTTAGGTAAACAAGAAGGACAATTCACGATTTTCTGAGGTAAAAATACATTGTCTTGTACTTGTCTGCATTTATTATTTAGGTCCACGCACGATGTTCGCGCCCAAATTTCTGCAACTCATGTACAATCTTATTCATCCAATACGTCTCGATGAGTTGTAGGGACAACAGATATTTAAACAAGCCTTCGTCCATTTCGAATACCTTGCGAAGGAATGTTGATTTGTATTCAGATTTTCAGATTTTATTCTTTTCGCACTATTTACATATTGTTTACATTAAAAATTTAAGTTGTATAAATACCTTACCGAACAATGTCAGAAATAAAGATAATAAGAAATTAAAGAATTAAGATCTGCGCAGTGACCAAAGTAGCTAATGCTTCCAGGTTAGTCGCTGCCACGTTAAGCTAGCTGGCATAGACAATAAGCGTAGTGAAAATAATTATACAAAGAGAGAAAAGGTGCTAAAGTAACAATATTGACGTGTATTAAACAAAAAATAAAAATAAAACAAAGAAAAAAGCAACAAAATATGGCTAAAAGACTGAAGATTTAAAAATTAATGTCAAGAATCTAACATGTTATTAGCAGATTCAAAGGTTTATAAAAAAAAAAAGATAAGACTGGTTTTCATAAATGAACTAAATGTGATGCAGAATCAGATTCATATACTTGTCGTTCAAAATTTCGCTGTAAGTCGCTGTGAGTTCATAAATCACTTGGCCACATTGTCTACACGTTTTTAAATTCTTTTCATTTTCATTAAAATACGCATGATTGTTTTGATTTGTTTTTCCTATTGCTATTCTTGTAAAAAATATCTATATATAGTTTTTCCCTTTTCCACGCTAAGTACGCCCTTACCTGCTCTTGTGATCCGACCTTTTTTTTTGTATTCAAATCCGGCCCTTTTTGATCACGCAGCGAACGGTATCAAGGAATGCCTTGATTTTTTCCTTGTCAGTTCAATGTCATTTGAAGTCAGAAAGAGACAACTTCAAATTCTCTTAGGCCAGTACGGTATTTCAAATTTCCTCAGTTGTTCCTCCTAGTTTTTTTTCGTGTTGACATTGACCGTTTCAAGCCTCCGACACAAAGTCTGCGACGCGCGTCTGTGGCCACTATCTTCTTTAAAAATATTGACAGAATAGCAGGAAATACCAACCGACTGACGATATTGTGGGGGAAAAATGCGATCGATATTCATCAAATGCCAAAATAAACTTTATCTTTTTTAAAATTAACAATTAGTTCATGCGTCAGCGTGCGTATGTCGAGATATTGAACACGCGGGAAGTTTGGAGAGCACGAAAGAGGCGTAAGTGCGCCTCGTGCAACTCTAGCCTCTTAAGTGCTCTCCAAACCTACTAAGTGCTCAATATCTCGACATACGCACAGCTGCAGCATGAAGTTATTGTTTTATAACATTATCAAAGCGATCAATGCATCAGTTAACTTAAAATTTTATTGTGGGACGCGTTCAAAGCAGTATGCGTCAATGTTTACTTGAGTATATTTTTTTTCCTCACAGTTAAGTTTATGTTTTTATCCTGAAACTGAGAGAAAGTGTACTCTAAAATGATTGTAAAATCCATATTTGGGAGCCGGAAAACTATTAATTCACCGAAGAATTGTTATTGAGAGAAGACAACTTTGCGAAGAATGATCTCACGCCATAGCCCGCACAGCTCGCGGAGATGACAACAACAACATCCTTACTATCGGTTAACAAATTCAAACGTTTCCTCTTAAATTTCCTTATAAAACACATGGTAAACGCTTTATCGTGTACAGCTGTGTACTGCCGAGTTATGGATGCACTCAGGATCAGGATTGCCAAGCTCACAACAACTCGAGGAATTAAGAATAATTTATTGACGTCATCAGCGTGCTCAATAGGAATATGAAGCACGCTCGCGCTATTGAATTTGATTAGGGGAATTTTCTAGCTATGTTATAATATTTGTTATTGGCACGGTATTGATCTTGCGGCTGAAGACGTCTTGGTACAGAAGGAAACAATCGCATCAAGCCTTTGAGATTTCTTGAATAAACCATTATTCTACAAGAATTGGTTCGAATTGGTTCCAAAATCTAAGCTAAACTGGAATCACGAAAGCATAAAAATTGGTCAAATCATAAAACAAACATGATACAAAGAAAAAGAAGCAAAACATTATGGCACCTGAAGAGTGGATCTCTCTAGCTTATAAGAACTTGAGTATCAAACAAAAAAAAACTATTCGTTCGTGTCCATAGGCTTATCACAACTGAAAAACTAAACCTAAGAAAGTTCACTAAAAGCAACTTAATCAATCTATAAAACTGTCAATCAACGAAATCGGTAGACTGCAAAACAGTCCGTATTTTTGCGTATTCAAGTAAGCGCGAGCAGTCAAACAATGAGGTCTGGAACGAGGCTGAAAACAGAGAGCGAGACTGGGCAGAGACGCTAAAAACACACGACTTTTGCCTCATGCAAAAATGCTGCTTGTTCTAACGAATTGTTTTCTCTGTCGAGTAGATTATGCTTTGGAGGAAAACGTTTTGACTGAGAAAATGTGAATTTTGGCCGCTTATTTAATATATTTCATACTGAGAGGTCGTGACACGCATATTGATTTTCTCTGGTCGGCATGATTTGCCCTCTAATGCAAGGAGCTTTTTCTTTCTTGGCCCCTTTAGAAATGTAAAGCTCTTCATTGTAGCTGATTAAGGGTTTTAGGTTGTTTTATTTCTCCAAAGTGCCTGCTGGATTTCAATAATTTTAAGCGATTTTCTTTGTGTCCGTGAATGTGACTTTTTCCTTCAATGTTTCGTCACGCTGGGCCCATCTCGTTAGCGTTTTTAACAGGATTTTAAAATCTCACAGATAGTGATTTACAGACTAGCTAAATCATCAAAAAGTGGATTGGAATGAGGGGATTTACTCATTCGTTTCAATCGCAATAATTGTTCATTGTCATTGAGTTGGCGTGTTAAGGTTTCTATAATTTGCGAAAGCGTCGCCGTGCAGTTTCTAACCTTTATTCCGTAGAAAGAACTCTCCTTCCTCGACGACAACGAAAAGTTCGTTTCGGCCAACTTTGGTAACGTTCCTCCTTTTCTGGTAGGCACACCAAACACATTTTCCGAGCTTATACATCCACTCGTGAAATTGCCGAACTGTGTTTTGAAATTCTACAATTTATCCGAAGCGCTCGGCTCTTTCGGCTTTCTCCCTCTTAGAGAAGCAGGCACAGGCTTTGTTGTCGTACTGCCACTTCCACTCCTTTTTGATCCTCCACTATATATACTACATTTCACTCTACCCACTTCATTTCACAGAGAAGCAACGCAACTGCTTTAGAATTACTGGATCGCAGCGTCAAGATTCGAAGCCAAGTGCAGACAATAACATGCGCTATCATCACTCTCATGACGAGCTTTGAAGCGCGAAAAAATTTTATGCAAATTAGCTGGCTGCACATTGAATGTGCAGCCAGCTAATTTGCATAAGTAATTCAAAACCAAGGTCTGACAGCTCTAGGCTCTTGAGGTGTTAGCTGAATACCCTAGGACTTCCGTAAATTGCCCACAAAAGAGTAACTCAAGCTACCATAAACTGAAATGAAAGTAACCGCAATATCCGATTAAAGCAAGGTTTAAATCTTTTTCTGCTCGGCTAACCCTCTTCCGAGGCACTTACTATTTTGGTAATAATAAAACGCCATAAACATTTTACATTGCGCCTTTTTCAGTCTCGGGCAGTAAGTTATAGTATGAAATGGAGGTAAACTCAAAAATTCAGTTTTGTGACTGTCCTGCAACTTTGAAACTATTTAGGCCGCTTCCTAAAAGGCCGGGAAAATGTTTTTCGTAAAATTCGTAAAAGTCGCTCTTTATACTCTAATTTAACATTACCAAATTTAACAATCGCGCTAACTACTTTATGGTCCTGTATCAGTATGTAAAGGCATCAAATCCTTATAAAGCCGACAGAAACAGCAATTAACAGACAAATACTAAACATGATTTAAGATTTTTTTGTACTGCTTTTATATCAAGCAAATGAAATAGTCCTGGCGATAGTCATTATCGCAAAATCGCCAAATTCAGAGGTTCCTACATCACTAACACAAAATACTGCAATACATGTTCTTATACTGCTCTTTTACTCCGCTTTGTTAAGACAACACTCGTGCCAAAATCAAGTTCGAGCGCGTGCTAAAAAAATAAGATGGATTGAGAGAAAGCTGTTAATTGACCATGAATATTCAAAAAGAGTAAGAGTTGAATAAGATGGTCACCTCCACAAGTCAAACAAGTCAATGTTATGTATTTTTTAGGTATACATTAGCCGGGATACTACAGCATTGATTAGAGTGTTTTTGCAAGTTAACTGTCGATTTCAGGTATACACTACCCAGGATACTACAGGAATGATTAGAGCATTTTTGCAAGTTAACTGTAGATTTCAGGTATACGCTACCCAGGATACTACAGGAATGATTAGAGCATTTTTACGAGTTAACTGTAGATTTCAGGTATACACTACCCAGGATACTACAGGAATGATTAGAGCATTTTTACGAGTTAACTGTAGATTTCAGGTATACGCTACCCAGGATACTACAGGAATGATTAGAGCATTTTTGCGAGTTAACTGTAGATTTCAGGTATACACTACCCAGGATACTACAGCATTGATTAGAGCATTTTTACGAGTTAACTGTAGATTTCAGGTATACACTACCCAGGATACTACAGGAATGATTAGAGCATTTTTGCAAGTTAACTGTAGATTTCAGGTATACACTACCCAGGATACTACAGGAATGATTAGAGCATTTTTACGAGTTAACTGTAGATTTCAGGTATACACTACCCAGGATACTACAGGAATGATTAGAGCATTTTTGCAAGTTAACTGTAGATTTCAGGTATACGCTACCCAGGATACTACAGCATTGATTAGAGCATTTTTACGAGTTAACTGTAGAATTCAGGTATACACTACCCAGGATACTACAGGTTAATACTATGCAACGCAGATAACAAAAGCTCAGGAAACAAGGGGACCCTGCATGACCCAGCGAGGCTACTTGTCTGCGAAATTTTTTTGAGAAAAGAGCTGACTCTCTCGAGTGTTGAACTAGAATAGAATAATCCAGAATTATAATTTTAAACATCAGTTGCTACTGATATAATTATTAAGTTTTCTTACCTGTCTGGAGTCTCTTCCACTGGTGTCAATGATCTGGGCGCCAAACAAACGCGCGCGGTACATATTTCCCGCCACAAATAATTAAAAGCACTTTCATGAGACGGTGATCAAAATGCAAAAGCAAAATAGGAAAGCCGGCGCCAAATTGCTAGAGGCTAGCGATCGTTTGTTGGGCGGCGTGTGATAGAGTGAAACTGATAAAATATCGAGAAATCTGGACAGAATCTTTTTGTAATACATTATCAAAAATTATGTGAAACACATCATCAGAGAACACGTGCGAAAAAAATAATTTCTGCTCGATATTTTTCTCGGTATTTTTCATCGACAAAAAACCGAAACATTAAAAATCACGACTTACCATCAATTACTCGGCTAAACAAAGCTAAACTTACCAAAGTCGATAACCAAGTAAGGATTTCCTACAGAAATAATTTGCCGCTCTCGTTTAGCAGTGTAGTGGTCGAACTTGACGTAGGTTAAAACGGATTCGTTTTGCCGGCATCTTCCCGTTAAATTAAAGTAGATTTAACACTTGCCAGGGGAAATTAGAAATCTAGCCATTTTGCTCATAGCTTCGCAAATGCAACCAGCGTTATGCAATAAAGCGACAGAAACTTTAGCGAAATATTCACACGCGACAGTCGCGACAACCTCAGTTAATCTAACAAATGAAACAAGATACTAAGAGAAAAAAAGGGCTTCATTGATTGTTTCCGGCAGGCGGTGACAAGTAATGTACGAGATTAGAAGACCTCCTGGTCAGAATTTTTTTTGTAGCCTAAGCCCGTCATCCCTCGAAATCAATCACCGAGTGCATCAAATTCACAAAGAGGGCGGAGTTGTGAACAGATTTTTGACAGCTCGACGACATTTTTGAACTCCCTGGTCGGAAGGAACTCATTATGTGGAAAACGCACAGTAAGTCGGTTTTTTTGTCTCGCTTCACACGCCCTACGCGCGTGTGATGCTCGCGCGCTTCGCGCGCGTAAACGCTACGATTTACCGATTTCTTTACTGATTTTGAGAAAAAAACCGACTCTTTTGCAGTCTTAGACAAAATTGGCGGATCAGCAATCAATCGTAACTCATGATCAGTTCAATGTAAAATAGACATACAGTCACGTATAAAGTTCCAATACATTTGGCCAGGAGCCCATCAAATGGAGCCTCCATCTCCATTAATTTATTGAGTCAACCCTTTCCCGAGTAGATTTATAAATAGAACGGCTTGTTTCCCGCGAAAAGTGTCATATCTCCGTGAGTCTCGTATGTCACCGTGAAAAAAATGAAGTTGGATGAAGTCGAACTCAGAAGCTCTTCCTTCGACCGTTTTCCTTTTTTACTATACGTCCATTTTTACAGTTTTACAGCCGCTAGGATCTGGGATGAAATAAAAGTTAATGAATTACCCGACTGAGACTGAGCATGAAGCGATGGGACAAAGGCAGCGAACTGAGGATCACGGAAAGGTTCTTTGCGAGTGTTTGTTTTTGTTTGTTTGTTTTTTTTTTGCCGTCATACATCCCACATTTAAGCATGCACCTTGAAAAGAGTCGACGATTACGCCTTCTGTGGACGATTTGAAACTTTTCGATGATCAGCGCCGAAAAAGTGCCAGGATCATTTATTTTTGTCATCGCCGTGGAGTGGATTTCGCCAGTTAAGCACCGTGTGCAAAAGCGATGATCTTAGTAGCAACTAAGGAGGAATGCTTCAGAAAAATTGCGGTCTTCCTTTACAACTGACTTGTATCACCATGAGAGTTGCCTGATAAAACTGGCACTTGAAAAGTTGAACAGAAGACAACAATTGCTCGACCGTGAAGCTAACTCAAAAGTAATTCGCTAACGGTGGAATTTGTGACATTGCGCTCCAGTACAAAGACCCTCTTATCTCAAGGAAAACAAAATGGATTGTATCTGCGCCCAAAGAATTATGACTGACCAACAGGAGAATTCTCAGCAATTAATGTACAAGTTTAGGCCAATTCTTTCCTTTGAATTCGCATCTGTAGATCACTTTTTTGCAAGAAAACAATGGCTGGGCTTGGCGTTACAAAACATAGCAGGGAATCATCACACTAACTGACGGACAAAACAACCACAGTATTTATTCAGACAAACGCATTTCGGATAAAAACTTGAAAAACTAGAAATTTGATTAATATTGAGTCATTTAACCGAAATAAGAACCTTAACGCTCAAAAAAATTGGCTAAAGAAAACGAATCCTGTCAGAACTACAGACTGCAGGTAGTAGTTAATCCTCACGCATGTAACAGACCAGCTTAATGTGAGACAAGCAACCAAAATTAAGATTAACATAGTCAGAGTTTAAAACTCTCCACAGTATAATGTACCCGCTAGAAAGAAAAGAAAGAAAATCTCTGAGGGATGAAAACGCTAAAGTCACGTTTCACTAGCCTATGATTTTAGCTGTGGTCACACTACAGACTTTTACCTAGGTAAACCCTTTTTACCTAGGGAAAATTCATCAAAAATCTACCTAGGTAAATTCATCTCGGGTTTTGTTTTACCTAGGTAAAAATTCTGTGCAGGTCACACTACTGATATCGGCTCCCAATATTTTCACGCCTGTTAAATTTTTTGGAGTGTGAATTCAGAAGGCAAAATGCGCAGGGATCTAGCTGATCAAAGAGACGTTTTTTTCTTTTATCTTGGTGTTATTTCTTACGCTAATTCAACGTGCAAGGTGAAGAAAGGCGAAGACGTAGACGACTTGTGCTCCCAAAATTTCTATCACAGCTTGATCTATGTCCGGTTCTGTCATCAAGACCTTCGCCGACGAGCGTCTATTGGCTAGCAACCTCGGTATTTCATTTTTCCCTAGCTATTGCTTTGGGGTAGCTGTCAAGGGAAACTCTATTGTTTTCGAGACATATCCAAGACCCAGACGATAAAATTTCCCCGAGGTAAGTTACCTAGGGAAAAATCGGTCACACTTGAAAAATCAAGTTTCCCTAGGTAAACTGTCAACAAGTCGTGTTTACCTAGGTAAAAAGTCTGTAGTGTGACCACAGCTTTTGTTTGGCCTGTCAGCACCGGATTTCCTGCTGTTTCATGAAGTACAATAGCAGTGTCATTTAGTCGTTGTGATTGGCTCTTCCCACCGTCGGCGCGCGAAGTCTCCCCTGGGAACCGTTCTAATTATAAATCTACTCGGGAAAGGGTTGACTCCAAGGGCTTGTATGGGAGATGGAGGCTCCGTTTGATAGGCTCCTGATTTGGCGTAAACTTTGGACATTTAGAACAAGTATAAAAATTACTCTCTCGATTATTTTGAGAAGCTTTTCCCACTTACGTGTAAGGTTCATGTCTGCGTTTCTTACGTGACGACTACCTATACAAATACCTTTTTGGTATTTGTATATCTGACGAGACAGTTGAAGTGTCGTATTTCATGTGTTCGGAATATAACCTAATACATTAAATTTCTGGTTCTTGCTTATTTGCATTAGATTTGCGTCGTTTGAACCGGGCCTCATTAATCCTCAGTTCATACCGGTTGTCGCTTCCTGCGACCGGGGAATAGGGGGCCTCGTAGGTCCCCCTCTAAAGCTTCAAAACCGCTCATCCTACGGCCACCAAAATTACACAGAATAATGTACTTTCTCATCAATTCCAAATTCTGGGCTTGGCTTAATTGAGAAAATCATAAAACGGCAAACTGATCGTTACGGCATGGCAATAAAGAGGCCTGTAACACTTTGAAAACAAACCTTCTTCGGGAGCTAAAAGAAAATGGAGATAATTAAAAGCTAAAAGTTCCCGTACACGTTACGACGACTTTAAGCCAAATATTCCCAGTTAAGTTTTAGGAAAAGTCGCTATGTTTGGTGATCAATCATATATTAAATGGTTTCGAAGTTATTTAACTTAGCGAGGGGGGCCTCAAAATCCCTCAGGTCTGAATAGCATTAAAAAAAAATCTCCACCCCCTGGGGAAGGGGTTGCCCACAAGCAGCGTTTTTGCCCGTCCACACGAAAAGGCTAAGCGATGGAATACTTAATTTTTGTTTCATTTTTATGCTTAATTTTTGGTTGAGGACCCACGTACATTATCTGTGGCAGGAACCGATTCTGTGGATATCAAGTGAAACCCTCACTTAAAAAAGTATCCCCTCTATCTATCTACAACTGTATCTCGTTCCCAGAGTCCACTTTACCCTTTTCCAGCGGAACGCAACACGGATTCAGGGAACGAGATTAAATGGAAATCAGGTAGCATCCCTCACAGGGCATGCCATCATCGTATTCTATGTCGTTCGCGTTCACGAGGACCTATGCGTTGCCCTCGACAAGAGTATAAGCGCGGACTGTGGGAACGAGATTACATCGTGTTCAGTGCCCGACTAAAGCCGTGTGCGTGCCAGTATGGAATTCTGAACGGGAAAAATCACCCTTTAATTTTAAAAAATCTCCGGAAACGTGTCAATCCGGGGCCTGCCGTTGTTCATTTGTCGTTGTGGTTGCTTAACCCGGGGGTGGGTACTCCTGGGAATTCTTGGTGGGGGTGTGCCACTCGGTTCGTCAAACCCTGACCCGATTTCAGGCCAAAAAATGTAATTTTCCATACCCGTTTTCAGGCCTGGCCTTTAGGCAGAAATTATGTTATCATTACTTAAATTAGAGCGCAAATAAAAAAATTATTCAAGTCCATTTCGAATTCGCATACCGTATTTATTCGATTAACCGCCCTGGGCGCTTATTAAATTTTTGGACCTTGAGAGTGGGCGCTTATTCGAGGTGGGCGCTTATTCGAGGCTGGGCGCTTATTAAATTTTCACCATTTTCAGCAAGTGAAGTATGTTTATTTTGCAACAAAACAATAAATGCTAATAACAAAACGCGAAGAAGTAACAAAGCAAGGTTTCTGTAAAATACTCTCAAGAAAAACTCCGTCCTCGGGGAAGTCTCTTATTAGAATTTATTCACTCAAGTGGGTGGGGTGGGGGTGAGCGCTTATTTGAGTTTGATTGGGAGAAGGAAGGGGTGGGCGCTTATTCGAGGCTGGGCGCTTATTAACGTTTTCTGCCATTAGGATGGGCGCTTATTCGAGGTGGGCGCTAATTCGAGGTTGGGCGCTTATTCGAATAAATACGGTATTTCTCTTCAGCTTTCTTACTCGTCTGGAATTGAAACGATAAATACGTTCATATACTCCGTAGTTCCCTTGAAAACCATACCCGTTTCCAGGCCAAAACGGCGCAAAAACCCTACCCGATGGGGCGGCACATACCTATATAGCTTATATAAGGGAGCACCCCCCCCCTCCCCGGTTGCTTAAGCTCCCTATTCCGGCCGCTGACACGACATACTATTAAACGGTTGGGGCCAGTATATTTAATTTGACCACAACACAAACAACATTTTCCTTAAATTTCTTTTCTGATTTTTATCCAAGCTTACGCTGCTCAGTATTTACCTTGATGAAAGTCAGGACACACAAAGTACTAACACACGCAGTTTTTAAAGTAAGTACCTTCCATCGTAGTAATAGTTATAAAAGCCTGTCATACTGACACCTTTTGTGCCTCGGTCCGCTGAACTAACAACACCGTGAGAAGAAAATTCATCTTCGAAGTTAACAAAAATGTTACAGCACTGTTGTTTTCCGATATGCATTATGCTAACTCAGTCGGGAATTCAATCAAATCGTCAAATGTTACATAGAACTGGGAGAATACCTTAAGTTCGTCAAAATTATGCCCTAGTTTTTTCTTCATATGAGGAGCAAGACGAGCCACTGAACTGGAAATCGAATTTCGTCATTACTCCTGAACTTCTGCTGATATCATGGAACGCCATCATTTCTAATTTGTAATTCAGTGGTTGGGCAGGGGGTCCTTTACACTGTATATTGCAATACTTTATCTTACTATCTCTTAATTGGGGGCGTTATTTGTTCTAAAGCTAAAATAGTAATTTAGATCAAAACCTTAGTCATACCGACGCAATATCAATATCAGAAAAAGCATACTTTTTATGTTATGCCTTCTTAGCCAGTGTATTCTTTAGTAAGCCAGAGACAAGGAACTTCAATATTTTTACCGAAGCATTAACTAACTTGTTGGTTGCTTCTTTATTGGCTGTGGCCTTTAAAAGTACTAGTTAAAGTGTACCATTACTGCAAAAGTTTTTCTTTTCCCTCTTTCCTGGGCTCAGACTCACACAGTGTCACACCACTGGAGTTTGAACAAATTAATTACGTCACACAGAGAGCTTTTTTGCTGCCAGCATTAGCGAGCTGCAACACTACTGAAGACTGTCCGTGTGGGGGCCTTGGCACTTAATGTATGCGTTCATCCCCCAATTCTTTCAGCGTGATTTCTTCGATTTGGAGGACTTTTGTCTGTTTAGGGCCTGGGCATCTAAATTATACGTCGATCTGTCCTCGCTGATATTCTTCGCGGAGACAGCCCGTTCAAAGCTAGCGTACTGCACTTTTGCAATGTCTCAATTAAAGGTGTTACGATGAGTCTCTTTTGAGGTTTTCGTTCTCTTTGTCCTTCGATTGTCTTGAACATAAGTTTTGTCTTCAACTTTGAATACAAGTGTTTTTTGCTTCAAAAACGTGATTTCAAATCTCCCTGTGTGTGTCGGTGGTGTGTGCATCCATTGAATGAGAATGATGTCTCTGAAGCTTTCGTGTGGGGCATTTTTAATCCCTTCGGTCTCAAACGATGCCAGGATGAGTCGCTTTCGAGGTTTCCCTTCACTTGATGTTAAAGTCCAAACCGTTTAAATAGTTTTTCTCTGTCCCCTTGAAAAAAAGAAAATTTAGTTTTGTATTTTATAGAAGTTCTCTCTTTGCGTGTGAATAGTCACTCAGTCCTTACAGGGTTTTACAGGGCAGAGTACATTAGAGTGAACAATAAGATAGTAAATCGGAGGGAAGCATGCAGCAGGCTTTGACGTAGTTCAGGGTTACTGGTTTAAGAAACCGACAGGCATTTACACTACATTGCAAGAATACCTGCAAGACTGTGTTTGCCAGCAAAGGGCAATCAGGCCAGCAACTATGCTATCGCCTTATTGAGGATATGAAAGCTTTTGACAGGAATCATTATAGGAGAAAAGTTATACCAACATCTGGACAGGAATGGATTGCTAGTACTGTAGATGAGCACTGAAGGGCTGTAGAAAGGGAGCCCGAGGAACAAAGGATCACTGTTGCTTGAAACAGTTCTGGGGTCAATTTAATAAAACTTGTACACTTGTAATTTACAAGTGTAGCCATTGTTTAAGAGTCTGAATCGGATCTATTATTCCTGGAATCTATAGCCTGATCCAGGCTCCGAGATGGTCGGGTCAGCTGAATTGAGAAAGTGCAAGTACAAAAATAAAACGGGAGGAAACTGGGAAAACTTCCTTTTTTAACTCGTGGGGACGCGCGAGCGTACCACGAGTTATTGCAGGGATGCAGTCACTCGCTCACTCGTAGTAGACGGACATCGGACCGAGGTTAATCCGAACTCTAAAGTGCAAAGATCTATCGTTTCCGAAGAAGCACACGCTCTTCGAAGTTCGGTGTGATCAAATTCTAAGTGAGAACGTGCATCGTTCGCTGCTCAGACTCAGAGTTTTCTTTGTGGCAAATTTTTTACAGCACGGTTAGAGGTCTTACCAAATTTAAGACACGGAGGAGTCTTTCAGATGAGTACGATGGTTAACTTCGGGATTGGATTGACGAGAAGATGAGCATTTTCTCTTCGACTCCGCAAGATCACGGGGAATACACTGTATACAAATTCCGGCTTGCTGGAAAGTGGTTTGAAAGTGAGAAAATGTCATGTCATGCTGTTCTTAAGAACCTGTATGAGCCAAGTGATTTTGACCAGTAGCTTCAAAGTAACAGCGGAAATCGAGATAAGATTTAACATATGTTTTGCATCGTACTTCGCAGCCGAGGTGTATCGGCTTTTTAAAGCATACAATGTATGTTCTTTCATTCATTCATTGCCATGAAATGCGTTCTGTTTTTGTTGTTGTTGTTTTTTTAACTGTCAGTAGCGCCGTTTTACGCGGCTCGATCATCTTTAATGGCGTTTGCCGTTCGATTTTCTATGGAAAAGGCATTAAATAAAAAACTTTTCTCCCAAACGACGTATTCGGCCTTAGTGGTGTAGTGGTTAGGTAAAGTTCGCAACGAGCCGAGGGTGTGGGATTCGAGCCCTGCTTATTCCTTTCTTTCTTCGTTCTTTAATTCTTCCTCTTTTTTTTCCCGTTTTTCTTTTGTTGTTTTTCTTTAAATATACCTTACCTTAATACTTAACTCTTATTTAATAAAGTGCAATATTGAATAAACAGCAAGAAAAGTATTGTGTTTCCAGGGAAAAGATAGTATATTAAATATATGGATTAAAATCTGAATTTCTATTATTTCCTACAATTTACTCTGGGAAAACCGGAATTGATAACCATTTGATTATTTTATAAACAAAGTTCCCACGAGTTGACGATAATCTTTCTTTGATCCTTTTTCCCGCCCCGCCAACTTTTCGCACGCCTTTTACTTTCACGTCTTCTCTATTTTCCAGTTCATTTGGCAATGAACCAATCATTATTTGTACGACCTCGCTGAAAGGAAGTAAACTATTGCTTACATCACACTTTAGTCCTCAAACCGAAAATTCCTTCCAGCAATTTCTTCGCCTGTATACTTACCGCCTTTACTTGTTATGTTACTTATGCCTGCGATTCTCTTTTAATACCACGAAGGTAGGTAATGTGTACTCTACACTACTTAATTATGTTAAACTTATCCCAGTCAAATTAATGTGGTTCAGTGTGGACTACTATAACAGGGAGGCTAGGGTCAACTGTAGACACAAAAGGAAGAGTATTCATATCCCGGTTTAGTTAATCGAACGTTCAGTCATCGAATTCAATCGAAGTTAATCAAACTCAATCCTTAAATTGTTCGTCCGATTTCGCTCGTTGACGACTCCTGGTTTATAGACGTTGTTGATTTCTTGGGGTAATGTTTTGCTTTACTGATAGTTCCACCTATACTAATTAAGAGCCTCCCAAATTACTGTTGGAACCTGAAAAACATGAGAACCCGCCAAAGAAAGTTAGGAGTAAAAAGAAAATCATGAGATAGGAAATTAGTAATCATTAGTAATTAGCGGAAATTCGACAGTGAAATAATCTTCTCATACTTCCGCGTTGTAGATTAAAGATAGGTCATTCAGTACAGTGAATATATTATCATACAAGTCAGTGTCTAAGCACAAACACGGAAATAGCGGCCCTAAAGGAAGCTAAAGGGATAATGATCTTGATTAAATCAGAAGCTCAAAAATAGTACTGAAGTTAACTATGTACATAGTTATCTACATAAAAAGTGACGCAAATAATCATGCATTGTTAAAAGAGACACGGACCTTCGTAAGTCATCAAATTAATGTACTTTAACACGCTTTGTGGACGCTTCAAAACGCAAGACTAGTACGTGTGCACCAAGAGAGCTCATTCTCTCTTGGTGTGAACCATATCGTGATCAAACTAATCAGACTAATGTAAATTGGCACTACTACCCACTCGAATATGCGCACTTCTCACTCCCTCTGCTTCTCCAACTACTTAGGCTGTAATAGGATATCACAAGAAGGGCTCCTTTCTTTCCTCATTCCTTTTCTTTATATATATATATATATATATATATATATATATATATATATATATATATATATATATATATATATATATATATATATATACATTTTTGGACTATGATCTTGGTTATTGCCCCATAGATCAACGAACAAGAATAAAGGATAAAACTACATCACCTAGTGATAACGCATGGTGATAATGATTCCCGTGACAAAACGAAAAAAGACTGTTTACGGTCCGCTATTCTCCAGCAAGATTAGGCTACGAGCAGTACAAGTCTGTTTTGTTGCAGCGAAGGCACCAGGCTTCGCAGCAGACTAATTCAGGTCACGTACGTGACCAGCCTGTGTTGCCTGTGCCCGAAGCCAGCTTCTTTGAGATTTCTGGATGTAAATATGAATGTACATATGTTTATGTATGTATGTATGTATATCACCGCATTTGCCTCGATTTCAAGTACGGCCTTTGAAATTGAGGCTCTTTTGTTAGCTCACTCAAAACACAAATGAAGTGTTAAGTGGAAAACTTTAAGCCCGGGAGAAATCCCGTTTCGTATAGAACGAAAGGTTTTTGCAAGAGAAGAGTATGAATGCAGGTGAAGGCACAAAATTCTCGTGAATTGAAGCGATACGTTTCTCAGAACGTTTCAAGCATATTCCTGGAACTTTGCGGTAAATAAAGTCGGTGTTTAGGCTAAATTTCGATAAATTTGTATTCAGCCAGGCGTTGTTGTATTTATTTAATTGATAAATTGCTTTAGTTCCCAGGGGGGGTACTCGGGATTTCAAGTGACGGGGATGATCGAAGGATTTTTTGGGGTTTGAAATTTTTGATTCCGGGATTTTTTTGGGTACGAAAATCTGGCAAGTATTTTTTTGGGTACCTTGATTTGAGTAGGGATTTTTTGGGGGTATTAAAAAGAATCGGTAGTACCCTGGCTGCGTAGTTCTGCGAGTAAAGTACAAACAAACGTGTTTTGCTGTTGTTTAATAGTTCACTATGGTGTCACTTTACATCGCACATGTTATACAATAGTCTGCATTTTTGGTCCAGGGATTTTTTGGGTTTTGCTGGAAACCCTAGGGATTTTTTTGGGTCTTGACTTTTGGCTCCATTCGATCATCCCCGTCACTTGAAATCCCGAGTACCCCCCCCCCCCCCCCCCCCCAAGATTTGTAGGTTTATACATTACGGAAGCAAACATTGAAAATTATTTGATACACTAGCGAAGCTTTATGAACCAGTTTATAAATACTGAACGCCATTGGGAATTCACTCTTTCACTCACTCCAACGCTCTTTTGATCAGTTTCAGACAAATAATACGCTGATTTATTCTCACGGACTAGTTTTATACAATGTAGCTTGATATATACACTTATTTTGGTTCAAAGTTCAGTTTTTACCGATCGCCTTCGTGTCGTGTAGCGTTACATGCACAGTTATTTGACACGGTTAATGTCAAATCAACAATCAAAATAAACTCCAACTGATTCAAATTATTTGAAATGTCATGTTTTACTCGCAGCACTTCAGTTTCCACCGGAAATCATTAGTTGTTATTACAGTATTTAATTCCTTTGAGGCACAGTGGATTTAGAGCACTCGTGAGGGGTGAGCGGCGGGCCACGAGGAACGAGGGTGGAAGTGCAATTCAAGAAATGATTTTTTATCTTCTTTCCGCCCCAATGGCTCCTCCTTTTTACCATTAATTTGCATAGTGTTATTTTTTCGTCCCTGAGGAAAGAAGGACGAGTGGTCGCAGTCCACCGCCAGATCGTCGCGAGTAATCACAACTCACAATGGAATGTGTAGCCATTTTCCACCTACATGTACATGCCTGGGTTTATTTGAAACCAGGATGGCTGCACATTATATTATAGAAAGCGCTCGGTCACCGTGATTTTGCGAGAAAATAGACCGTAAACAGTCTAAAAGGAAACAGGAACTATCTTCTTTTTTTTTTTTTTTTCATTTTCTGCGAAATCGAGATGAGGACTCGGGGTGCCAGAGACCTTTCAGGCGCGGTTTTCGGTTTCCGATCTGTCACCCGATCGCCGCATGAGGGCAAAAACCTCTGGTAGGGAAGGTTCCCCTGAGGCAGTAACTGCGTGCAGGAGATGTTTCAAATAATATAATGTTAGCGTATTAAACTATGTATGGTAGGAATTTTTCACTATTGTATTAATTCCACACCTTCTCTTCCAGCATTACTTTCATTTTTTATCATGTCATCTTTCTTATCATGTAGTCGACCTCCATTTCCGCCCTTTCCGGCATGCCACTCTCTGTCTGGAGCCTTCAATCTTCCTGATCTTCGTGAAGCTCTCCTCCTTTTTATCATTAAATTATATAACTTTACTCTGACCGCGGTCTAGTCTGTGGACAGTTACCTGTTTTAGCGGGTCACGCATTCTCCTCTCTAAGAGCGGGGCGCTGGGGGTGCGAGCGTGGGGAAGAGGGTCCTAAATAAAGTAACCACGACGCGCTGCATGCGGCAATTCAATGTTTGGATTTTTGGTAATCAGTCTTCAAATAGATAGTCCTTTATGGTCCTGCAAACCTTTGAAAGGGTTTCTTTAAGTTAGATTAGTGTCATTATGAAGGTATTATTTTCGATTTTGTGTCCCTTAAAAAGGTTCAAATCCTTCGGTCACGCCTCTCCCAAATGCAACGAAACTGGGTTGCCACCCCCGGGTTTTTCAGTAATTTCCCGAAAATTGATATATTATTACAAAGGAACGCCTCCGTCTTCATACATATCTTCAGTAAGTTGGAGTTGGTACCACTTCTTCTTTATCTTATGGGGAAATATCTGTCTCACATCCGCACTCTCGCTTTGTACGCCCAAACAAAGGAGGTTGAGGTAGGTCAAGGAAAACGGAAATTCATCAGATAAGACAGTCCAACCTAACGTGTGGCAAACTTCCAAGAATAGAGAACACTTTATTGATCTGCTAGGAACTCCCCCGTCCTCGCTTTTATTGCTGCGCAATTCTTATTTTCCCGGACAGACCAAACTTACCGCCGAGGATATCATCCTCCTCGTGCATTGTATGACCAAGAACAACATCTCTTGATGCGAGACCCTTTAGTGTCTGTCTGCCCGGCCTCTACCACACTTAAACTTTACTGATAATGCAAGCCATTTTTGTAGGCAACCTAACGCTACAAACACAACTTTGTTGTCATGCTTTATATCGGTAAGGATTTGTTCCAATGGATTGCGTAAGAGTCGCACGTACTGCACTAGAATACGAGTAGTCCCCATTTTGCCTCAGTGATAGTAGAGCGAGCGAAACGTGAGCGCGCATGAAAATCCTCTCGCCTTTCTCGCGTGGGGTGATTTTCACGCGCGCTCGCGTTTCGCTCGCTTTACTATCCCAGCGAAAAAATGGGGACTACTCGTATTCTAGTACTGCACGAATACGAGGAAACTAGGGGGTCTCCCATTGGCTTTCGCATGTAGGGAGCCAGCCCCTGTCCCCTTCCCCCTCACACAAAAACGTTTTTATGCACAGGCCTCCCAATTTCAATATGTGTGCGCACGAATAACTAATAATAATAGTTTTCTGGTATAAAGAAGCTCATTCTCTCTTGGCTCAAATGAGTAAGCTTCACCTAAGAGATCACAATCTTCAAAGGCAACGTATATCGAAATAACAACAGTCTGTACTCACAAACATCTACAAGCGATGCTTGGGTGACTATAACGTACCGTAAATCCTCTATTAAGCCCCCCGGGGGGGCTTATTTTTTTCAAGCACTTTTGAGAGGGGGGCGCTTAATAGAGAGGGGGCCCTTAAAAGAGAGGGGGGGCTTATTTAATTTAGTGAAATGCATCAACGGAAGCAAGGTTTCTCGAGGACGGACTTGTGGAAGTAATCGGCTCCTGCTTGTGGTTACCGGGCGCTATACCGCTTTTTCTAACAATAAGAAAATTGTAACAATTCTCCTCAGAGAACTAGAGCATAAAGTTGAAAAAGTTCAGCAGATGAAGTTGGAAGTCAAGAGGCCGAAGACCAAAAACAATATGAATTTCCAGCCTGAAAAAACCATAACCGATCAGGCCACGTTAATTGTTTGTGAAGAATAATGATGGAGGGAAGGGGGAGGGGGGAACTTAATAGAGAGGGGGGCTTATTAACTTTCCTCCTCTGAAAATGGGGGGCTTATTAGAGAGGGGGGGCTTAATAGAGGATTTACGGTGTTGGATTGCAGTCTAACTATCGTAGAGGTCACAATAAAAGCCGAGAAAGGAAGATAAAATCAACGACATCAATACAAAATAGACAGAAAAAAGCAAAGTGCAAGAATATGGTTACTTACATGTAAAAGCTAATTTTGTGCTGTAGGTCCACAGATGAACAGCGTGTTCATTTGGTATAAAAATTTCGCGTACAAGAATTAATAGACAGAATTCGTTATTGCGGGCACTGAGTTTTACACACCGAAGACAGATGTCTTTTCTTACCTCACAGACCTCAGGAAAGTGGCCCTGTGGTCTGCTGAAGTATATCTTACGCACGCCCTGAACAGGCAAGTTAAGAGGGCGATTTGTGCCAGAAGGAA
The DNA here is from genome assembly GCA_964035525.1 of Porites cylindrica. NCBI lineage: Eukaryota > Metazoa > Cnidaria > Anthozoa > Scleractinia > Poritidae > Porites > Porites cylindrica. The sequence goes on from OZ037775.1 coordinate 61,039,129, forward strand.
AAACCGGAGGGGAGAGAATTTAAAGCTCGGGCGTTCCAATATAAGCCCGAGCAATTTAATGTGCTAATGAGCGTTTTATAGGGTTTACATTTGAAAAATAGAAAACAGGAAAATATCGCCTTGTCTTAGCTTATTGTGTAGCAAAGCATTAAAAATAGACTTTCTTTTTGTCGAATTTTGTGCTCCTGTGTCGTTTTGAAGCGATTTGGGCTGGTTTTGCAAAACTAGACCAGGGTTTGGAGAGGGTTTGTTGCTGAATTATTATTACCCCTCTTGCTGGTTCAAACAAATCAAAAGTATTACCCTTACTTTTACATTTACATTTACCGTGCAAAGCCTACCCCTCGTATTTGACGATTATTGGCTGGGTTGGTCAGCAAAAAAAAAATGAAAGTTAACTTAATAGATTTATAAACAGCTAGATAATTTAGGCAGCTTTCATGGGCTTACATGGGCTTAAATCTTTCGATGGTACACGCCGGATTCAATCCAATCCAACAATCTACTGTGATGTACAATTCTCACACATTCAACGATCAAGACAAGAACTAGAACTAGAACTAACACATTCCAAGTATACAAAGGTTTTTCTACTATCCTTGCGTAAGGCAGTGTTTTTACATTAATCACATGTACAGTAAAAGTTCTCATTGTAATGTTTCTAAATTAAGTGACTATTACAAAATAGCACGTTCTTTCACCGTATTTAGCCTAAGAAAATGCATGCAGTTACATCATTTTATATCATAAATATACTCGGAGTTTGTCTACGTCTACATTATTGTGAAATCTCATTTCACGAAATCTAACTTCTTTGCGATGCAAATGTCAATTTCTAATTAATATTTAATCACAAAATGATAAAGTTAATCATCACTTCTTTCTTTCTGTTTCTTTCCCGACAGGTTTATGAGTTAGGCGTGACCTTTTACTCTTCGTACATACAGTGATACAAAAACATTATATCAACTCAAAAATTGTGTCAAACGTTTTCAAGGAACATTTTTCGCATGCTACTTAGTATATTTCAATAAGACAACCCTGAATAACTGTGCTACCGCCCAACCCGAGTAACTGCAGGCGCCGATTACCAGTAACTGTTATTTTTTTAAACTCGAGCCAATCCCACAGGGTCCGCAGGCTCACAGCCGATTTCTCGAAGCAAAGTCATGAAAAGGATTTGTGTTGCAATTCATCGTAAGTTCCATAAAACAGCAAAAATAGAATAGAGGCAATCATGTATCGCGAACTCACGTAACAATAACGCGACAGTCTATCTTTAAAGAGATGTCTGTGATGTTTTCTTACTGTTTCTTGCCCTTCGAAGGCCATTTCAGCAAGTTTTTTTTATTTTGAAAAACAAACCTGCACAGTACAGCCTACGTGCCAGCTGATTAACTTCCAAGCCAAAACGTCAGCCAGCTGATAGCGTTGCTGTTTAAGATAAAATACTAAAAATAACCCGCAAGCAGTCTTCACCTAACCCGCTAGAGTGGTATCTTTCTTTGCCAAAATTGCCTACCTATGTATGCACTGGGTAGCATGGGTGTTATCATCTAAATTATTCTTAGGTTGGCCATGCACCAGG
>OZ037775.1:61045716-61055716 GCA_964035525.1 Porites cylindrica
GACAACTCTTTGCAACTTTGTTAGTTTAATGTTCCAGTGATTGTTGGGGAACAAAAACAATTCTAAATTGGATCGCATAGTTGTAACCTAGGTTCAGTTTCCGCTGCTCTCTCGCGTCCGGTCTTGTTATTCTTTAACATTATGATGATCGAGCCTTCTGAGTTCTACCCAGGAGAGAAACAGCTAACCTTATTTGATTCTTCTTATTCGCTGACCTAGGGGGAGACCAGGGCGTCCGGAACAATTTCCCCAGCTTCTATAAGAAAAAAAAAACCTGAAAATTTCTAGGAAATTGAAGTCTTTTCAAGTTACTTTTCTGTGAAAAAATTTCAGCTACCGGCACTACCGTATTGCTTACGAAGAACTACAGAACAACAAATGTCAACGAGATTTTTACGTTTCCACGTGGCATATGGCTTTCATTCATGTGACACATTTCTTATGCCCCTTTCAAACGTCGTGCTACTGCCGTGCCGAACTAAATTGGTCGAATTAAATTCGACTTTAGCATGGCAGTAGCGCGACGTCAAGTCGTGCTACTTCCGTGTAGCGCGGAAAGCTTTGCCGTGCTTCACGACAGTAGCTCTACTTGGTCTCAAACGTCGCGCTATTCCCGTGCCGAACTTAATTCATAAATTACGAATATATTAGAATACATTTTAAAGTTTGCTAAATCGTTTCTTTTATTTTGTGCTTTGTTTTCGGCAACAGCCGTTCTATTCGACTGAATGAAATTCGACGTCTGAAATCAAGTCGTGCTAGTTTCGTGCTGCAGTCGAGCTACAGTCGATCGCGAGCTAGCCTGCGCGCAGACGAGACTAAAGTCTGCGAAGCGGCGCAGAGATCCTTGTTCTGTACCCCCAAGGGACTCAACAATTCAATTCAATTCAGTTCAATTTTATTCACACTTTTACAAAATATTTACATTATATATAGTAAGGTAGGAATACACTAATAAAGAAGAAGAAGAACGAAAAAAAGAAAATTAATGACTTCATGATAGAAGTGTACGGTGGTCAGAGGAGCTTAGCTTTCGAGCTTTCTTAGCTTTCAACAAATTACAGGAAGTGCATTTCGAATTTCCCTTAGCTTCACAAACTTCAAAGTTCTCATTTAAAAAAACATGCAACTCACGCATCTCGGTTAAGATAATACCTGCAGTGAAGCATTCTAGCAAGGGATATTAACTATGCTTTATGCGTAACAAATAACAATCAAAATGTCAGAAATTTGCATTTATTAGTACCGACTAAAGTTGGAAAAAAAAAGGCTACAGAATTTTGTCACCTCCATTTTGTTTTATTTAAAAACCATCGCAGACTTCGTCGCCACCTGTGCGGACAGAGTGCAAGCGCAGTTTATCTTTTCTCTGACGTATTAATCTAACAGTCACATAAGCTTCGTGTGTGAAGCAGGCTACACGATTGTATATTTCATAGTTACTAATATAAGGTGTGAAAAATTCAGGGACACGGTCCTAGATTTATTCTCGTTGTTCTGCGTTAGAAAGAAAAATTTGCCCTCCACTGTCTTATACAATGAGCCTCGTCGATTGCCACTCCAATCAACATTTCAGAAAAGAATTTCGCTTTTGAAGATGCCCCTCCATTACGGTAGACAAACACTCGGTCGAACCGTATACCACGAGATAATTCCCGTTTAAAACTTGGTGAATAATTTCTTGATCTTCTACATCGGTGATGGCAATACAATAACACTTGATCTTTTTGTAAAAGACCAGAAAACATAAAATGTTAAGTAAAAGATAACGACAAAACACGTAAGTAATAACCCTGTCACGTTTGTAACACACGAGCATTTTGCAGTCCTCTTCTTCCTGCCGTCCTGTTGCGTAAACTCACTATTATAGCCTGCCAGGCAGGCGTTCGAAAGGGAAGGGGAAGGGAATTAGGGAGCGAGACCGCGCGCGAGGGAGGAGGGAGGAGGGTTCTTTTCCTTTCTCCCTCGCGCGCCCAAATTCCCCCTTCCCGTTCCCTTTAAACGCCTGCCACGCAGCAGGCTAGCAGCAGCACGATGTTCGAAACAGGCCTTAGTCTGCTACACAGCCGTCTTTTGGTGTCGTCACGCAACGCTCGTCCTCCTTGTGTGACTACATATTTCTCTGAACTGAAAAGAAGTCTAATTTTAAAATCATTGAACTGCCTCTAGATCTGAGTCAAATTGGGTTATTTCAATAAACTCTTAAAGTCATGAGCATCAAATATCAATGCAAAACAGATCTGTATTCATAACGAGAAATATGGACACGATACAAATGGCCGAGAATTTTAATTTTGATAGTCGTGTTAGAGCGGTTTTCACTTGACTGTCGAAAGTAATTGAGGAATTGGTTTGGTTTTGGTTTTACTACGCCCTTTGGTTGGCTAGTGTATTTACTTTGGTTTTGGTTTTACGACAGTCAAGTGAAAACCGCTCTAAAACGGTCAAAGAAGATATATGTTTTTCTCGAATTTAGGCCAAGTCTGCGCTATATTTATGAAACAACTCATGATAAACAAATAGATACTTGGGTTCACAAAATGAAAATGGCCCTGAACGCATTCTAGAGTTTTTCCTCGTCATCCTCTGCTTTCTCCGTTTCAATGACTTGTCATGGCCAGGGGGCACCCAACGACCGAAATACGTCAGGATGTCTCAAATGGTTTCCTTGTATGCATGGTTAATTTGGTGCTGCTCTAAAAACTATTGTTTGGATTCCTGAGAGGAACTTTGGTTGTCTCGTAAGATTTAGGTGTTTTTTTTTTTTCGTTTATCCGAAACTTTTAGCTACCCTGATGGGTCCAATCGAAAGACTGGCACAGTCGTCAGTCTCTCATTAGAAAATTCTAGGGAATTAGAGTTTTGTCTTTACTATACCCAAATTTTCAGAAGACTTTTCTAAGTAATCGCAATCATCTTGGACAAGTGTGAAAGACACAAAAAAACCGAAAATCTTTGGTAATTTATAGACAAAAATCGGAACATTTCAGATGAATGAAACGGTACGTTATCCACAATTTCTTTAAGCCTTCCTCGAGCTTTAGAAATTTATTGGTGATGTTTGTTCCGTTGAACATTTTGCTCATTCATTATTTTAAGATAATGGGTTGTTGATTCGTGGGAGGATTGAGGTTTTGCCAGCCGTTTCCTATGCTCAGAGTACTGACCAATAGCCCTAAAGAAAGATGGAGAAAAGAAAGGAAGAATGGGTCATAACAAAGGCGAAAGGCCCAAATTACAGAGACAAATAGTAGCGGTGTCACAATGATATGTGTATCCCCGTGATATGTGTATCCCCATACACATATCCCTAGTGATATGTGTATCCCGGGTGGGGATACAATAAACACTGATGCTCATCCACGACACAATAAGGAAATATCTTCTCTTGCTAAAGGAAATGTCGTCGATATCATCTAACATAACTAGTAACACAACTAGGGTTAAGACAGAAATCAAACAACATGCAAAGGTGGAATATTGTGGCGCTCGCAGAAGGGATACACATATCACTGACCCGGCGCAGAGATGTGTATCCCCGTGATATGTGTATCCCCATACACATATCACTGTGACAGCGGTCATAGTAGCCTGCGTTGCAGGCGTTAGGTCACCTGCCACTAAGAATTGGGTGACCTGTGCTTAACACAACACGCAAACAATACATGTAGGCCATGAGTCCCCTCTACCAACTATGGTTGAACAAAAGTCTTCAAAATCGTAGCAAAGTGTAAGTAAACTTCCATATATATATATATATATATTATAAGTTCAAATCACTGTATTTAGTTGTTGTTCAACAAAGTTAGATCTTAAGTTATCCCTTGCACTTCAGCTCAGTTAGCCTTTCAATTGACAATTTTTTTTTGCATATCACTCAACCAACTCACGTATGAAATGACGCTGAATTCGAAGTTTATCGGTCTGGGTTTGGAAACTTAACGAATTAAGTTCTATTTAGTTTCATGATACAGGTTGAAATGAGCTGGAACTTCATTCACTTAGTGTTCTTTACCCCTAATAACTTAACAGAGACATATGGCATATACGGCAGCCGAATACGGTCAAATCGTTCGTGCCTTCTGCAAATCATACTAACGTTTACCCTTGCTTGTTGATCCTACAATGCTGACAAAAGCTGTATCATGTAAGGGACGCAAAATAGAAAATTGAAACTGTGGGGAAAAGGCACCATACGCTTATTTATTCATTCCATTTGTTCTACTACCTTGCATGATTTTGAAAAGGAGAACGGTGATGTTTTTATTATTATTTTTAAACCATGGAAGGGATCGTTCGCCCTCTCTGCGAGAAAAGCTTATTACAGATTTTTTGTCGGTTAAAGCACTGTTAAGCTTTTTTGTCGGGCTGTTCACTAGTTCAGCGAGCTGGTGTAAGAGGCCTGTTGTAGCCAGTTTCACCTAGCACAGTCATGGATGTCGCAGCGTAGGCATAAATTTCGTACGGGCTCGTTGTGTGCCCGAAATTTAACATGTTGTTGATGTAAGCTTAAGACTCGTAATTTTTGGCATTATAATTTCGTAGTAAGCATTGGGATAAAGTTCTTACTTCATTTAGTGGCAAACTATAGCTTCTGTATTATTGAGATTAGCAAACGTTTCGTTCTCGATGTGAAGGGCGGTTTAGAGCAAATAATCAGAGTAATTTTAATTTTTGGTGTAATATGATTCTTTGTCCTTAAAATTATTGGTGTAATATGATTCTGTGTCCTTAAAATTATTTGTGTCAGTCTGGCAGTTTCAGGTTGTGGATTCTTCGTTTTCACTGTCATGCAATAAACCATATTAAAGACTAATATCTAAACAATTTATCCAAATCTAAAGGTCTTTTTGGCTCACAGTTTCTGAGTTATTTGCTGAAACATTTCACACACCTTTGTAGAGCTTTGTATGGAGACATCACATTGGTGGACAAATATGGCTGCCGGAAAATTAAAAAAAATCAACAAAAACATCTGGAGTTCACGTTTTCTATAAAAGCTTTTCCTTTTCACTCGAGAGCTAGCAGACGTGCGCATAAACACATCTTTTAATACTTGAAATGGTTAAACTGCTGAAAATCAAGAGGAGAGACTTTTTTCAATGAGACAGCATTCCTATTTTGGTGTCATGCACTGTGAAAACTCGGATGTTCAAATTGCTGTACTTTCGAAATGAAACATGCTTCAGGGCTGGAAACTTGTACAAAGATTTATTTCCTATTTATCTTCAACCTAGTGTAAATAAGAATTCGTAAAACCTCGCTTTTTGGACTTTGTGATCTGATGATGTCACTGTGAAAACAATCAATTCGGTCTGTTCGGATTCTTTGAGTTCATTCACTGTCCTTATCACCTCTAGTATTACCTTAGATTTACCTTTATCTGCCAAGATATTGTAATATTGTTTCTAGTTTCTTCTGCCAAAATGGAAATATGTAAGCCCTCTCTGCTTACTCGCCGACTTGGCCATAAGTCAGCGAGTGAAAACACCTTGCCACTGCTTTTCGTTGTTTATTGCTCTTCATAGCCATACTTGCGTAATGTATTAGATGATAGCGTTTATGATTGGTGCAAATTTATTGAATAGAATATGCTGTTCAAGCTGGCCAATAATTTTGCATGTACGCAGACACAAGACTTTCACGTGTGTGTCTTCAGGTTTGAGCTAAATTCAGATATGACTAATTAATACTATTTTTGTCCCTACAATTTTTTTGACTATAAGAGTTTTCTGGTCTTAAAAACCGAGTCAAATACAAAGTACAGTAAGGGAGAACCAGTTAATTTGAACTCCTTGCTACTCTTTTTGTGTGGTAAATTTTAACCCGCCGACTCAAATTTACATCTGTAGCTTCCTACGCAGATGCATTGAAGGCTAACTTGATCCCCTGGCTGCATCAAGCTGTTTTTCGTCCTTGGTTCTCTTCTACATGTAAATTTAAATTTTTGGGAACTCCTTTTTCACGTATGATTTTTACAAATGCAAGTTGCTGTCACTTTTCTACATTATAAATTCAGAAAGCAAATTAGAATAAATTATGCCCCGATCAGTGGAGATCCTGTAGGCACCTCCACATTTATCTCATAAGTAGGTTATGTCTTACAGACTTTTTTTAAGGAGGGAGCTACTCAAAATATTAAATTGTGAACATGATTTGGAACAGAGTTTGCGCATATTGCTCATTAATGGATCAGAGACACTGTGGAATTGACACATCTTTACTAGATAACTTTAATTTACCATATTAATATTGATTCCCTGAAGTTTTCACAAAGCCACATTTCAATTTGCCTGAGTGTGAACTCCACCTTGTTAGTGTCATCACTGCTTTTAAGGTATACGCAGTCAGTTTTGAGCTAAAAGCTGTTTAGGCAGATGTTTAATTACTTTTGGTTTGTTTCTTTGGTCTCCCAAGCATTTTAAATTTGCTGCATGCCATCACACATTCAAAATTTACTTGATAACCTCAGATGTTAAGACTGCAAAGCATAAACTTATCAGGTTATTTATCTTGCATCTAATTAGCAGACAATAGACATGCATTCCAGAGTTAATAGTCTTACTTCACTCAAGTTAATTTATTGTTTTCTGAGAAAACTAGCTTAGCCCCAAACCAGTGCTTAATTTAGAGGAACTCATGTTCTTGTATGGCATGAGTTTCTTAATATTATGTTACCAATGTACATGTATGCTATGATTTTTATTTTCCTCTTCTTTGTTTTGGTTGAATGAAAAGAAAAAGTTAATTGTACAGTTGAATTTGTGATAAATGATAATAATTGTGGCAAGAAAGCTTACAAAGAATTGCTTCATGACCACAAAACTAAAGAATAGATAAAGGGTCTTAAAATCTGTTTAATTTACACACCTTGCAAAGGAATTTCCTTTAGTGCATTTCTTCGTTTGTCAACTGTGACAGCAACTTCCTCTCATTGAATGGGTTATTGCTCGGATCATTTTTATTTAAAAGTCTACCCAGACAAAAGCTTGTGAATTAAAAACTGAATTTTGGGCCTGTGCCTAGAATTTGCCAGAAAGATACTTGAAATTAAAAACAAATGTTCATCATCTACAGTAAAGAACCGAAAAGTACATGTATGATTAGCCATCCATTGGCCAATGTGGCATGGCAAACAAAATATTATGCTAAGGGTGCCAGATATTGTCAGAACTGACGTAGCCTGTCCCAGGCTCTCAGATAGTGATGCATAACTGAAAGGCTTGCAACAATATGAGTGCATGATCTTGGAAAAGGGGGTGGTTGTGGGAAAAAGGAATGGAGAGAGCCAGGGATCATTTCTTTTAAGACTCTCTTCCGCCCATTTTTGTCACGTCTGGATTCAGCTGTCAAACTGTCAAAATATCAACTTGCTGGAATCATTCTCATATTTCCTGTGCGAGAATCTCGTGCTACTCAAATTCCGCATATGTGCGAAATTTTATGTGTTCCAATTCCAGCTCTAAAATACATTGAAACTTGTGCGCTATCATGTTTAAAATGTAGTTCAGTTAGATTCTTTTTTTGATGATTGATAACACCTGACAATTTCTATTTTGATATTTTGAGGGACGAATATGTTTCATTCAATTTTTTCAGCGTATTACAGTCAAAACAGGTCAAACTAATAAATTCATTAATGGAAAAATGATTTTGTTTATTGATTCAATAATCCATTCATAAAATGAACTATCCAATATTCATGTACAGCTTTAACCTATGATCAGGCATTTTTTTTAGGTTAATTAATTCAGCCTCAATTCACTGATCGAATGTTGATTCGATTACTGTTATTTGAAAAACTGCACTTTCCACAAGTTGACCTCAGAATTTTGTTTTTTCGTCGTTTTTTCTAACAGTCAAGTGTGGGTGAGTTCTGAAGTTCAACCCAAGCAAACTGTTACGTGCACACCATTTTGCTGCCAGTAATAAGTGCAACAGACCTGACCTCTTAGAAAACACAATGGTCAAACTGAGGTCACTGTATGTGCGGTGATTGGTGGATTTCGAATTTCAATCCTCAGCCTTTGTCAGTTTCTTTGTGTTTGCGGTCTGTCTATTGTAGCTGTTATTTTGATTAAAGGCAAAGAAAAATGCAATCGTAAACTGTAGGAAAAGGGAAGCAAATACCATTGAACACAACAGACAAAAATAAAGAACAGGTAGATTTTGTTCATAAACCAAATCAACATTTAATTATCGAATCGAGGTCCAATTTAACTGTTGGATTATTAGTGTTATGAATGGATTATTGAATCGACAAACCGAATCATTTTTCCATTTATGAATTTATTAGTCCACTAGCGACAGGAACTCTTGACATGCTTTGACTGTAAGAAAATTTTGGTAAATCAAATTTGTGCTGAAGTGATGTCGGAAATTTTTGCCTTAAGTAATTGATTTCTTCTCACTTGTAAATGTATTTCCTTACCACTTGTTGAAGCTGGTCCGTTTCCTGTTTATTGATTTCCTGTGGTTTTTAGTCCTCTTTTGGGTCTAGTAATTGACTTTGCATTTACTTTGGAGCGTTACTGAGTTTTTACTACAGGCAACTAACCATTTAATGAAGCCATTAGCCTCACTAGTTTTCTCTGAAATAGGTGGATTTGAATTACTCCATGCGTTAGTGGTCACTTCATGTAGTTGTTGTTTTGTCTGTGAATGTAATGATTCACAGCTTTGTTTTGTTATGCTGGGCCCATCTTTTTAGAGTCGTTTGCATAGGGAGTTTAGGCAGCAACAATGACGAGGCAGTGCAAACATTGCTAAAAAAGTGAATTTGCTTTCTTTCCAACTTTATTGCATCCATTTTGACCCTCTTACCGGTAATTTGTTAAATGTGGGCGATAATGTTCCCGTAGTTGAATTCTTACGGATTGTATCCAGGTTCAGAAAGGGAAAGGAGGGGTTCATGCTCCTGACTCTTCAATTTGTTGTCATATGTTCATGAGAGTTCATGTCCTCCATAAAATGTCGCATCAGGAAATTTCACATTGTGGTCATTCAGTGGATGTCATAGAAATGTACCAAAAAGCATGTTGTTTTGCTCATAAAACCATTTATTTTTTCTCACTTCCTCGTTGTCATCATAGTCATGGTCGCTCAAGCTCCTTATTGTCATGGATAGTGACCTTACAGATCAAAATTTTAATTTTTTAATTTTGGATAACTAGAGTCCTTGGCCTGGAGGAGCGTGATGCTGTGTAATTACTCATTTTACAATACTTTTGAATTAGCATTTGCCATCTCTTGCTTTCTTCTTATCTTCCTCTTCTTATTCACCGATTAAAAATGGCTGCAGCTGAAAATCCACCCTCTTCCTGTTGGCATACTTGGTCTCGCATTATCCATAGATGAGCTGCGAAAAAACTATCCAGGCTTGGGCTGAGTTAAAAGATAAAACTTTTGTGAAAACCGGTGGCATAATCACAAAAGTGCCTTTTCCCTGTATGTCCCTGAGCCAAGCTCAGAAGACAGTCAAGTTTTTCCAGAATCTCGCAGACCGTCATCTAAATAATCAGTAGAAAACGTTGTAACGTGTATTCATCAAAATCACACATGTGATTTGTGTTGGTTGTCTTGGGGATGACTGATGATGACTCACACAATAAGGTGATGATGTAAACTGTCAAAATTGACCAATAAAGAGGGTATACCAGGAGCTGGTATACTGAAAAAGGTTGTTCTAAGAAATGATTACAGGCTCAGCCGCCTTTCCCCTCCCCAGTTTCCTCCCGTTACGTTTTATTTTCGTATTTGTGCTTTCTCACCCAGACCCCACTAGAACTGACAAGCTACAACCAGTTGAAAAATTTTGATATACTCTGATGGAAAAACAGCCTTTTTTTTACTTTAATAAAAACTGCTAGTCACACATCTGTGAGATAATAATTATAACACTCACCCCTTCCCTCTCCTCCATATATTTCAAAGTTGTTCCTTAAAGAAGGGGTTGGAAGCACAATGTCCATGGTTCAAAATAGCAGCTAGCACTTTGAAC